>CM076571.1:120240438-120535021 GCA_034641835.2 Pinus albicaulis | reverse complement strand
TGCTTTTTAAAGCTGATGGGCAGACCAATAAGGCTGAGGTTAGATAGGATTGTGACAAGGAGGTTTTGGTTTTGCCAGGGGTGGACTGAATAGGTAGAAAGGCGAAAAAAGTTTTGGGAGGGTTTTCTGGATGACATATTGACATAAGGAAATCGGTTTCTAGAAAACTCAGCTGAAGATATAGTCATCACTAACATGTAAAAAATACTGATGGCTAACAGTGGCTCCATTTGGGGAGGGCAGCTCCTCGTCAGGAGGTGTCCAGAATTCAGATTTTTGGCTTATGAAGACCAGTGCCTTATCCATTGGTGCAAAATTTACCCTTCTTTTGATGTTATTTCTAAAAAGTGACAGCATGGTTAACATCAATGATACTTCTACCTACCCCACTATCTTTCCTAACATTTTTCTTCTCTTTGGCGCATTTGAACTAGCAGCCTTTTGACAATGTATATTTTTCTTTTTGCAAAATGAACCTATCTATTTCTACTCTTATATCTACCGGGAGTTCAGATTAAACTGATGAACTCCTTCATTACTCTACCTATGCTAGATCAACTGTCAAGATTAAGCAGTTTGACAAGATTTCATTCTCTAATCTACAACATGAAATTAAAAAATGATCAAATCAGGATTAGGCAGTCTGATTTGTCATGCATTTGCGGCATAAAAGACAAGCTGCACACAAATGTTATTCTGCAACAAAAGGAAACTAGACAAGCGGGGCTAAGATGTACATTGTGTTTTTCATCCCTCGCTTCTCTCTTTGGTTCTGTTTTAGGCATGTGGAACCAGAATCTCTCCCTAATCTAAGCTCTGTGATAAGTCAATCTTACACAATGTTGACTATCTTGGCACTCACTAACTTATCAACAAATAAATTTAAACTTGCTCAGCTATGATTAGGCTAGATAGTTGAACAAGACATTGAAGTACTAGTAGCGGCATTTAAGCTTGCTCGCTTTCCGAAAGACTATTTTTTGGAACATGGGCCCTTACCACTACTTTTTAGAAACTGCCCTCTTTTTCTACTTTTCACTGTTTTTTGTATTTTCTGCTTTTTCACTTTTTCTTCAAACAAACTACAAATGAAAAGGTGCTCACAGGCTAAGCTTATTTTCTATTGTTTTCTTTCTATCCTAATCTAATCTGTACACAATAGACATTTGTTTGGTGAACTCTGTTTTCCAATGCAACCAGTCAAGTAGATGCTCACATGGGTGATTCTGGTTTAGTTCTTTCATGATGCAGAAATAATGAAAAGGCCACTCCCATTTAGTTTGTTTCTGGATAGTAGAGCTTAAGTTTTTTCTCATTCTTGGTAGCAACTTGTTTATGATAGAACCCACTACCCCTACAGATTTCTCAAGGAAAACAACAAATAGATCTTGGAATAATACCTGATCTAGAGGATTTGAGATATAGGTTTCATTTAGGATTACTCTTTCTCCCACTTGACCATATTTGGGACCTCCTTGGTACAGCAACTCTTCCCCTTGCTCATGATTACTTGAAATGACAGGTTCATCATATATTGCAGTGTAATTCTCTTGCCAAGCTGATGTGTTTTGATAGGGCGGGCTGAAAATTGTGTGAAGGTCATCAGGTTGATGAGCATGGATATACTTTGACAGTAAATTATCTTCAAAGGATAGTGTGACAACTCTCATTTGTTTCTCAACCTCTACTTCATCATCCGCAATTTGTAAGTCAATGGAGCTTGGTGGCTGCAGATCTAGAGTTAAGGAAGATTCCATGTCCAAAATGATTTCTTCAATCATTTCAGGAAAAGGCTTCTCATTTACTTCAGAGTTTTTCGTCACAATAAAGGCTCTACTATCTAGCATCAGAGGGGTTGACCCCTCCGATTCCAGCCTTATTACTTTTGATTTGGAAAATTTCGTTCCATGTCTCCCTCACCAGCTTGCACTAATTATCCAAGTTGGGATTAATGGAAGGAATATCCATCGAGCAGTCATGGACTAGGGTGCATCTACTTGCATCATGTCTTCTAAATGTTGGAAATCCATTGTTTCTCTAACCCTCAATCAGTCTCCAAATGCTTTAGAAGATTTTAATGGAAGGCAATCTCGTCCTCTTGGTGTTCTCACCAGATTACCTATCATGTTAGAAGGGAAAATAGTTAACGTTGAGGTTGAAGTTGTTGATGCCAAACTCAATTATAATCTTCTCCTCGGTTGCAGTTGGAATCATGCTATGTTATGATTTCCATCCACTCTCTTTCGTGTTCTTCGATTTCCACACAAAGTAAAGATCATCATTGTCGATCCGTTGTCCTTTTTCACTTCCATATCCTTTGAGAGTAAAGTTCCTTACGTAGATCGTATTCCTACACCTTATGAGAGCATAGGGCCAGGACTTTTCAAAGATCCCACCCTTATGGGTCTTTTTTCAATTCCTCCGCCAAATACTGCTCAGGTCATCATGATCTCCACGTCTTCTGATCCATGGATCATCCCTTTACCTGAGAAGATTGATTTTTTTGGTGACGTGATTCCATTAAGCCCAACAGAAATTTTTTAGTATGAACTTATTTCAGCTTCGACTCCTCCTCCCTCTAATCATACTCTTTTGAGTGTGTCCCTCGATACGTATTCTCAATCCCCTTGGCTCAACGCTTCAGATTCTCCTAACCCCTTGAATGAGATATTTCTCACTAATGAGGCCATCATGGAAACCATGTCACTTGAGGATCATCCTTGGGATGATATTCATCATCATTCCTCCTTTATGCCTAGCCTTTGGGCTATGTCTACTTGTCTTGAGAAATTTTCTTCCCAAGCTCCTTCCCATCCGCTTCAAACGCCCATATTGACACATGAAGTTTTCATGGAAGGTAACCTGGGAAACATTATGCAAATGATTCCTACTGACACCTCCATTAAAACGGGGGTTGTTGAGAACATCCACATTGGGGTGACATGTTCTCCTGATGAGATCGAAGTCTATACTAGTCTCTTCTGAGAGTTTCAAGACATTTTCTCTTGGTCCTACGAATAAATGACTGAGATTGATCCGAGTATAGTTATGCATGAGATTCCTACTTATCCTGATGCGAAGCCTGTTCGCCAACATCTTCATCCCATGCACCCTAGAAAGGCAGCCGCCATCAAGGGAGAAGTTGAAAAAATTATTAAATATGGATTCATTCATCTAATCCCCTTGACATAATGGGCTTATAACATTGTCCCTGTGGACAAGAATTAGGGTACTATTCATGTTTGTGTGGATTACCATTACAATAATCGCGCTTATCCTAAGGATAACTATCCCACTACTTTCATCGACTAGATCATTGACGATTGTGCTAGGAGTGAGATATTTTCTCTTATGGATGAGTTCTCTGGTTACAAACAGATCAATATTCTTCTAGCCTATCAGCACAACATCACCTTCATCTTTCCTTGAGGAACCTTCACATACAAGAAGCTCCCTTTTGGTCTTAAGAATGTTGGGGCCACATTTCAAAGATAAATGTCATACACTTTTCCTGATATTAAGCACATTGTTCAACCTTACTTGGATGACCTTATGGTTCATTGATCTGGATTTATGCAAGAAAACAATAAAATACAGAAATATACATAAACACAGAGATGCAGTGGAAACAATACTTCATTTTATTTACATTAAATGACTGAAATATGCTTACAGACATAATGGAAATAAAAATAGCTAGGGTGTTGGTAGCATATCTCTGAGAAGAGATGTGGCGGCTACCGACCTCTAAGCTATGTTACAATGAGGCTCGATGGCCTATTTATTATTGAGAAACAATGTAGAACTCTAAACGTCCAAAAACCTAACCTTGGAGATGAAGCGCCAAAACTATAGGCCTCTTTTGGGTAAATTGGTGTTTCAACTTCCTCGGGACGTAACTTTGGCATCTGATCTCCGTTTGATGCACTCAATATCTCGTTAGAAATATATATCCAAGGACTACAACTTTTGAGTGAGAAACATTGGTCTACGACCCAATTTTCTCCCATTTTCTGCAAAAAATGTCAGTTATGGCCTCAAAACGGCTCCAGAAGTTCAGGACTCGAAAAACTGCTAAATATAATAAGTTGTGCTGCAACTTGAAAACAGAAAGAACTGATGGTGGGGGTTCAAATGGAATATGTGGGTGGCCACCAATATTCACCTAGATCATTAAGGCACCAAAACGAATCCAGGAGTGCAGGACCCGAAAAACTGGTAAAAATAGTAAGTTGTTGGAAGTGAAAAGATGCAAGAATTGATGGTGCTGGTCCAAATGGAATAGGTGGGTGGCCATCGATATCCACTTGAATCATTCCTCCCTCCTTAGGAATCAATGGTCCCTATTGCATTAAGTTCCTCCAAGGGGGGGAAATTCTGCTGAACTTGGTATTGGATTTGTCCAGGATGTCATGGACCTGTTGGCGGACGTGCTAGATGTAGATGTGCCGCATATGGGTAGCCATTGAAGGATCTGGGAAAATTTATCCATCATCGCATTCCTATGTCTCTCGAGGGCCTCCTCGAGCAATATTTTTATAGGATATTCTCCTCCCTCGTCTTTCTTTCCTTTTTCCATGCGGGGTCATCAGGGTTCGCGAGGTTGGACTCCTTATACCCTGGCCGCATTTGGGATATGAAAAGAAAAGAAAAGAAAGAGTAGATTGCTCTGATACCATTGATCCAAATTTATGCAGGAACGCAACAGAATACACATATAGCCATATATATAGAGATGCAGCGGAAATAATGCTTCCTTTTATTAAAATCAAATTACTCAAATATGCTTACAGACAGGGCACTGGTAGGCTATCTATGGGAAGAGATGTGGCAGCTACATGCTTGTGAACTGTGTTACAATATAGCCATAATAGAAGTAAACAACTAGGGCATTGGTAGGCTTATCTCTGAGAAGAGATGTGGTGGATACAGGCCTCTGAACTGTATTGCAATACAGCCATAATAGAAGTAAACAACTAGGGAATTGGTAGGCTTATCTCTGAGAAGAGATGTGTCGGTTTCCAACCCCCTTAAATATGTTACAATGAGGCTCGAGAGCCTATTTATTATTGAGAAACAATGGATAACTCTAAACGTCCAAAAACCTAACCCTAGGAGATGAAGCGCCAAAACTATGGGCCCCGTTTGGGTAAATTGGTGTTTCAACTTCCCAGGGACATAACTTTGGCATCTGATCTCTATTTGATGTGCTCAAAAGCTCGTTAGAAATATCTATCCGAGGAATAAAACTTTTGAGTGAGAATGGTTCATACCCATGTTGCTCCCAATTTCCCCAAAAAACGTCGTTTAGGGCCTCAAAAGGGTTCCAGAATTTCAGGACTCAAAAAATTGCTAAATGTAGTAAGTTGTGATGCAACTTGAAAAAGAAAAGAACTTATGGTGGGGGTTCATATGGAATAGGTGGGTGGCCACCAATATCCCAAAAACCTACTAAAAATAATAAGTTGTTGGAAGTGAAAAGATGCAAGAATTGATGGTGCTGGTCCAAATGGAATAGGTGGGTGGTCACCGATATCCACCTAGGTCACTCATTCCGCTAAGCATAAGGACCACCCAAATCACCTCTGTCAAATATTTCTTCGTTGTAGACGCTATAACGTTCAGCTCAATCCGCATAAGTGTGTATTCTGCATCGATTCGGGTAGACTCCTTAGGCTTATCATTTCTAAAGACAAAATTCATCTTGACCCTCTTAAGATCAAAGCTATTATCAATCTCCCCTCCCCTTCCTCTTTACATCAATTGCAGAGTTTACAAGGGAAAGATAATTTCTTGCATCATTTTATACCGAACTATGCTGAAGTAGCTAAAGGCTTCACATGATTGCTTAAGAAAGGCATCTCGTTCCTCTAGGATGAGATTGCCCAAAAATTCTTTGATGCACTGAAGAAATTTCTTATCAATGATCCTCCTTTCCGTCTACCCAATTATCTTCGCAACTATTCCCTCTACTTGGCTGCCACATTTAGCACTATTAACATGGTTCTGGTACAGGACAACGACGATGGTGACAAGCACATCATTTATTATTTGAGCCGCAATATTCTCGATACCAAAACACGTATCACACATGTCGAGAAATTGGTGTTGGCAACTATTCAATCCATCCAACATTTTCTCCATTATATTTTACTTCGCATAGTAACCGTGATTTCTGATTGCAACCTCATGACCTATATATTGACTCGACAATTGTTGGAGGGGTAATAATTGAAGTGGATCGTTATCCTCCAAGTGTTTTATTTGGATTTGACTACCCCACATCGAAGAAATCATTGGTTTTTGCCAATTTTATTTTCTCTTTACCATCTACCTCTGCTCCCTCTGGTTCTGAGTAACGGATTTCAGATGATACTCTTTTTCTTAATAGCACCCTCGATCCATGGTACTATGATAACATCATCTATCCCCAGACTTCCACCTTCTGATCCAAGTTGATGAAGGATGCTCGTCGGCATATCCGTCATCATTCTCAACCTTATCGCATAGTTAGAGATACTTTATACCACATCAGAGCTGATTCTGTTCTCCACTAGTGTTTAACCCTCGAGGAGGCTGAAAAAAGTCCTTAATGACTTCCATTCTGGCACCTGTGGTAGTCACATGTCTACATATGCTACTGCACAAAAAATCCTTTGTGCTAGATATTTCGCGCCTACCATTTTTAAATATTGCATTTTCACTGTCTGTAAGTGTAGTGATTGCCAGATTTACCAGTGCAAGATGCGTGCACTACCCACACACCTCCATCCCATCATTAGCATTGGTCCCTTTACGAAGTGGGGCATTAATTTTATGACGTGTAACCCTCACTCGACTGGGGGGCATGCTTATATTATCGTAGCCATGGACTACTTCGTTGAATGGGCCGAAGCAATGCCTACACTCACAGCTAACGGTAAGATGGTTGCACAATTTATTTTCAATCACGTGATTACCAAGTTTGGTGTCCCTCAAGCCATTTTCACCGATCATGGCTCTAATTACATGATGCTTGAGTTGAATTCTAAGTTGGGTCTGTGTCACGGCAACTCAAAATCATACGACCCTCAGGCCAATGGCCAGGTTGAAGCTGTGAACAAGGTTCTAGTCACTATGCTTCAACGTATGATTTGGATGCACAAGTCCAACTGGAATCTCATGTTGTTTTCAGCTCTCTGGGCTTATTGAACCTCGATGAAGGATGCAACTAGATTCACTCCATTCCATCTTGTATATGGTCTGGAAGCTACCCTTCTGATTGATTACAAAATCCCTTCTTTCAAGATAGTTGTTGAATTACTGTGTAATACCTCGTCGTAGGAAGAGTGTCTTCTATATTTGGAGAGGTTAAATGAAACTCACTGCTTTGTTGCTCTAGTCATAGAAACACAGAAAAAGCAGTTAAAGCTCATTTTGATCATACATTTTCCCCTCGCACCTTTGTAGAAGGAGACCTAGTCCTCTTGTATGACCAAGCTCATGATAAGCTAGGGGCAGGAAAATTCAAAACCATGTGGCATGGGCCTTATATTGTTAAGCATTTTTTGCAGAACGGGGCTTATGAGATAATTTACTATGAATTTTATCCTTTGAATCGGCCCAGAAATGGGTTGTACCTCAAAAAATATTATGCATGATTTTCTCGTGCATGTCCTTCTGTACATAAGTGTGCTTTTCATTTTTGTACATCTTTTTATCTTGGTGTGCTTTGCGAGTAGTTTTTCATGCTTATTATGTCGTTTCTTACTGTGAAGATGTATGTCACTCCTTATGTTGATTTCGTGGATGGTGCCTCCCGCAGTACCTAGAATCTGTCTTCCATAGCCTGGGTGATTTATGATCCTAATGGTGAGTTGATAGACCTTCAAGGTATTTGTCTAGGATGAACAACCAACAATTTCGTCATTGAACTCTTAACCGAGGCCATTTCTCTCAACATTCGTGCATTAATTGTGAACCTAGACTCTCACCTTGTCATTCTCCAGCTTAATGGGCATTACTCTGTTAGAAATCCTCATATTTTAAGGTTTTGTTTGCATGTTCGTTTATTAGAAAGGAATTTTGATTATATCACATATCATCATATTCCTATAAGAATGAATGCATTAACTGATACAATAGCCAATGTTGTATTAGATAGACATTTGCTTAATTTTTAAAAGCATCATCATCACATAATAAGATTTAGATAGGAAAATAAACATATATATATATATATATATATATATATATATATATATATATCGGTTATTTGCATCCACTTGCATCATAAGTTAAAAAAATGTGTGTGTTTTGGTTACATCCTGAGACATCATGTCTCTCAAATATGCAGAAATAAAGCCCGGGCATCTAATTAACATGATGCTCATGATAACATGTCACTGCACACACAAGCCGCCTCATTAATTAGTGAATGTAGTTAGACACCCCTACAGTGTGCCTCTGATACGCAAGAGTAACATCCTCAAATCTCACGTAATTTGGGATCCCGCTTGTGAGTCCCTCCAAGTTGCAAACGATCTCCTCTTCCTCGCTTCCCTAACCTTGAGGGGTCACCTTGAAATCATGTGGGACACTCCGTGCTATGGGGGACATCCCTGTAGGTCTCTCTTGGCCAACATATGCATTATATGGATAAATAATCAAAACATATATAAACAAAAAAAATCATAATACTCAACAAAATCAAAAAAAAAAAAAAATTACCCAATGCTTCATCCCAATCCTCTCCTTTCGGGAGTGGAAGATCCAGATCACCCATGAAATTAGTGTCAGTATACGGCCAGTCCTTTACAACAATGATTTTTTGGCAGAGCCAGTCAAATAATTATGGCTTCCATGACATATTTTGACCACCTCCTGATCGAGGCATGAACTCCACCCAACAGACCATCCGTGGCTCTCGTGCTGGTGGTGGAGGTACTACCACCACCTGGCGTTGAAATATTGGCAACCGTTCTAGGCTTAACAGTATCAAGATGGAGCCGTATCCAAATTTTTTTATCTTTTCGTTCTTGTAGTTGGTTAATTGGAACTTCAGGTTGATTGTTACGGCTTCCACCCAGTTGAAAATGGTTGGAGTCATACAATCTACGGCAAGTTGAAGTTGTGTCTTTGTAGCTTCATGAGGGGCCAGAGATCTATCGGCTCATGTTATAGTGTGCAACACTACATTTATTGCTAAATTAGGTATTATCTGAATATCTATTTTCCCGCTCTTTTATCCTTTCTTTCCTCTTGGAAAAAATCTGTTTATTGCCCATGCTCTCACCAATGGGCTGAGAACTTGTCATGATTGGTTTTTCTCCCCTCTATGACAATCCAGTGATGAAATATATGTCACATACTTCTATCTCCAACTCTTGATTGTGAATCATAAGTCTTTCTCTATCGTTGTCCCACACACTGATCAGATACTGAAGTAATTACAGTTGAGATCGTAGACATGGTGCTAGGAAGAATTTTAAGGACCCACAATCTCTCAGAACATCCATGGATCTCTCATTTCCCATGGCTTGTTCACCTTCTTCACCGTGTTCTCGTTCTTTCCATTTAATGACCATATTGACTTTTGATTACCTACAAAGTCATCATTGGGGCTTCCATTAGTCAAATAATTAGCATTTGAATCATTCAAATCAGACTATTTAGGATAATTTTCATACAATTGTGGTCGCGGTGATTGGCACTGTTGTTTTACAAATATCAGCACTGATTGGCGCCTCCTCTTTAAAATTTTAGGTGGTTCGGCATGACTCCGTGCCTAAAACCCACATCAGTTATTGTGCCTAATCTTTGAAAAACTCTCCCAAATGCATCAAAAATTAAGAATGCAGGAAATAAAACATATTTGAAATACGGGGAAAGTTAAGAGCTCTTACTTGAAGAAGGCAGATTTGTGAATGGCCTCCTCGATTGCCTGTTGTCAGTTCCACAAGATCACAGTTAAAAATGGTAAAATTCTCACAAGAAGGTGAAAAGGTGAAAAGTAATTTTGTTTTTACTATTTTTATTATTTTATAACCTTTTTGAAACCCTAATTAGGTTTTGAAGCTTATTTTTCAATTATTTTAATGTTTTATTTCGAAAAATGGGTTTTACATGTGTTTCGTGTGTAGCAAGAGGTCCTAACATGATGATGATTCATTGACGAAATTTATTTTATTAATTTTTAGGACTCGGTAAAAACACGAAAAAGTCACCACCTGGAGTCATCTTTCAACTCTTTTCTGACTCTCGAAAATTGAAAAGATTCTCAAGACTCTTATCATTTTTAACTTGTTAAAGGTTTTGAAACGTCATCTACCCAATACACATTTACCCCTTTTTCGCGCTAGGACATATTATTTATGAAAAAGGAATGCCCTAGCCAATCGCAGCTAAGAAGTTCTCCTGGATATTGTTTTCTACCTTTTCAGATCTGTGAGACTACCTGACCTACTGGAGTTTTATTTCTGCTTCTTTTCAAACTCTCTAAACATGAAAAGGTGTCGATTTGTTCCTTTTTTAGACTCATTAAACCTACATGACATCAGAAACAGTCACCATGACGTTACCGAGTTCCTCCTTCCTAGGGCTCGTAAAATGTACTAGGATGGATTCGTACGAAGGACAAACTTATATGAAAAGCATATGCTATCCCCTTCAAGCTTGTTCCAAAAATAATTGGGGTACTTCCTACAAATGGTGGGGAAAAATGGAAGTAGTTCTCAATCGTGTCGGTAGTATGTCACACTTAAACATGACACTTGTTTGCAGTTCGTGTCAGGTTGGGGACATCTCACATTCGTCATTTTGCCTCCATGGGTTTGGGTTATCTGTTTTGACCTCTCATCTGCTCTTTTCCGTGTCATCATGACCTCAAATCCCTTGATGTCAAATACTACCAAATTCCGAAGTCGTGTCGCCAATATGTTCAAGAGAAGTTTGCTTCTACAATTTTCAACCCCTAATTCTCTATTTGGTCCTGATTCACTATCATCTTATTCCTCTGTCTCATGTCGATGATGTGGGAAACATTATGGCCCTCCTTCAACCTGTCACTTCTTGTCGACTTTAGCTCATTATCCAGGAAGTTGATCTATAGATGCCCTTCTGGTACCTTGGAGCTTGCATGCCTCGATGACAAGTTCTTCACATTCAACGATAGGTTCTCATCATTAGCCTTTGATCTAGTGATTTCACTCGTGTTCAACTTCAGCTAACTATTCACATATCGTGAATTATACTAATGGTACCTTGAGGACCATTTTCATTATTGGTGGTTTCTCTCGCACCTATTAACAACTTTCATCATTGGCTAGTAATCAAGTGATTTTCTCACATGTTTGACTTCAGTTCATTTATTCACATGCTTGAATTTGTACTTGTTCGGGTCGAGATGGAGTGCAAGACCCTAGGTTTTGTTTGATAAAATCTAGGCTGTGAGATGATTTTTTTTATCAAGACTATATGCATGACTCTTCTAATTGGATGGTTGCAACCATACTTGAGTCTATTTGATGATCCTTCTTATTGAATGGCTACGCCCATACCTCGAGTCTTATTTTATATGTATTCTTTTATGGATGGTTGCACCCATGCCACATATTCATGTATCATAATATCAGTTGTACTAGTTCTCGCAGGTCTTCTGACAGTGGCGTTTTGGTTTGGGCACGATCTCATAAAGCATTTCACCCCTCCCTCTTTCTCAGACCTCATGCTTTAAGGGGCATCTGTTACACACTATTTTTTCACCATACCTACAATCCCCATCCTGAACATTGGAGGACCATTTCAATGACTTCTATGTATTGTCATTCCTTGCTATAAGTGTCACAGTATCCCTTGGCATGTCAAGAACATATTCTTTGTTGATCATTCCTCAAGAAGACCTTCAAAAACATGTGATTTGGGGTTGGCGCTAGTAGGAAGTTATGGCCTCACACCCATGTAGAAATTAACACTGGGCCCCACGCCCTTTGGTGCTCTATCCCATAAGGGCACCTGTGCCGAGTTGTTTTTGGAAATTTTTTTAATATAGAGGCGAAGTTTCCATGCTTAACAACTTCGTGAGAAAAGTAATCATGGTTTTTCGACTAAATAACATCGAGTTCCTCCCTTTGGCTTGTTTTTTCCTACAATTGAACAACTCCCCAAAGGGATAGACCTCTCCTCCACCTTATGAGGGATCCTAACCACCTCCTCCTCTCCTATAAATTCTTCCTCCTTTCAATGATTCAGCTAGCTGAACAATCATTACTATAGCTGATGTGTAGAATAAGTTAGAGAAGAATCCATTGTCAAGATAAAGTTTAGGCCCATTGCCTCATCGAATCCAATCCTGAACGAATGCTTGAGATGTGCCCCGACTGAACCCATCGAAGGAGATCCACAACATCAAGGCATAAGCTTGTAAACTTATTTTTCTCTATCATTAATACATGACTGGTTTCTGGTTCCAACTTTCTTTCCATTTGTATGAAAAGTGTTTAGCTCTCCTTGACTAGCTAAATAGTTGTAGATGAACGTATATGCTTGTATTATGTCATTGTTTGTCTGATCTTTGTGTAGATGAGTGAACATCGCCACCAATATGGAGCGCAAGGTGTGAAGACGAAGATCGAAGGATCGCTGCTACGTGCCACGACAAAAGAGTTGGAATGAGGTAGGATATCTATTCTGGTTCATATTTCATTTATAAGCTAGGAATTCAGGAGTCAGCATATTCCCTTGTTGCTAGACCCACTCCAGGGCTAGAGGGATCACCTCTGTCCGCAGAGGGGATTTTCCTACTCAACACAAACCCACCAACAAGAACTCAATGGAGACCTTCTCAAACCAACACAAGCAAAGGACCAAATAGTTGATGTGATAGAACAAGATACTAAAAAAACCGGGATGGCCAATAGAAAAATGAGTCGAGATACACTACAGAAAATTTGACTCAGGTTAAGTTCCCATGAACAAAAGCACGACTCATATTGACTATGGCAGCAAATGATAACTTTTTATAAGTTTGTCATGTAGGAGGCAAAAAAAAACCCTCCATATGATTGGAAGAGATAACGAACCGGGGGAGTACTTACTCAATAACAAGGTTATTGATTCTCCTAAGTAAAAAAATTAAACCATCCCAAATGGAGAAAATAATTTTTTCTTTTTTTCTTTTTTCAAGGGCGACACAACTGACACTATATCTTCCATCAAATATGGAAGTATTGTCCCATTCCCGCTCTTTTTCAAATATTTAATTTTTTTGTCTTTTTCATATTTCAAAGCCTGAAAAAAGAATAAAATAATGCCTATAGTACAATGGATAGAAAGAGTTTTGGTAAACAAATGCACTAGTTCCTGGGATAGGAACAATCCTATGCTCAATGCAAGGTGGTGAAAATTGGTAAGTGACACTCGAAGGGGTGTTCCATCCATGGGTAAAGGTGTCAAGTCGCAAAGGCTAAGTGATTGCATGATTAACTTGTACAGAAATACATGGTCAAAAGAGGGCTTAAACATGAGGCCAACTGAAGCTGGCTAAAGGCAAAGATAAACAAGTAGTCAATGTGCAATGGAGTAATACAACTTGACAACAATGGGAGCCTTTAAGGTAAATGGCTAGAATAAAGATATTGAAGAAGAAGAAGAATGAAGCTCCAACGCATAAGACATGGAAGGACTAAAGAGGACTCTCGAGCCTACACGGATTTCAGCATGGGCGACAAATGCTAGCGAGGAACTAACTAGGAAGCCCATGTAAAGGATGGCTCTACTACCAAGTCATGATTTAAAAAATTAGTGAGTGAAATGGGTTAAATAGTCATGACATGATGGGGTGACCCTATGGAAAGTGATCAGAATGGAGGCTAGTATGCAGAAATGAAATGGAAAGTGAATTCCCTAACCTATATTCCAGTTCAAAATCAAATACCTGCCATGACAGGTCAGCGGTCATGTATTCAAAGGAAAATTGGAAATATCTCAAATTCAGCAAAATGTACCTGAAAATAACTTTTCCTAACACTTCCAAGCCAAAAGGTTAAATAGCCTTAATCAAATTCATAAAATAGACACAAACGAAATTCGTGAAAAAAATTCAAATTCTGGGCATAAATAAGCATTTCAATTCACATTTTGGTCATTTGTGTTGTGCAAAAGTGGAAAAAGAGCTATAGAGAAAAAACCCCCTTCTTGCAAACAAAGCAACCAGCCACCAACTCACCTCAAACCAGTCATTTAAGCCTTGCACTCTTATTTTCTTATAAATTTCATTCCTATGTCAAGAATTTTTTTAGATTTTTGACCATAGGAAATATATTTTTCTTGAAACCCTCTGCCTATATGCAGGTTCGTCATGAGGAACTCACGTATAGACACGACTGTGTCTGAATGAAGTCATGTATGCGCAGAGTGGAATTCAAAAACTAATATATAATGGATCAATGGATGAAATTTTCCAAGATGACTATCAACTGGAGAGAAAGAGAGCACAGTGCAACTGATAATGAAGTGGTGGAGGATCAATAATCAATATATATACTTCGGAGTTGTGATTTACTCAAAATTTTCAAAATTTCAAATATGAAAACCAATAATCAATTTCTCGAGATGTTGGTCAATCATTTGGAACCAGATGACGACTATTTTATGATTGATTAGATTCCATTGAGAATTGATCTAGAAGACATCTATTTTATCATTAGACTTTCCTGGAGGGGAGACCCAGTTGATTTGCATGGTAAGCCCACTGGAGGGCTTAATGTAGATGACTATGTCAAGGTCTACTGTGTGGATGGTCCAAAGAAGGTGGGGACTTATATCCCAATCAAGGATGTATGAGACTTGTACATGAAAATCCTTCTTTTCACAATTGGTAGAGTGGCAAGGTCGACATCCCTTCCCTAGGCTTCACGCACTCAGATGACCCTGGCAGTGGAGTTCTTAGCCCATCTCTATGATTGGTGCACAACCTTATTGGATAATATAAAAAAACAACTAACTTCCATCCAGCAGGTAAAGAAAAACACTTTGGATACAATACAATTCTATTGGAATTCTTCTTTGAGAGAGTCTCAGGGCTTTGACCTAAGATCATCTCATCCATCAGCAGCCCAAGGGATTCGAGGATAGACCGATGGGCAGACTTGATGAAGAGACTGGGGGGAAGTGAACTTCCCCAAACCACATGGGACGACAGTTTCTTCCAGTGGTGGGAAAAACAGGTCATCTTAGTGGGGGACTATCCCTATGCTAGGATGGATTTTTTAGCAGATCCTGATTTGGTTCTTCCACCCAGAGCAGCATAGGGTGCAATTGGTAAGATTGCATAATGATTTTTTGATTATGTGATTTTTTTTTTTCAATTTATAGTCAAAATGAAAAAAAAAATTTGTTAGGACAATATGACTTACAAAATTTAATGATCATGATGTAGACATGGGACCAGTTAAACCAGAGGGCTACCAAAGACATAAGCTCTGCAGAGGTGAGGCGAATGTTGAAGACCCAAGAAGGACCCTCCATGCCATACAGAGAAACTTGGAGAGTTTGACTCAGCAAATACCCATGGCAGCTATAGAGGACCTTCCTAAGGCTATCTAAATGAGGGTGGTTGGAGTACCAGGAGACTGGATGTGGTTATTCCGTTGTGTACCTACTGCTATTTTGTTCTATCAAAACTCAAATGTTGGGCAGGGACCTCAGGAGTAGATTTAGATTGGATCGGATGATTATAATATTATTTTTTATGACAGGCATGATCGGGCATAAGCCCTAATTTTGTAGGACATGATGGTCCATTTTTTTGTATATTTTGAACACTCTGATATGTGTGTGTGTGTGTGTGTGTGTAATATTCCCAAATAGGAAATGCAGTAATAATAAATAGTTATGCAGAGAAATAATGCATATCATCTAAGAGTAGGAGGCCAATATGGAGGCTCTTTATTTACATTTACATCAGAAAAATATATGCACAAGATAGCCCATGAGATGTACAACAGGAAATCGAAGACTTTTATAGAAGAAAATCCTCAAAAAGAGGTGTTGCAACCATGTATTAAGACTGAAAAGAGTTTGACAACGTTATTTTTATTAGATGCAACTATTGTAAATTATACTTCAGATCTAGAGCAGATCTTTGTATAAAATTTAGATCTATATCAGATACATACACTAGATAGGCTCTTCTTCAATTTCCCTTGGGGTTTTCAGCAAAACATGAAGTACAAGGAGTAGATCTGAGATCTAATGCTGCAGATCTATAGAAATATTCAGAAATTTAGTGATATATAGATCTGATCTGATATATGAAATATGATGATCTCATCCAATGGATCTCAAATGTGAAGGGCAGATCCCCAACACATGAAAACCACTCCTCCAAAAAGTGTGCCAAAAGACCCTACAACAGTACCCACACAAATAACGTAGTTCTAGAAGCAAGACTGCACTGTAGGCTTTAGAACATGTTTGGCCTGATGCCAAGATCTGAAAATGTAGCTCCAATCATCCAATACTCTCTTTCCAATGGGATAGAAGTCTTCCCCACTGAAAATGAGCACTAGAATGGCCTAGATCTGAGTAGATCTAGCCTCCACTTGCTGCAGCTTTCAAAGACAACCAAACCCTCAACAGGATTTGCATTGTAGTTGGAAGAAGAAGCTTGGCCTTTAGCCAAATAGTGGAAAATAAATGCAATGCTCTTCCAAGAGGCCTCTCAAGGAAAGAGGTGGGATTCCCAATCAGGAACACCTAGTGTTAAACAAAACTATTCTCAGCTAAACAGCAAGAGAATGAGATATGTCTAAACAGACAATATACTCTGAGAATACAATATCATCAACAACCTTCTCATGCTGCCATCCTCTTCCTTTTATAAGTTGAGAGCTTGCAAACCCTAAACCACCCCAATGAAATAGCTCCTTTCACATGAGCCACCTCCATCTAAAACTGCGTTGTTCCTCATTGATGGCCACTCCTCCAAGACAATGTTGTAGTTTGGTCATGGTTGACCCATTCAAAAGATTCAACCCCTTTCACACCTAAGGGTGCTTATTTAGACAGCCCAGATTTAGCCTTATTCACATGTGGCATTGATTTTTTTACTGTTTAGGATTTTTATGATCCTCCTTCACACATTTATTCATGAAACAGAAAAATAAAACAAAATTGAATATTCCCATTAGCTTAGGAATAATTGGGAATATTACAGCCCTCCCCTCCAAAATGTTTCTTGTCCTCAAGAAACTAATAAGCTGAGTGTTGCAACTTTTATCCTCCTCCATTGGTGACACCATCATGTGTTAAGCTTCCTCCCTAAGCTAAGTGTTCACTAATCCAACCCTCCATGAATTTCTCCTCCAAAGTTCTCATGAGATGTAAATAAGCCATCCCACAAGGAGACGATAACTCAAATGAAACAAACATGGCTTGCCCAATGTCCTCCCTGAAATGTGTAACATAAGATACATGGAGAATATCCAACCCATTAGGCACATGCATACCTCCCATCCTCTCTCCATACATTCGCATAAAAAGTACAAATATATCATCAACGTATGGGAGCAAAATTACATACATACAAACAGAAATTTGAGCATGTGGAGGTGGGTCATAGTCCCACATATGGTACCAATGCAGTGCATCTCCTTCCTACATCAATTCAAGATATGGTAATTGTTTTTTCCATCACTTACTTGCTTCCCATGTTATCTCACTATGGCTGAAAGTGTGAGATATGTTTGGTGCCTTAGGAAAGCACCCATCATGATGGAAAATCTCCCTTTGTTCATCAAGGGAGTGGCCAAATTCAGAATTTTTTGTGGCCCAATGTTGGCCATGAGATTTAAAAGATATATTAATCCTTCTTGGAGCCATGGCCTGCATAAACAAGGTGAAATAATGTATACAATAAAAAAAATAAACATGCCTTACATGATCATATTCTTCACCAACAATACTCCTCATACACATGGAGTGGTGCATAGATATTTCTCCCCTCTCAAAAGTAGGAAGAGATGGTTGAAATAACTCTATCATAGAGTCTTTTTATTGCCCCAACTCCACATAGTTCATGAATTCTTGAAAATTCTGATGCATTTCTCCTTTCAAGCCTTCCCAATCAAAGCTCCTCATGGTGATGCTGTAGATCCTCATGGAATACATATGGCTGAAATAGAACTCTTTATAAGCTCTTTGTAGTAACTTCTCCTTGAGCTTGGAGGCTCTAGACAAGAAGATCCTACCATGATGATAGATGACTCCTCCTTGGACTAAATTTCCCTCTTCATGCAGTTGGTCATCAAGTATCATACAAGTGTGAAGATCTTTGGAATAATCCACCAACAGTTGGGATTTCCAATATATATCTAAACTGCTTAACAATGAAAACATTGATGGTGTTTCAACAGAAATGTATGTCATGTTGTTTCTCTCCTCCTTGACATCTCCCATGCCAAAGGTGTGTGTTGGAAGGCCATTCCTTCCATTCTTCTCCTCCCAAAGCGCAGAACCAGAAATGAGAGTGGGTGATGATGATAAGGGAAGAAGATCTCCCTCCTTCTTGAGCTTACCCAAGACTCCCAACACTGTAGCTTTGTCTTATAGTGTTCTAATCCATCCTGGATCTAAGTTTGGAGCATCATGCTGTGAGGTATTTCCCACAAAATCTGAATCAAGTGGCCTCCGAGGTGGGGTTTCCACTAGATAAGAGTGTCCCATGCAGAAATATCATGAACATGATAGATGGGACTATAAGGTCCTTGATTCCACTGCACAAATCCCTCTCTTATTTCTATGTGGAAGTGGTATGTGAGGGGTATGTATGCATGCCTTTGATAATTTGAGATTCACCACTCTTCTTGTCCACCTATTCCATTTTCAAAGCCTCCCAATCAGTGGTGAATTTCCCAAATTTAATTAACCATTGAACACCCAAAATCATATTGGTGTCCGGTATGTCAACCACAAAGAAGTGATCAACCAAAGTGTAAGTTCCCATGGTGACTGAAAGTGATGGGACATAATGCATTCATTGCATTGCTCTATCTTTTGGGACCAAAACAGAGAATCCCTCAAAAGTATCAGTGAGTATTGCCCTCCTTTGCACAAGATGGGCATCAATTAAGTTGTGGGTGGCCCCACTATCAATCAATACAGAAACCCTCTTATTCAAGATTGAACCTTGAACTCTTAAGGTCAAGTACTTAGTTACTCCCCTCAAAGATGCAAGAGTCCCTCCAATAGGAGAAATGCTCCATTCCCATATTTTCATGGTGTTGGATCTCCTCCAGTATTTTCAGCATTGTGACCTCTTCTTGGTTCATCTTCTTCTTCCTCCTCAATATCTGAGAAGACCTCTATGTAATGTGCTTATCCAGCAACACATCTATGACTAGGTGCCCATGATTATTGGCAAGTGAAGAATAGATTCTTCTTTCTTATATCTCTTGGGAATTCATCATCAAGAGGCTTCTTATATGAGCTCTCCTTTGAAGGAGAAAATTTCTCTTCCTTTCCTTTAGAAGGAAAAGAGGGCTTGTGTTGAAATTTTTCCTTTGCTTTTGGTAAGGCATCTTGAAGCTCTCTATCCCTCTCAATAGAATCATGCAAGGTAGTGGGCTTGGTATATTTAACCAACCCATGAATAGGTTCATCTAAGCCATCAATGAACATGTACACCCTTCTTTCTATAGACAAATCAAGAACCATAACAAATAATCTCAAAAATTCAGAAATGTAGGAATCTATATTACCTGATTGTTTCAACTTTGCAAGGTTCATGAATGGTGCCTCTGGATATCTTATGTCAAATATTTCCACCAGCCTTCTAGTGAACTTTGAATAAGCAGTCACATTGGCATGATCCAATGTAGACAAGCCATGGAACCACCAGTCATGTGCTCCACCTTCAAAGTGCAGCGTTGCAATATTGATAGCCTCCATCTCTGGAACCTTGTTCAACTGAAAGTATATGTTAAGCTTTTCTACCCATGCTTTGGAAGAACACTTGGATGACCCATCAAAATTGGGTAAAAATAATCTTCCCATAGAGTGATGTCAATCATCATTCTGAGTGAATCCACCATATATATGATCATGCATTGGTCTTCTATTATCCTTAAGGTGACAAAACTCCTGAAAACTCAAATGATCTTTGAATCTCTGATTTTAAGACTCATATTCTTCAAAATAGTCTTCAAGGGGTTTTGGCTCTTGAAACCCTTCATTTCCCACAGCCAAAAAGGTAGACATGGTAGAGCATTGGGAAACTTGTGGCTGATGCATTGGTTGATCATTCCAATGGTGAGACATGCTAGAGATTTCTCCAAGATGAAATCTCTTAGGAGATTCTTTGACTCTATCCAATCTCATCTCTTTGATCTCTCTAGCAAGATCTTGCATGGCTCTCAAAAGGTTCTTTGCAAAGTCCTTTCCTTCTTCATCACTTCCATATTTAGGGGCTTTACCCTTGTCTTTATCATAATTTGTGTAATCAATTTTCTTCTGTCTTATTTTTAGATACCTCTTCTCCCCATCAATAAGAGGCTCTTCTTCTTATGAAGACATATTGGCTTTGTAGAAAGCACAGGTTGTGCCAATATGATTACTTCGATACCACTGTAATATTCCCAAATTTGAAATGCAGCAATAATAAACAATTATGCAGAGAAATAACGAAGATCATCTAAGTAAGAGCAGGAGGCCAATATGAAGGCTCTTTATTTACATTTACATCAGAAAAATATATGCACAAGATATCCCATGAGATGTACAACAAGAAATAGAAGACTTTTATAGAAGAAAATCCTCAAAAAGAGGTGTTGCAACCATTTATTAAGACTTAAAAGAGCTTGAAATTGTTATTTTTATTGGCTGCAACTGTTGTAAATTACACTTCAGATCTAGAGCAGGTCTATGTATAAAAATTTATATCTATATCAGATCCATACACTAGATAGGCTCTTCTTCAATTTTTTCTTGGGGTTTTCAGAAAAACATGAAGTACAAGGAGTAGATTTGAGATCTAATGATGTAGATGTAATATCCAAAAAGGGAGAATCTAAAACATAATATAAGAACTGCAACTAAGTAAACATTAAATCTCAAGAAAACATCAGAATTTACAGAGAAGCTGAGCCATTTTATTATATTGGAGAATATTCAGTTACACAATGTACAAAATATGAGGAGATCTAGCCAAAAATATGGCCTAGAATCACCCAGAAAACATGCCACAATAGGAACTGCATAACTGGAGAGCCACTGAAGCAAATACTACGTTGTACCTTCAGCAAAATATGAATATATGACTATAGGCTGAAAAGTAAAATGCAGATCTACTCAAATCTGGAGCTTCGATGATGCCAAGATTCAAGATCAAGCCAATGTGATGGATTCCCAATATATCCCAGAAAGGATTTTCCAGATCTACACCTTTGGAAAATCACCCTCCTAGGGTTTGATCCTTGATCTGCTAGGAATTATAGATATGAAGCTAGATCTGTCAAATAGATGGCTTAAATATGTCACAATATCAGATCTAAGCTTGAGGGGTTGATCCCTTCTTCAGATCTACAAGCTAGAAGCTCTAGATCTAGCTTCTCAATCCTCCAATGATGATTACAGCTATTGCAACACAACTGCCAATAGAAACTATGGTGTGAGGGAAAGAGAGGCCTTCTACCTACTGAAAAATGCTTCAATAAAATCCAGGCTGATGGAAATAATGATGGCAATGTGAGGGGATGATCCCTCCCAGGATTACTAGCTGAAATGCTAGTAACTTCCTTCCTCCTTTTGCAACTGCAAATTGGACAGCGTAATTCCTGAAGGAAATATTGCTGCTAGGAGGTCAATAAATTTTGGCCTGATTCCAGATATGAAATGAAGCTTTGGGAATGTTTATCTATAAGCCCAAGGTGATAGAAATAAACCCTCACCATTTCTCTAGTTGAAGTACTGAAGACAACTTCCACCTTCCAAACTGATCTTCAGAAATCTGCAATTTCTGAATATGAATGTTCTGCAGAAAGCAGTAAAACATATGTGGCACCAATGACTGATGTATAATGAAGTAAAATACTCTTTCTAGAGCTACTCTAAGAAACAGGTGTGATTCCCGATCAGGAACACCCTGTGCTAAACAACACTTGCAATCTCTACTAAACAACCCATGAAAGCAATGGAATGTCACATGACAATTCCAGATCTAAAAAGATCCTCAACATCAATAATCACCAGCATATCCTCATCCTTGCCTTCATCTTCTTTATATAATTTTTAAGCCTTCCCATGCCTTGGCCCTCATCTAGACTGCGTTGTTCATGTGGACAAGATCCTCCATGTCTGACTGCGTTGTTTTACCAAGTCATCCATCATGTCTAGGTGCAATGTACACCCTCTCCATCATGTGTGAATTAATTGCACAACATCTTCCATCACTTTATCATGAATGCTTCATGATCTTCTGTTTGAAATATTCAAGATCTTAGTTGACTGTATCAACCTCCATGATCTATCTCAATTAATGAGACATGATCTCCAATTTCATTAACATTAGTAGTTGCTCAACCACCTCATTATGTAGATCTAGGCTTAATTAATCCACATTCACACACAAAAATGGATATTTATTCATATTGAGTATTATGGGCCCCTCCACCCTTTTATTTAATCAATTCATTAAGAAAGTTAAGAACTCTAATATTCCAAATATCAGGTGAAAATTTGGTAATATTACAGTCCTCCCCAGAAAATTCTTTCTTGTCCTCGAGAAACTGCAAAAGTGGATGCTACAGCAAACATCCTCCCTCCAAATGGCATCCTCATGTGGAAGGCTTTCCCAGATATCACAATGTGTCATGCATTTCTAGCTCCAAAGCTGCCTCTCTATAATGTCAAGAATGGCCTCCAACTGAAAATCTAGATACCCATCCTTATCAATGTATCTCCAAGTGGAAACCATATGATGACCAAATTTATCCTCTATACATGAGATACATAAGATAAAGTGGTTCATTTCCAAAGTGGAAAGTCCCAATTCATGAACTATCCCTCCAACAGAATAGAATATATACATCAATTCCCTCATCATTAGCCATGTTGGCCATGTAGGATTAAACATCACATCATCATAGTGAAAAACAAGAAGTAGAGATATATGGGAAAACATGAACAATGTTAAACCATATTCTCCTAATAACAACCAATGTAGCAAAGCCTTCTGCTGCCATGCTAGATCATCATGAAAACAAGTAAGAGAGCCATACTCTCTCAAAAGAAGCCACCTCAACAATGCTTCTTGCTGCCATACCACATCATCATTATACCAAATGTAGTGACCATATCCTCTCAAGAGAAGACACCTTAATAAGGCATCTTGCTACCCCATCACATCATTATTATACCAAGTACAATGACCAAAATCACCCAACAGAAGCCAACGTTGTAAGGCCTCCTGTTGCCATCCTCCAACAGTGTCATGCAATGTATGGGAAGAATTTAGCCCATACTCTCCCAATAGTAACCAAAGAAACAAAGATTCCTGCTGCCTTCTTGCATTACCACGATGCAAGTCATGGAGCAACAATAAAGAAATGGACATGTGAGATGTCTCATAAATATAACACAAACAAGCTCCTCTATGCCACATCATGTGAGAGTGATACCTTCTCCCAAACCCAAGTACATACATGAACATGAGATACATCCCAAACAGAAATACATGTAGATATATGAGACATATCCCAAACAAGAGTAAATACATGGACATGAAATTTAACATGTGATGTCCAAACTCTCTCCTTAACAACCAAAGTAACCATGCCTTCTTCTTATGCATTCTATCATTGAGACATAAGGCATGAGACAAGAAAATATGAACCTTTGGGTAGTAACCATACTCACCCAAGAGCAACCAACACAACCATGCTTCTTGCTGGCCTATCTCATAGATATGCAAGTGGTGTGGAAACCCCTTGTTCCATATCATCAACCATTCATCCCAATGTGGATGATGGATCTCATTCTGCAAAAACTTGGTATCCTCCCATTGTAAGACACCAACCTCCTCAAACTAATGAAGATATTTGCACTCCATGAAATTTTGAGGTGCACCTCCAATTAGATCTCTTGATGAGATCTTCTTCTCATCCATGGCCTTCCAAAACCAATGAGGTTTTGGATCTACTGCAAGTAGAAATATCTCTTTAAGCTGTGAGATGCTCATTGAGACAATGTCATCAAAAAAGGAGAAAATATTTCTCATATCTAGATGTCTACCATTCATCATCTTGTCCTCCATCGCTTAATGAGTGAAGCTACCTTCAAAATTCTCCAATAATAATGGGGCCTCATCATTATCATTGCTACTAAGTGACAACATTGTAGATATGCAAGGTAATACATATACTGTCTCAAAGCAAGGTACAATACTGATCTCATGACCAACGATTGTACATAGCATCATGCTCATCCCTTCTTTTGAAACTCTACACTTCAACTCAAGAGGTTTAATATAGTCCATCCATGACAAACTGGGATGGATTTTCATCTCCTCCTTGATTAGATCAAGGGCCCTCTGCGCTATGATAACTTGCTGTTTCAAATCATCATTTAGATCTAACTCTTGGTTATGCATTGGCATTGATGGCATGTCCCCAAAAGTTTCAATAAGATCTATTAAAACAATAGGTGATGAATGTGTATGCATTCCTTGGATCAACTGATATGTGGGAACCTCTTGACAGAACACAAGAGTTCCTCCAACCGATACAATGGTGTCTCCAACTACTGGTAAGAGATATGGTTTCTCTTCTTCCAATGTACCAATGCTGGAATCTTCCTTCTCTTCCTCATGCATCTCCTGAATCATGCATGGGACTCTATATGTGAAGAGCTCAAGACCATCTTGCAAGGATGCAAGTATCTCTTCTCTGGATGTAAGTACTTCTGCAGTAGGTGGTGAATGTAGTGACTTCTTATCCAGAGTGACAAAAATGACATCCTCCTTCATTTCCTTAGGAAATGTATCTTTGTGGCTCATCTCTATATTCTTCACATAAAACTTCTTCCTTAACTTGTGAAATAAATCCGAATATTTAGTCACCTTTGCATGCTCCATGTGACTAAACCACCAATCATTGGCTTCATCTAAAAGATGAAGTGTTGCAATTTGAACAGCCTCTCCTTCAGCTATGAGATGTAGCCTGAAAAATTCATCTAACTCCCTCCTCCAAGCCTTAATAGTGCTTGAGGAAGATCCATCAAATGTAGGAAAATAGAATCTATTATGCCTCTTCCTTCTATTGCTACTATAGGATCCTCTTTCTTCTTTGATTTTGATGAAATGTTGGAGAGTTAGATTCTCCTTGAATGCTTTAGACTGTGCTTGGTACTCTTCAAGGTATAGACTAAGAGTCTCAAGAGTCTCAAGTTCATTCCTTTCTTTATTTATACACCTTTCACCTTCTCCAAATAAAGTGAGAAGAGTGGATCTATGAGAAGATCTAGGATTCTCCAGGTTTCTTCTTTTCTGATAGGAAGTGTTGGGACCTTCCTCATGAAATCTTCTTCTTGGATATTCTTTTTGTCCTTCCTTCTTCATTTGATTAACCTCTTTGGAGAGATCATGCATGGATATAAATAAAGGAGTGACAGGATTATCATTCTCCATGATATATCTCATCTATCTTCTTCTTCTTTTGATGTAAAAGATGAAGTGTCCACAAACTGAGCCAAAGATCATGCTCTGATACCACTGTAATATCCCAAAGGTAGAATGTCGTAATACTAAAACACAATATAAGAATTGCAACTAAGTAACATTAAATCTCAAGACAAAATTAGAATTTACAGAGAAGCTGATCCATTTTCTTATATTGGAGAATATTCAGTTACACAATGTACAAAATATGAGGATATCTAGCCAAAAAGATGTCCTAGAATCACCCAGAAAACATGCCACAATAAGAACTGCATAACTGGAGAACCACTGAAGAAAATATTGTGTTGTCCCTTCAGAATAATATGAATATATGGCTACAGGATAAAGAGGAAAATGTAGATCTGCTCAAATCTAGAGCTCATATGATGCCAAGATTCAAGATCTGGCCAATGTGATCGATTCACAAGATATCCCAGAAAGGATTTTCTAGATCTACAACTTTGGAAAATCACCCTCATAGGGTTTGATCCTTGATCTACTTGGAATTATAGATCTAAAGCTAGTTCTATCAAATATATGGTTTAAATATGTCACAAGATCAGATCTAAGCTTGAGGGTTTGATCCCTTCTTTAGGTCTACAAGCTAGAAGCTCTAGATCTAGCTTCTCAATCCTCTATTGATGATTACAGTTGCTGCAACATAGCTGCCAATAGAAACTGTGCTGTGAGGGAAAGCGAGGCCTTCTTCCTACTGAAAATGTTGCAATAAACTCCAAGATGATGGAAATAATGATGGAAATGTGAGGGGATGATCCCTCACAGGATTACTAGCTGAAATGCTAGTAACTTCCTTACACCTTTTGCAACTGCAAATTAGACAGCGTAATTCCTAAAGGAAATATTGTTGTTAGGAGGTCAATAACTTATGGCCTGATGAAAAATATGAAATGAAGCTCTGGGAATGCTGATCTATAAGCCCAAGGTGGTAGGAATAAACCCTCACCAGTTCTCTAGTTGAAGTACTAAAGACAACTTCCACCTTCCAAACTAATCTTCAGAAATCTGCAATTTCTGAATATGAATGTTCTGCAGAAAGTAGGAAAATATAGGTGGCACCAATGCCTGATGTAGAATGAAGTACAATACCCTTTCTAGAGTTACTCTAACAAAGAGGTGGGATTCCCGATCAGGAACACCCTGTGCTAAATATCACTTGCAATCTCTGCTAAATAGCCCAAGAAAGAAATGGAATGTCACATGACAATTCCAGATCTAAAAATATCCTCAACATCAATAATCACCAGCATATCCTCATCCTTGCCTTCATCTTGTTTATATAATGTTTGAGCCTTCCCATGCCTTGGCCCTCATCTAGATTGTGATGTTCATGTGGACAAGATCCTCCATGTCTAACTACGATGTTTGACCAAGTCATCCATCATGTCTAGGTGCAATGTACACCCTCTCCATCATGTGTGCATTAATTGCACAACATCTTCCATCACTTTATCATGAATGCTTCATGATCTTATATTTGACATATTCAAGATCTTAGTTGACTATATCAACCTCCATGATCTATCTCAATTAATGAGATATGATCTCCAATTTCATTCACATTAGTAGTTGCTCAACTACCTCATTATGTAGATCTGGGCTTAATTAATCCACATTCACATAAAAAAGTGGATATTTATTCATATTGAGGATTATGGGTCCCTCCACCCTTTTATTTAATTAATTCATTAAGAAAGTTAAGAACTCTAATATTCCAAATATCAAGTGAAAATTTGGGAATATTACAACAGATATTCAGAAATATTCAGAAATTCAGTGAGATACAGATCTAATCTGATATATGCAATATGATGATCTCATCCAATGGATCTCAAATGTGAAGGGTAGATCCCCAACACATGAAAACCACTCCTCCAAAAAGTGTGCCAAAAGACCCTGCAATAGTACCCACACAAATAACGCAGTTCTGGAAGCAAGACTATGTTGTAGGATTTAGAACATGTTTGGCCTGATGCCAAGATCTGAAAATGTAGCTCCAATAATCCAATACTCTCTTTCCAATGCGATAGAAGCCTTCCCCACTGAAAAGGAGAACTAGAATGGCCTAGATCTAAGTAGATCTAACCTCCACTTGTGCAGATTTCAAAGACAACCAAACCCTCAACAGGATTTGCATTGTAGTTGGAAGAAGAAGCTTGACCTTTAGCCACATAGTGGAGAAGAAATGCAATGCTCTTCCAAGAGGCCTCTCAAGGAAAGAGGTGGGACTCTTGATCAGGAACACCCAGTGCTAAAAATGACTATTCTCAGCTAAACAGCAAGAGAATGAGATACGTGTAAACAAAAAATATACTCTAAGAATACAATGTCATCAACAACCTTCTCATACTGCCATCCTCTTCCTTTTATAAGTTGAGAGCTTGCAAAACCCTAAACCACCTCAATGAAATAGCTCCTTTCACATGAGCCACCTCCATCTAAATTGCGATGTGCCTCGTTGATGGCCACTCCTCCAAGACAACGGTGTAGATTTGGTCATATTTGACCCAGTCAAAATATTCAACCCCTTTCACACCTAAGAGTGCTTACTTAGATAGCCTATATTTAGCCTTGTTCACATGTGGCATTGATTTATTTATTGTTTAGGAGTTTTATGATCCTCCTTTACACATTTATTCATGAAACAGAAAAATAAATCAAAATTGAATATTCCCATTAGCTTAGGACTAATTGGGAATATTACAATATACATATACATAGAGATTTTATATGATGTGAATGTCCCAAATGTACAATGATGAATGATGTTCTGATATTTTTAAAGTATTGAATGATTAATGTGCCAGTAAAGTTCTTTATTAGCTAATGAGTCTGCTAACCAATTATCAGATCGAGGAATATGAATGAACGTAATAAATTGAAATGACCATTGTAAAAAACATACCATCAAAAGTAATCGATACAAAAATGGGTCTCTGACAAGATAGGTGTTGTTTAATTGCAAAACCACCAATTGTGAATCCAAGTAAACTACTAACGAATCAACACCAAGAGATATTTCCTTCGAGAGTAGGTTGACCACTGCATTGTATTCTGCCACATTGTTTGAAGCAGGACCAATGCAGACACCTCTTGAAACTAACAACTGACTGGATGGATAGTGAATTACCCAAGCTGCGGCAGCCAGGTTCCGAGTATGTCTACTAGCACCATCGGAAAATCAAAAATGTCTCATCTCATCCAATAATATCTGCTAAATCATATCAAAATCATCAAAGTCACACCAAAAATCGAAAAACAGACATGTAAAAAAATACAATAGATACAATAAAGCAAAGGCTAGATCTAAACCTAGGCATACTACTTCTTCAAATAGAGCCCATTTCTGGGCTCCACCATCTCGTTCCCATCAAAATCAACCAAGGCGTAAGCTCCATTTTTTAATACTATCTTGACGATAAAGGGGCCATACCACATGGATTTGAACTTTCCTACCCCCAAGGCATCCTTCTCTTGGGCATAAACCAAGACAAGGTCACCTTCAGAGAAAACCCTAGGCTTGCCTGCCTTATCGTACTGAACCTTCATTAGTTTCTTATGAGCCTCACTCATCGTAGTTGCATCTCAATGCTACTCATTGAGATGTTATAGATGGATAAGGCATTCTTCAATACTATAAGTGTTAGGAAGAATATTAACTTCCAGCTTAAGGGAAGGAATTTCACATTCAATAGGAAATATATATTCCAACCCATAAACTAGTTGAAACAGAGTGAAATTGATTGCAGTATTTACAGACATCTGGTATGCCCAAATTTCAGGGTACAACATGACGTGAAAATTGGATCTGGCTTTATCAATTTTCCATTTAAGAATTGTCTTCGAAGATTTGTTAACGCCTTCAAATTTCCCATTGGCTTGAGGATAATAAGGAGATGAGTTCTCCTACTGAAAACCCAATTTGAGAGCCAAATCAGCCATCATACTGTTATGAAAATGACTACCACAGTCAGTGAAAATCTCTTTGGGGATACCAAAGTGAGAAATGACTTGGTTAAATAGGAACAGGGTGGTTGTCTCACCATCATTCCCAAAAGCCGACATAGCCTCAACCCACTTTGTAAAGTAGTCTACAGCTACAATGATGTACTTATGAACCTTATCCAAAGGTGAGTTACAAGTAGTATAATCAATACCCCACTTAGTGAATGGAACTATAGTGATGACAGGAAAGAGCGGAGCTGAATGAGCATGCATCTTCCGAGTAACTTGATAGGGATGACACTTTTTGACCGCCTCAACACAATCTTTGAAAATCAAGGGCCAAAAGTATCCCGCACACAAGATTTTTGGGGTTGTAGCAAGCCCAGAAAAATGACCACCACAAGCTCCACTGTAGAAATCATTAAGCACAAAATCAGCTTCTTCAAGAGTGAAGCAGCGTCTAAGGACTAAATTAACCCCATGATGATATAGAGTGTCACCGATAATCAAATAAATTTTCGCTAAGTGATGCAATGTTCAATGCTCATCTTTCAAAAAATTTAGGGGAAACTTCGCAGTTTGGAGATAAACTATGAGATCTCTGTACCAAGGATCCTGTGAAGAAATGAGAAAAATATGTTCATCAAGAAATGATTCTTCATAAACAATCTCTTCTCCACAGTGCAACTCAGAAATAAACTCTGCAAATACAAAATACTTATTGGATTTGGCTGACAGGAATCTGAGATCAAACTATTGCAAAATAACAATCCATCGATTGTATTTTCCCCCAATCACTCGCCTACTGAGAAAAAATTGAAATGGATTAGCTTCCGTCAAAACATAATTTTTTCGAAGGAGGGTATAATGTCTGAGCTGCTGGATAGCATGGAAAGCTACCAAATCTAGTTTCTCAATCAAAGAATACCGGAGTTCAGGACCCACCAAGCCTCGACTAAGGTAGTATGCAACATACTCGCAAAGAGCATCAGAACCAGAACCATACCTTTGGTAGATTCTGTGGTAGCGAGATACAAGAGGAAATCCCTGCTATCATCAAGTGGACTTAGTAATGGAGTAGAGGTCAATGCTTTTTTCAAAGCATCGAACGAGTGTTGATCAAAGTCATCCCAGAAAAATGGAACTCCTTTCTTTAACAACTTCATAAATCCCTTTGTGATCTTGACATAATTCACAATAAATATCCGTAAAAAATTGGCTTTGCATTGTAGACTTTGAAGTTTATGGATCAAAGATGCAGGAGGAAATTGAATTATTGCCTCAACCTTGAAGGGATCTACCTGAATCACTTCTGTATACACAATGAATCCCAACAAACGATTAGATGTGATAGAAAAAACACATTTATTAGGTTTCAACTTGTTGAGTAGTGGAAAAGGTATGAATTCACTATGTGTTTTTCCATTCTTTTACTTTAAACATAATTCTTTTTACCTTAAAAAGATGATTTATTACAAGAGTGGTAGAATTGTGAAGATTTCTGTTTATTGTAAAATATGACTAAAAACTGCCTTTTATTGCTAAAAATAGGAATTAGGAGAGGTGAACAACTATATCAGAGGTAAGGCTAAAGTAAATGCAACTGCTATTCCTCCAGTGTTAGACCAAATCCTGCCAAAGACAAGGAAATCTGAATGCATCGCTAAGAAAAGGTAGGGGACAGCTTGGCTTTGGTCAAAGGAAATCAAGTAACAACTAAAGAAAGAAGGGAAGCAAATCCCTCGGGATCCTTTGATCCTGAGGGATCGTTGTTCAAACCTCATCTCATTCCTTGTCTTGTTCGTCGGAGTTTGTTATATAAGGCAACACCATTAGTGATTGTAGGAGTCTGATCCTTGGATTCAAAACATTCCTTTTGTAATATTATGTTTTATTGACTCTCGGGTTTAGAGAGCGATCTCTGTAATACTTTTATGTTTGATTAATACAAAGGTGCATTTCATTTCATCTTTCAAGCTCTGAAGTAACCCAGCATTGTTTCACTAGTGCTAAGGGCCCAACCCTGGTGGAATTACTCTGTTGTTTTTATTTCTATCCTTTGATTACTGTCGTGTGATAATTGCGTTTAGATTCATTACGATTATAGAGTTATTTTATTGCTGTTGAATTGAGTACTGGATTGCTATGTGCGCTAATGAATTGCATTGCTATTCTATTTTAGCAAGGATCATGTTTACTATCTTATTCATCTTGCTAACTCTTATAAGGCTTTGTTGTTCCATACTTAATTCTGTTTTCTGTTCTATTATATTATGGTTCGTTTTGATTGACTATTTCATAGTGTTGGCTATTGACAGGGTTGGAGTTTAAGAAGACTTGTTACTTGATTGCGTTAAGTTTACATTTGTTGTTCAATTGTTGATTGCTGTTCCATTACGTTTTCTGTTCATTTCTAATTTGTTAGGTTCAGGCTTGCAGAGAGATTGTTTACAGTTGCTATGTACACATAGGAATTATGAATTGTTGTTCCTTTCCAATTCTTACTATTAGAAGAATTTCTTCTTAGTTATTTTCATCAGCAAGTAGTTCAAGTTCGATTTCACTTTGATTAATAAAAGGGCAGGACTGTCAACTGTAGAGAACATTGGTTACTGCTTCCAAGTTCCCAGATTGATTGCCTTGTCTCAGTGTGATTTCAGTTGCATCAATTTCTAAGGGAATGAGCTATTTCTATTGTATCCCTAATTGATGCTTTGTAGAGTGAGTAGTTAAGATTTCAGATTATTTGCATTCATGTTACTGTAATTAGATTTCTTTACAAGCATCCGTTTACTCTTGTATCTAGAATACTATACTACATCTTTCATAGCATTACCCTTAGCTAAATTGCAGTCTCAAACAGAGTACACTCTTGAAATAAAAATTCATTCCCGGATTGATAATTAATGTAGGATAATTAGGTGTTAAAAATAAACCTTTTATACCTCAACATTTTGGCACCGTTGCCGGGGAGGGTGTATGCCATTTCAAAGGAGTGATGCACATTTGATTTTCTTCTACTCGCGAAGAATTGGGTATTAAAGACGGAAGGTAAGAACCTGCGCACCGGGCAAGGAACATATTTTCTCAGAGCCCGCTTCACAGTAGAATTAGGTAAACTTCTTTCTTTAGGTAGGAATGAAGGCTTGTTTTCTTGAATGAATAAACCAGCTAAACAAAACAAAATTCATCCTAAACCCGAAAAACCTAAGGAACTAGTGACCCTTGGGTGAACAACTTTCATTGACGAAATCCTTAAAAAGACTAAATCTCAGCCATCAGTAGGACCTAGGAGAGTTATCTCTAGACAACCTACTAGTTCCCTTCAGGCCTCAGAATCACCATCTGAAGCCTTTGCTGAGATACATAGTAAAACAGTGGGAATTGAGCAAGATTCCCAAGAAATTGAGAATCCCTGCCTAATTTCTCCACAGGAAGGGAACTCTAGTAATCTCTATGAAGGAGAAGGGGAAACAGGAGAAGCAGAAGAACCAAAATCTCCTCTTGAAATAGTCCAAACAGTAAGCAGTCCAGATAAGGGAAGTGTTGTCAAACTTATTCAAAACCAAGGACCTGAGTCTCCTCAAACAATAGGCCAGCAAGGAATACTTATTGTTCCAGATCAAGGAAGTGTTGTCAAGGCCGTTCCTACTCCTACCAGTCAGCCTAGGAATTCCCTTGAGATCCCAGAAGGATATTGGCACATCTTTGACCAAATGGCTTAGAACCAAAACTAGAACCAACAAACACCCCAACAAACTTTCACACTGCAGTATCCTATAGTAGATACTGCAGTTAATGCACCTATGAAATCCATTCCCTTTCAACATATTCCTACATTTCATGGCTTGAAATCAGAAGATACAGATGCATTTTTGTTTGAATTTGATGTGTTATGTAGGGGGTATAACTATACCACCGATCCCCAAAAATTAAAACTATTTCCTCCCACATTAAAAGGAGCAGCCTTACGATGGTTTATGGGGCTAGGTGGGGGTGTCATAACTGATTGGGATTAGATGAAATCTGTGTTTTTAAATAAATATCAAGATTATTGCAGGTCTCGGGAACTAAAAGATGAAATATTTCAAATGACATCAAAACCGAAAGAAACCCTGGAAGAATATGTGGAACGGTTTCAATACAATCTTCAGAGATCTCCTTATGCATCCTTTACCCTTACCTGATAATGTGCTGAAAACTACATTAATTAGGGGAATGAAGGACCAATGGGTTGAAACATTGAATATTATGGGAAAAGGTGATATATATCAGGAAAGCTATGCTAACATCATTGATTTGTGTATCAGGAGTTCGAGGGGTAATACAAGGTTAAAATCAGCGGAACGTGACATGATTACAAGGGACAATAAGACATCCAATGAAGGTGTAACTCGTGCAGAGATTGGAAACTTGATGGAAGGTTTTAAAATAGATATTCTAGGGACTCTAACAATGCAAATCGACATTATGCAAGCCAAAAAAAAAGCAAGCAGGAGCAGAGCAAAATTTGGCAGTATTATGTCCTAGATGCAAGAAGAAACACAACCACAAAGTGTGCCCGCTGGATGTAATCAAATTTTGTGCCATTTGCATGAAATATCACCCCATAGAAGGATGTCCCTCACTTCCTGGCCTAAAAGCAGTCTATAAGGAGGCAAAAGAAGAATCAGAAGTGGCATGTCTACTTAATCAACGTCGACAATGGCAGCCACGACAATCAGGTATGCCAACTGATCCATTTTCTTCTTTTCAGCCTCCTCAATAAAATGCTCAGCAATATAATGGAATGTGGAAAAATCAACCACCTTTCCCCAATTGGTCACAACAGCCATTCCCTACATCATCATTGCCAAATCAAACAAATCAAACTAATTGGCCAAATTTTTCTTTCTGCCCACCGTTTTGGCAACATAATGCTTATCCAACACAATTTCCCCCCTCTACTTCACAGAGTCAGGCCTGGCAATCAAACTGGTAAAGACCTACAAATCAGCCAGCAGGAACAATTCCCCTCTCTCAACCTACACTTCCAGCTCCCTATACAAACCCCCAAACCAACTTAAGACCACAACTCCCAACCTAGCCCAACCCAAACCCAAACAATAGGCCAGTTCAGTCTGTCCAAATAATGGAACCACCAAAATTAGAAACTGAACTGAGGGAGTGTAATGACCTTCAATTAAGGTCCGAGCGTATAGTAGAAACAGAGAGAGACAAAAATGTTCATATTGAAGATCCGTTACTTGTAGAACAAACATTACAAAAAGAGAAGGTGGTTCAACAACAAAATCAACAACAAGAAACAACCTCTTCTCCACCATTACCAGAACGATTAATCATACCTCACCCATTAGAACATCCTGATTTTGATCTTTTGGGAGAATTAAAAAATTTGTGTATAAAAATCCCTCTCCTCCAAGCTATCCAAGACATCACTATTTATGCAAAAACCATTAAGGAACTGTGTATAAATAAGCCAAAGAGGAGAACAACCAACAACCCAACTGTCCAAATAGTCGGTACTCTATCTGACTTATTATCAGGAATGGAAACCCCTATAAAATACGAAGACCCAGGAAATCCTATAGTGACGGTGCAAATCAATGGGCAATTGTTCCCAAATTCCTTAGTTGATTTGGGAGCTGTAATAAATATCTTAACAACCACCACCTGTCAAAAACTTGGCATTACATCACTGGAACCAACAACAACCTTATTGGAATTGGTTGACCGATCGGTAGTCAAACCAGAGGGTACATTGCAAGATGTAATGGTATTTGTAGATTCCTGGGAATACCTTGCCGACTTCCTGGTTATCAACCCAAAGAACCGGCTAGATGGACACCCGTTAATCCTAGGTAGACCTTGGTTGGCAACTACCGATGCTTATATTGGATACCGACAAGGCAACATGACAATAACAAGGGGAAACTATGTCAAGAATTTAGCTTTATATCCCCCAGCCCAACCAAGCCATCAATAATCAAAACAAGAAAACAATCGGTATCATATCTTATGGAAAATATGAGATCACCTCTAACTATAGAAGATGCCTTTGATTTTAAAGACCAAACAGAGGATGATATCATTAATATTTTTATTAATAAACCAAAAATTAGATCCCATCTACAATGTCACATGATCAAGGCAGCATTTGATAATAAAGAAGAAGAAGATCTTCTGAAAGACATCCCTGATCAAGTAATACCCACTACTTCTGTGTACAATAGTAAGATTGTAGAAATTGAGCCAGGAAAAACTCTAAACATTAACAAAAATCTGACTGCTGAACAAGAAGAGAAATTGGTCCAATTATTATGGAAATATAAAGCAGCCTTTGCATGGGATTACCCAGACATGAATGGAATCGACCCCCCATTATGAACGCACCACATCTATACCGAAAAAGATGTGAGACCCATTCGCCAACCCAAAAGAAGACTAAACCCTCACCTTAAAGATATTGTGAACACTGAATTACAAAAACTATCGGATGTCAATTTCATTTACCCAATATCTGATAGCAAGTGGGTCTCTCCATTAGTAGTGGTACCAAAGAAGAATGGGAAGTGGAGAATATGTGTAGACTACCGAGAACTCAACAAGGCAACCCAGAAAGACCACTTTCCCCTTCCTTTCATTGACCAGGTATTAGACACATTGGCAGGAAAGAAATTATTTTCTTTCCTCGATGGCTTCAATGGGTACAATCAAATCCAGATTGCCCCTGAAGACCAAGACAAAACTACTTTTACCTGTCCTTGGGGGACATTTGCCTACTGATTCTTACCCTTTGACCTATGCAATGCCCCTGCTACATTCCAAAGGGTCATTCTCGGCATCTTTTCAGATTTAATAAATGAAGGGCTCGAAGTATATATGGATGACTTCACACCTTACGGAGATAATTTTGAGCCAACATTAGAAAATTTAGAAAAGGTGTTGCAAATATGTATTGACACTAGGCTTTGTTTAAGCCATGAAAAGTGTCATATAATGATGACCGAAGGAGTTATCTTAGGACATTATATTTCAGCAGCTGGAATTCAAGTGGATCCAGCCAAGATTCAGATAATTTTTTTAATACCCACATGCACCACACAAACAGAGGTACGTAGCTTTCTTGGGTTTTCTGGGTTATTATAGGAGATTTATAGAACATTATTCTCAAATAGCTGCACCTTTATATTAACTAACAGGAAATGTTGATTTTGTTTGGACAAATAAATGTGACAATGCCTTTAATGATATGAAAAAGCTTGTATCAACAGCCCCAGTGCTGAGGGGCCCAAATTGGAATTTCCCATTCCAAATATCATCTGATGCCTCAGACATAGCAATTGGAGCAGTGCTTGGGCAGGAGGAAGATAAAAAACCATATGCAATCTATTATATCAGCAAAAATCTATCTCCTGCTGAACTAAATTATACTGTGAGTGAGAAGGAATTTTTAGCTGTAGTACATGTTGTAAATAAATTTAGACATTATATAACTGGGTATCCTGTAGCTCTATATACTGATCACTCTGCCATTAAATTTTTAGAAAATAAACCTATTACAAATGGAAGAGTGACAGGATGGTTGATTTTATTGCATGAATTCGACATTACAATTAAAGATCAACCTAGAAAAGAGAACCCTGTAGCTAATTTTCTGTCAAGAATGCCAAAGCTAACAAATGCAGAAGAAGTCGAAGACCACTTCCCAGATGAACATTTTTTCGTTGTTACTATTAGAACCCCATAGTATGCTGATATATCAAATTATTTGGCAATAGGTAATTTACCTAAACATCTAACCCTTAATGAACGAAAGCAGATAATACAGTGTAGTACCCGATTCTCTTGGATTGGGGCCTACCTGTTTCATACAGGGTCAGATATGCGAATTAGGAGATACGTCCGGGAGGACGAGGTATTTGATATTTTGAAAGCATGCCATGACAGGCCGTGTGGCGAAAATTTTGTAGATCATAGAACCGCCCATAAGGTTTTACGAACAGGCTATTATTGGCCTACCATTTTTAAAGATGCCAAAAAATTTGTGTAGGCCTGTGATAGCTGCCAAAGGGCAGGTTGCCCTGGACAGTCTGACGAAATGCCTTTGAACCCACAACTAGTAATTGAACCATTTGAAATTTGAGTGCTCGATTTTGTTGGCCCTATTTGCCCCCCATAAAACCAAACAACATACATTCTAGTTGCAACTGAGTATGTCACTAAATGGGTTGAAGCAGAGGCACTTTCAAAAGCTACATAGGACTCTATAATACAATTTATTTTCCAAATCTTTGTGCGATATGGCCTCCCAAGGGACATAATCACAGATGGAGGACCACAGTTTGCAGGTAATAAACTCGCTGAAACATTATAGAATTACCACATTCAGCACAATATTACAACCCCATACCACCCACAGGAAAACAGCCAAGTAGAGAGCACGAATAAAGTGATTGAGTCCATATTGACAAAAATTGTTGCCTCACACAGACGTGACTGGGCCTACAGATTGCCAGAAGCCTTGTGGGCATACCAAACAACATGGAGAGCCACTACGAGATATTCACCATATCAATTGGTATTTGGAAAAGATCCCATCTTTCCAATAGAGTTTGAAATTCAGACACTAAGAACAACCCAAAAGGTGGGTCTAGATTTAAATGAAGCCCAGGCCAAAAGACTGCAGCAAATTAATGAGTTAGATGAAATTAAGCTCTCTTCTCTTCAACACACCGCGTTAATTCAACAACAGAGAGCAAAATGGCACGACGCCCTTATCAAATAAAAGATCTTCCACGAAGGAGACTGGGCACTCCTATATGACTCCAGGTTTCAGGATTTTCCAGGGAAACTCCAGACATGGTGGCTTGGACCTTACGAGATAAAAAAAATGCATGATAATGGCATCATTACATTAACCACCATTGATGGATCTGGACATTCCTTCAAAGTAAACGGTCATCGAGTACGATTGTATCATAAACTGCTTACTCGAGAATCCTTCTACCAACAATTACGGGAAGATTCTACCATGAAAATTCTAGATGAAGGGGATAACTCCTCCTCGGCACCCATTCATTAAATCATTTATTTCCTTTGAAATTTGTACATAAAGATTTTTCATTTATTTTGTTTTTTTGTTTTATGGAATTCTGTTTTTTTTCAAACTCTGTTAATTTCACTTATTTTGAGTTTTTTTGTTCCTTTCTAAAGGAACATCATTTTTCTGTTCCTTTTGAAAGGAACAGCAGCTTTGTTGAGAGTGTTTTTTTTGTTCCTTTGAAAGGAACAGCAGTTGTGCTACTTATTTTCATTGTTTCACGGCTTGTTTTGTTGTCCCTTTCGAAAGGAACAGCAGTCTCGCAGATTCTTTTTGTTGTTCCTTTTGAAAGGAACAACACTTTTCACAGATTGTTTTTTTGTTGTTCCTTTCCAAAGGAACAACATTTCCGCAGATTGTTATTGTTGTTCCTTTCCAAAGGAACAACCTTTTGAGTGGATTATTTTTTTGTTTTAGACCAGCATTTTGAGGATTTCTGATGATACTTCTAAAGGAAAACATATTATTTATACAAAATCATACAAATTAAAGCTTACTGGAATCAGCAAATCAAAAGAAATTGTCATTTTTTTTAAGAAATTGTTTGGTAATGATAAGAAAAAGGAAAAAGGACATAATCAATAACATGACTTTGTTGTTTTACTATCACTAGAATTAATATGAACGATTATCCTTATCATGTTGGTTCTTCCCCAAATATTTATAACTTTATTTGATTTTTACTTATGGAGTAGGAATAAGGGTGTATTCTTTTCTATTGAGATGTTTAGACTTCTTCCACCATCCCTACTCTTAAGGAGTGTTGAGCCATCCTTTATATATAATTAGGAAAGTGCTATATGAAAAAGAAGAAAAAATATTTATATATTTCACTAACCATTTTATGAGATGGCAGATGGAGGATAGAGGGTCTCATCAAGAGCCAGCCTACCATGATCATAAGGAAGTGAAGTGGCATTCCCATCATGGCCACCACACCAGGGATATGGTCCAATGGACAATTGAAAAAAAAACTAATAAGTCCTTGGAACAAGAGGTCTCATCACGAGCTGGCCTGCCCACTTTTCACTTCTTCTCGGTGAATGGAATTGTGATTCATCTGGTCCCCAAGCCAACACAATGGCCTCCGTTATGACATTTAACAGCACTTCCTAGGCATAAATAAAGGACAATTGTTCCAAGGGTGAGAAAGAAACTTTGTCAAGATTATGGACACCTGTGGGCAACAGAGCTCTGCTGATGGTATTGGAGTCACATTTGTACACATCAATAGTAATATTAAACCCTTTTTTCCTATATCTCTATATCAAATGAAAGTATGAATCCTAAACCCTTGATTTCGAACCTATTATACATGAAAATCATCATAAATCAATCACATTAGTTTGAGTGGGTAATAAACGCATTTGTACTTGTGTTCATCTTAGTTGTCCCTTCTCCTTATATTTAAATCATTACAAACGTTTCTATATCTATTTACGATTTAAATCACATGCATCGATTTCAGTAAATGCAATAATGTGATTGATTGTATCATAAGTATGCATGATTTTTCCTGCAGTACAATTGTTGTGCAGTACTTTCCTCTCTTATTTGACGGTCGAGGACAACCTATCAACCTCCAGGGAGGGTGTGGATGCCTCTTAATCACTACATGCAGATCAAACCCTATATTTTTTTACCTATACACGAATAAAACCCCTACATTCTAGAGAATAACAAAAACTTAACGATATTATTCCAATTCACCATGTTGTGCTGTTCCATTACATCACTGTGTGTTTGGAAAGAAGTAGCAGTGTGCAGAGTGTTGAACCCTTAGTTAAACTGAGAGGGGGGGGGTTGAATCATTTTAACACAGTCATGATATTTTAAATTTTCTATTCAACCTTATTTACACCTTCATTTCATATCCAACTTAATGTGTGAGTAGTCTTAAAATGTGAGCAACAAGTATTAATATAATATAACAATAGACTTAATATGAGAGAAGCGGGTATTAAGTAGATGATATAAATCAGATCAACACATAAAAATCATGCACAGAGACACCATATATAAGTGGAAACCCATAAAGGGAGAAAACCACATCTTATTATTGTTGTGATGCAAAGGCAAGCTCCAACTCCCTCTCACCACTATTTTCTGCAGGCACATACCTACAGGAGGCTCCGACCTCAATTCTGCAAGCTACAACTTGCAAGGAAGCACCAAGTCCCTTCAATTTTCTGTAGGCACCAACCTACAGGAGGCTTCAACCTCAGTCATCTACAACTGACAGCTATCAAGCTGCAACTTGATAGGGAAGCTCCAACTTCCTCAAATTAACAAACTAAATGTTTGCTGATTTACCTCAGATATCAGCTCTGTTCTGTAGCTTCTCTTTCTGCTCTTCTTTTAGTCTTCTCTACCTTACACTTCTATACTCTGCCTTCTCTAGATTTACTCTCTCTAACCTCTCCTTGCATATCTAGATGATATTATTTATAAGAATTTTCTTGTGACTGTTAGCATTCCTCAAAGAATTTGGAATGGACAACCATACCTCTTCGCTTTCTGCCTTTTCATTTCTTTCACTCGCTCATTCAAAAAATATAACAACATGCAATATTACAGTGGGAGCTTTGTTTTCCTCCAGAGACTTTCCAATGCATCACAAAAAATATAAACCAATTAAAATATTACATTTAATTACAATGAGAGCTCCAGCTCACTCATACAGCCTTTTGGATCGTTGCGCATTTGTCTTCTCTTTGAATGTGTCTGTCTTTTATGTGATTGTGCTCTATCTATTTTCAGCTCTGTTTTCTTTTCTATCCTCTGCTGTGGTGTAACTGCTGCCTTTTAAATCTAGGCGTATTCCAACGCCTTTCATACAATAAGTGTCTTGTTGATGTGGAAGTTTCGCAAGCGGAACATACATACATCGCAATTATTTTATATAAAGAATCGCCCTCCACCTTGAGCCGAGGCCCGTGGGTCCACAGACCACGTGGCATATTTTAATACCATTGCAACCATCGTTTTATATTCATGACAGCTCTTTTATATATATATATAACCCAACTTTCATTACACTGACTGCCTTCTAATATGTCTTTAAATCAATTCTCGGCGTATATAATAAAACCTGTTTAAAACATATAAAAAATCCTTTTGGGCACACTTGCCATGCTTCTAGATGCAATATATTGCTCCTCCGATTGCGATTAATTGCTCCTGCTTCGATTGCGATTGATCACTGTTCACTATGTTTTTCCGATGCGATTAGGCCGGAATTCAAACTTATAAAAACATAAGTTATAGACCCATCAGGTCCGGGATTTCAATCGCAATCGCAAGTTTTGGTTGGATGTTCCGATAGGCCCATACTGCGAGGCTCCGATGCGATTAGGCCGAAATTCAAATATATATCATCCATCGTTTATACACCCATCGGGTCCTGGCTTCGTCGCAATCGTAATTTTCTATTTACATGCTCCACTACCTTTATAATCTCCGATGCAATTGGGTGAGGGTCCCACCATATAGTACTTTGGTTCTTTGAATCTCGCGCTATATATGTAAATACACTGCATATATATATATATATATATATATATATATATATATATATATATATATATATATATATATATATGCTTAATGCTTAAATAAGGATTCCTAATAAGGTTTATGTATTATATGTAACGCCCACAAATATAAGCGACATAATACTTTGGCTATTAAAACCATGTAATCTGACCCTCGGCATGTACATATATTGACCCACGTTCACATATTCCATTATTCATAATATATCTATATATATATTACGGCGTTCATTAATATTGGAACCATTACAACAGAGTCCAAGGATAATCGGGCAATCTTTTATAGATTTGAAACCTTAGTCTTCCACCTTATTTTAATAACCTGGCAAACCTTAATAAACATCATTAATATTTTCCATCGAACCTTGTACTACACTTAATAAACTAGATTCATTTCATATATCTCCGCCCCGGGCCCACAATACAACCAAAAGACCAATCAACCGTACGCACCGTACCTTAGTTAACCTCCGGGCTCTTTCATTAAACTTCGGCCAAGTCCAGCGAGCGATCACCGTCCGATGTCGAGCCTCCAGATCAACGGTCAATATCAATATCGCTCGGTGTCTTCAGTCGATGTATAACATGTGATGGCGTACTTTAAACGGCGGTTTTCAATTTCGTTCAGGGACGCGTGTCACAAATCCTATGGAATCGCTGCGAATTCGGGAATACCGCTTGCCCAACGGATGGTGGTGCGATGAAACCCACGGTTTCGCTCCAAACCGCCGTCACTGTTCCTCTCAGTCACGGTTTCGTTCTCTACTCCAGGTTCCAATCTTCCACGATTTCAATTATATATACAAATAGCTATTCATCGCATTTCACCGCTGTGATTTCATCTGTTACGACTATGGTTCCACTCCATTCACACTGCGCATTTGACTATGGTTCCGCTCCATTCACACTGCGCATTTGAATATGGTTCCGCTCCATTCACACTGCGCATTTGAATATAAAGCACAATACTTTGCCGCTGGAGTATGCGATTCTCGGAATGTAATTTATGTTATGTGTAACGCCCGGCTGTGTAAAAGATTATCGGAATAACAGCTGTTTTTCTGCAATAACAGCTGTGTCTCTGCCTTTCTCCTTTATATTCGTTTCCTCTGCCTCTGCCTGTCTCTACATCTGCCTCGGTTCCTTGTAACTGTTCCTGTCTCTGCATCTGCTACCTCCTTTGCCATCAATGACAATATTTCCAACAGTCTCCCCCTTTGGCATTGATGGCAATACACTTTCTCTGTTTGCCTGCTCTTCCTCCCCCTTTGACATCAATGGCAAGGGGTTTTATTCTTTGATGCTGTGTATTTATCCTTTTTCAACATTTCAAGCATTTCCTCTCTCTGAAATTTCCTGACTTTGTACGCTGCAACTCCAAACTTTGGATGAGATATTCATTGGGTTCACTATTCTTCTGTGTTCATCTCTCGTCAGGTTCACCATTTTTCCGCTGCACCACTGACCCTTTATTCCTTTTATTGACTCCTTTTATGCTGACTGTATTATTGCCATAATCCCTTTGATCCTGAAGACCTGTTTTCATGCTTCCCTTGCTGGCTGATCTCCCCCTGAGAATGATATTTTCGTTTCTGTTCTCCCCCTGACACTGTGTTTTCTCTTCATATCAGAGAGGAGCATCTACAGATACTACCCCTAATTTGTCTCTCAAATATTCAAATCGCTCTTTGGCAAGTGGTTTGGTAAATATATCTGCTGTCTGTTCTTTTGTTGGTACATACTCCAGTTTTACTATCTTTTGAGCTACTTGTTCTCGGAGAAAGTGATACTTGATTGGAATATGTTTGGTTTTTGAGTGAAGCACAATATTTTTAGATATACTTATAGCACTTGTATTATCACATTTGATTGAGATAGGTTCATTAATACTTACCTTCATGTCTTGAAGAGTTTACTTCATCCACATGATTTGTGTGACAACATGTCCTCATTGCCATATATTCTGCCTACCTAGAGAGCCAGAGAGATGTTTGTTTTCGCACCATGCCACTCCGCACTTTCTCCCTAGATAGAATGCACTCACTTGTAATTTTCCTTGTCATCCACACAAACGGCCCAATTCGTATCTGTATACCGTCAATAGAAGCTTTTTCCTTTAGGATACCAAAGTCCATATTGTGTTGTTCCTTGTAGATATCTGAATATTCTTTTTACTGCCAGAAGATGGTTTTTTTTAGGTGTTGCTTGATATCTAGCCACTAGTCCTACTGCTAGCATGATGTCCGGTCTTGATGCAGTCAGATACAATGGACTTCCAATCATGGATCTGTATATTTTTTGATCTATATCAGCAGACCCATCATCATCACATAGCTTGCAACATGTGGTCATGGGAGTTGACACAGGTTTGCAGTCCTCCATTTTGAACTTTTTCAGCATTTCCTTTAAGTATTTTTGGTACTCGTGTTATTTTCACGAATTTGAAGTCCTAAATAGGGAAAGTGAGCTCTCTAATCATAGACATCTCAAACTCGTTTTTCATCTCATCAAGAAATCCCTTGCTATTTCTTCTCTCGTTGCTTCCAAACATAATGTCATCAACATATACTACAACAATCAGGAGTTCATTTTCATGGGCTTTTATGTACATATTTATGTCTACTCCACCTCTCTTAAAGCCTTGTTTTTGCAAATATTTATCCAGTCTTGAGTACCAAGCTCAAGGAGCCTATTTCAGTCCATAAAGAGACTTTTTCAGTATGCATACAAAGTCTTCTTTGTCTGTTAATCAGAAGCCTTCTGGTTGTTCCATGTAGACTTCTTCTTCTAAGTCTCCATTTAGAAATGCAGATTTTACATCCATTTGATATACTTTGAAGTTTTGATAGCATGCAAAGGCCAGAAACATTCTAATGGCCTCCATTTTGGCTACAGGGGCAAATGTTTCATCGTAATCAAGTCCTTCGATTTTTTAATATCCTTTGCAGACCAGTCTGACTTTATTCTTGATTACTTGTCCTTGCTCATTCATTTTTTTTATGAAAACCCATTTTGAACCAATGATATTTTTCTCAATAGGTCTAGGAACTAGTTCCCAGGTATTGTTCTTCTCAATTTGGTCCAATTCTTCATTCATTGCTTTTATCCAATACTTGTCCTTGCTGGCTTCTTTAAATTTCTTTGGCTCTATTTGTGATAACATGGCTATGTATACTTCTTCTGTTTGTTCTGTTAGTTGCCTCTTTGTCTACACTCGTCTCTTTATCTCCTATGATTTTATCTTCTAGATGATTCTTCTGGAAGTGTATCTTGAGGGGCTTTCTAGCCAGTCTTCATCTTCTGTAGTTCTTCTTTGCTCACCACTGTCTGCTCCTTTCACATATCATTTGATCTAAAGAATAAGACTTTGTAATATTAGAAAGCCTTCACTAAATCTCTCACATCAATACTTTCAACTATTTTCTGAAGAGTCTTGTTGTAGCATCTGTATCCTTTACTTTTGGAAGCATATCCTAGAAAAATCCCTTCATCTGCTCTTGCATCAAATTTCCCAAGGTTTTCATCATTATTCTTTATATAACACTTGCTACCAAAGACTCTGAAATGTTTTATTGAAGCTGGCTTTCCATGCCATAGTTCATATGGAGTCTTGTCACTGCTTGGCCTTAAGTGAGCTTTATTAAGGATATGTACTGCTGTGTGTACTGCTTCTGCCCAGAAGGTTTGAGTAATATTATTCTCTTGCATCATAGCTCGCAATTTTTTGAACAGATCCTTTTTCTTCTGTCTGATTCTCACTGAGGTTCCCTTGAAGACAACCAGTCAAGCACACCACTACATTAAAATGCACCTAGTCACCTTCCATCTGATTCCACATTTCACTTGGAACATGTCCGATTTTCTGCTAATGCCTTAAATATTTTGAATTTGTCTAGAGCTTTCGATTTATTCTTGAGAAAAGCAACCCATGTAATTATGGAGAAATCATCTATTATCAACATGAATTAGGATTCTCCACTTGGTGTTATAGTTCTTGCAGGTCCACACAGATCCATGTGCACAAGCTGGAGTGGTCTTCCTGTTGACAACTCCTCTTTGGCCTTAAAGGATGTGCGGGTCTGTTTACCCAATTGACAAGATTTGCATATGGTATTAGAAGGCCTATTTATTTCTGGCATGTCTCTGACAGCTTTCTTCTTACTCAGTCTGATGATATGGTCGAAGCTGAGATGTCCCAATATTTTATGCCATAACCATGGCTCCTAAAGTTTGCTAAGATGGCATGCTTCATCTTCCTCTTTTACTATGTAAACATTACTCTCTATTCGAACTCCTTTGAGTAGAGTCTTACCTGTGGTGCTTGATCTTACTTCACAGTCTTCTGCTCTAAATAGAACTTTGCAACCTTTGTCACACATCCACCACCAAGAAATTTTGCTTTTCAAACATCAAGAATAGTACATCTTGGGCCTTTCCTTCCGCTATCAGTCTATGCCTCACCCAAACTTTCCTTTGATCTTCCACTTATCATTGCCAAAAGTAACATTTTATCTTTTCATCAAGAGTTATAAACTTACTTTGTCTCCTGTCATAATTTAGAGCACACTGCCCAAATACCATTGAATTTTTAGATTCAGCAAGCAGCCAAGTCACATTTATTCACCTTCTTTATCCACTGGAAGCACCCTTTTGTTTGGTATCTTTTGTGAGGAGATGAACTATATTTTCTTAGAGGACATTTGGTAGGTATATGTCCAACTTGATTGCATACACAACATTTTATCATAATTTTTGTAGAATTATGAGTATGAACAAAATTTCTTTGATTCATAAACCTCCTTGAGGTTTTAAACATTAATCTTTGTCCATACTTTCTACACTCAATTATTTTATGACCAAATTCCTTACAATAAAAGAAGTAACCATAGAAGCTATTTGCATACCTGATGTAAGGTTGTCTCTTCCATTTGTTTTCTTGAGGCAGTATCTTCAATGTTTGCATCTTTTGCTGGTTTGAATTACTCCTCCTTGCATGACAATATGCCACAAGTCCTGTATACATGGTCAAGCAGGGAGCCTTCATTGAGGTGAAGAATCTCCTGATGGTTTCCAATTTTACATATTCAGTGGGTCTTGGGATTTATATTACATTCTTTGCCACTAATGGTTTTTTTGATTCTCATTTTTCCTTATTGCATATTTCTTCTCTTTTGTAGGATTTGTTTGAGCTGCTTCATCAATCTTCTTTGCTTTTACAAAAATAATCTCTCTATCAACCTTTTCTTTTCCTTTACTTGATTCTCCTTCATAGCCTATTCCAGTCTTTATCATAGGGGATCTTTGAGCAACCAGAATTTCATCCAACTTACTAGAGCTTGTTGTTTGAGAAGATTTTATAACCACTTTCCTTTGAGCATTTTCTTGTTTCTTCCTAAGACATACTACTTCTTCTTCCAAATTTTCTTGTTCTTGATTTTTTTCTTTGATTTTCTTGAGTAACATGTCCTCTATCTTCTTGGCTTCTTCAAGCTCTATCTTTAGTTTCCTAAGGACTTCTGAATTATGTTCTTCTCGTACATACTTGAGAAGAATGTCCTTTTGTTTTCTGTATTTCAGTTTGATTTTATCAATCTCTTCTAGAGCACTTCTTAGCTCCCCCTCAAGGTCGACTTCACCTTCTTCTTCTTCATCTTCTAGCAGGAGACCTTCAAGTTCTTCTATGGCCATCAATAAGAATTCAGAGGTTCCTTATTCACTTGTGGATTCATCTAAATCTTCAGATGTACCGTTGTCTTGTTGAGCATAGAAGGATTTTCTGCTGAACTTCTTTCCTTTCTGCCAGTTCTTTGATTTATTTCTCTCTGAATCTTGAGCCTGATTCCTCTCTTTATTGTGAGGACACTTAGCAGCATAGTGTCCCACTCTTCCATAGTTAAAGCATTTGAAGGGGATTTTACCTTTATATTTACCTGAGCCTCTATCCAATTTCTTGACAAACTTTGCCTCTTCTTCATCCGAGCAAGAGCATATGTCTCCCTCCTCTTCTTTCTTCTTTTCTGTTTTAAAGGCTGCTTCCCTCGTACTTGGCTTCTTCTTTGGGGAGCCTCATTTCATAGGCTGTTAGATTTCAAAGTAGTTGGTTCATGGTCAAGGTCTCCCAATCAGCTGTTTCTTCTATTGCAGACACCTTTGGATTAAACCTGGATGGAAGATATCTTAGAATCTTTTGCACAATTATATTTTCTGGCATTTTTTCTCTAAGAGCTTTCATATTGTTAATAATTTCTGCAGCTTTTAGGAAGAAACTGGCAATGTCTTCATCATCATTCATTTTTAAGTTTTCAAACTGGGCTCTATAGACTTGAAGTTTGGCAGTATTTACTTTCTTGTCTCCCTCATGTATGTTTTCAAGAGTATCCCATATTTCTTTGGCAGTGTCTTTGTGCATTACTTTAATAAACTCTGCTTCACACAATCCATTCAGGATGGCATTCATGGTTTTTGCGTTAGCCACAAAATATTGTTTTGTTTCTTTCTCTGTGTTAGTTGCCTTCGGGGCATATCCCAATTCCACAGCAACCTAGACTTCTATTCCTAGAGACATTATGTATGTCCTCATTCTGATTTTCCAGAAAGCATAATTTTCACCAGTGAAGAAAGGGGCTTTATTGGTTGAGCATCCTTCTTTACTAGCCATCTTAGGAACCTAAGATCTCCTTTCAGTTGTTAAACTTGAACAAAGGAACCTTGCTCTGATACCAATTGTTGAACCTTTAATTAAACTAAGAGGGGGGGGGGGGGTGAATCAGTTTAACACATTCTTGATCTTTTAAAATGTTTCATTAAACTTATTTACACCTTCATTTCATATCCAATTTAATGTGTGAGTAATCTTAGAATGTAAGCAGCAAGTATTAGTATAATATAGCAGTAGACTTAATATGAGAGTAGCAGGTATTAAGCAGATGATACATATCAGATCAATACATAAATATCATGCACAGAGACACCAGATATAAGTGGAAACCCATAAAGGGAGAAAACCACATCTTATTATTGCTGTGATGCAAAGGCAAGCTCCAACTCCCTCTCACCACTGTTTTTCTGCAGGCACCAACCTACAGGAGGCTCCTACCTCAATTCTGCAAGCTACAACTTGCAAGGAAGCACCAACTCCCTTCAATTTTCTGCAGGCACCAACCTACAGGAGGCTCCAACCTTATTCAGATACAACTGACAGCTATCAAGCTGCAACTTGATAGGGAAGCTCCAACTTCCTCAATTTATCAAACTGAAGGTTTGCTAATTTACCTCAGATATCAGCTCTGTTCTGTAGCTTCTCTTTCTGCTCTTATTTTCTTAGTCTTCTCTGCCTTACACTTCTATACTCTGCCTTCTCTATATTTTCTCTCTCTAACCTCTTTTTGCATATCCAGATGATATTATTTATAAAAATCTTGTGACTGTTAGCATTCCTCAAATAATTTGGAATGATCAGCCATACCTCTTCGCTTTCTGCCTTTTCATTTCTTTCACTCACTCATTCAGAAAATATAACAACATGCAATATTACAGTGGGAGCTTTGTTTTCCTCCGGAGACTTGCCAATGCATCACAAACAATATAAACCAATTAAAATATTACATTTAATTACAATGAGAGCTCCAGCTCACTCATACAGCCTTTTGGATCGCTGCGCATTTGTCTTTTCTTTGACTGTGTCTGTCTTTTCTGTGATTGTGCTTTATCTCTTTTCAGTGTTGTTTGCTTTTCAGTCCTCTGCTGTGGTGTAACTGCTGCCTTTTAAATCTGGGCATATTCCAACGCCTTTCATACAATAAGTGTCTTGTTGATGTGGAAGTTCCGCAAGCGGAACATACATACATCGCAATTGTTTTATATAAAGAATCGCCCTCCACCTTGAGCCGAGGCCCGTGAGTCCATAGACCACGTGGCATATTTTAATACCATTGCAACCATCGTTTTATATTTATGACAACTCTTTTATATATATATAACCCAACTTTCATTACACTGACTGCCTTTTAATATGTCTTTAAATCAATTCTTAGCGTATATAATAAAACTTGTTTAAAACATATAAAAAGTCCTTTTGGGCCCACTTTCCACGCTTCCCGATGCAATATATTGCTCCTCCGATTGTGATTGATTTCTCCTGCTCCAATTGCGATTGATCACTGTTCACTGTGTTTTTCCGATGCGATTAGGCTGGAATTCAAACTTATAAAAACATAACTTATAGACCCATCGGGTCCGAGCTTTCAATCGCAATCGCAAGTTTTCGTTGGATGTTTCGATAGGCCCATACTGTGATGCTCCAATGTGATTAGGCCAGAATTCAAATATATATCATCCATCATTTATACACCCATCGGGTCTGGGCTTCATCGAATCGCAATTTTCTGTTTACATGCTCCGCTGCCTTTATAATCTCCGATGCGATTGGGTGAGGGTCCCACCATATAGTACTTTGGTTCTTTTATTCTCGCGCTATATATGTAAATACGTTGCATATATATATATATATATATATGCTTTGCTGCTTGGGGTTAAGCGATTCCCGGAATAAGGTTTATGTATTATATGTAACGCCCACAAATATAAGCGACATAATACTTTGGCTATTAAAACCATGTAAACTGACCCTCAGCATGTACATATATTGACCCACATTCACATATTCCATTATTCGTAATATATCTATATATATATATATATATATATATATATATTACGGCGTTATTTAATATTGGAACCATTACAATGGAGTCCAACGATAAACGGGAAATCTTTTATAGATTTGAAACCTTAGTCTTCCACCTTATTTTAATAGCCCAGCAAACCTTAATAAACATCATTAATATTTTACATTGGACCTTGTACTACAGTTAATAAACCAGATTCATTTCATATATCTCCGCCCCAGGCCCACAATACAATCAAAAGACCAATCAACCACACGCACCGTACCTTAGTTAACCTCCGGGCTCTTTCATTAAACTTCGGCCAAGTCCAACGAGCGATCACCGTCCGATGTCGAGCCTCCAGATCAACTGCCTATATCAATATCGCTCGGCGTCTTCAATCGATGTATAACGTGTGATGGCGTACTTTAAACGACGATTTTCAATTTCATTCAAGGTGCATGTCACAAATCATATGGAATCGTTGCAAATTTGGGAATACCGCTTGCCCGACGGATGGTGGTGCGATGAAACCCACGGTTTCACTCCAAACTGCCGTCACTATTCCTCTCGGTCACGGTTCCGTTCTCTACTCCAGGTTCCGGTCTTCCATGATTTCAATTATATATATAAATAGCTATTCATCGCATTGCACCACTGTGATTTCATCTGTTACGACTATGGTTCCACTCCATTCACACTGCGAATTTGACTATGGTTCCGCTCCATTCACACTGCGCATTTGAATATGGTTCCGCTCCATTCACACTATACATTTGAATATAAAGCACAATACTTTTCCGCTGGAGTATGTGATTCCCGAAATGTAATTTATGTTATGTGTAACGCTCGGGTGTGGAAAAGATTCTCGGAATAACAACTGTTTTTCTGCAATAACAGTTGTGTCTCTACCTTTCTCCTTTATATTCGTTTCCTCTGCCTCCTGCCTATCTCTACATCTGCCTCTGTTCCTTGTAACTGTTCCTGTCTCTGCATCTGCTACCTCCTTTGCCATCAATGACAATATTTCCAACAAAAATATGAGGGAATTTTTGGGGCAATAGGCTTGATATCTCAACACACAAAAAATTAGTATTACCTTAGAAATACACCCTGGTTACAAACTAGCATAGTATGCCTAGTGCACTAGTGTTATAAAATAAGGTTAAGGCCGAGGCTTCAGGATTGAATCGATCCCATTTAGATGCATGTACAACCACCCCATGAAATTAGTACAAATTGTTCCATTTACATAAGTATAACCACTACAAACATATTGACAAGAACATAGGTGAAATATTCAAACGAGAATTATTAGAGAAATTTTGAGGAACTTAAATGGGCCTCAAAACCAAAATGTACAAGAAAAATCAAATTTATAAGAACCAATAAGATTCAATCAAATTAATAAGAAGTAATAAGATTCAATATGATGATTTCAACCATGGGGGATGATTCACCATTTTTGAAGTAAAAAGGAAAAAAGATAAAAAGATAAAAATGCTCATTTTTCAACTTATATCCTTACAATTTTACTCAAATTTTGAGTGAGAGGACTCATAGGATGCAAAATTTAAGTTTGCATCCAAATAGTACCCATGTTGCATACTTTTGTTCGACCCTACGGAAAAAAATGTGAATTACATGAAAAATTTGATTGCACAACTTCTATTTATTATAGTAGTTTTGTGCAACGTACGTAATATGCATATACAATAGTCTCCATATATGAAAAACTTCCCTATATGCACATATTTTATGTATATGTGCAACTTTTTTATATGCGCAACTTCCATATATGCATAAATCCTTTTGTATATGTGCATATCCTCCATTTATGCGCATATAGGGAAGTTGCACATATAAGAAAGATATGCACATACCAAGAAGTTGCACATATATTGAAGATATGCACATATACAAAGGCTACATATATATAGTGGTTGAATTTTTCCACAAATTTTGTATATGAACATATATGGAAGTGGCACATATATTGTAGATGCACATATTTGGAAGTTGTGCATATATGGAAGTTGCACATATACAAAAGATGTGCATATATTCTGTATATGCACAACTTTCATATATGTGGATATATTATGTATATGAAAAACATCCATATATGTTAAAATTCCCTATATTCGCATATCTTTCCTATATGCACAACTTTTGTATATGCACATATAAAGAAGTTGCATATATATAAGTTGTGCACAAACCCCATAATATGCATATACGATAGTCTTCAGATATGAACAAGTTTGGTATATGTACATATCTTCTGTATATGTTCATATCTTTCGTATATGTGCAACTTTTGTATACATGCATATCCTCTTTATATGTGTAACTTCCGTATATGCACATATCGTCCTTATATGTGTAACTTCCGTATATGCGAATATATTATATACGTGCAACTTCCATATATGCATATATATAGAAGTTGTGCACATACAAAAAACATCCACATATAGAAAAGTCACACAAATTCAATATATGCACATATTTTGTATTGCATTTCTTTCGTATATGTGTAACTTCTACATATGCACATACCTTTTGTAAATGTGCATAAACAAAAGTTTCACATATACTGAAGATATTCACATATATGGAGGCTACGTATATACAGAGGTTGAAATTGTACACAACTTCTATATATGCGTAGCTTTCATATATGCACATATATGGAAGTTTAACATATACAGTAGATTCACATATACATAAGTTGCACATATACATAATTTATGCACAACTTCAATCACTGTATATGCACAACCTCCAGATATGCACAATTTCCGTATATGCGCAATTTCTATATATGCACAACAACCGTATATGAAAATATTCGTCTGTGCATATACAAAATGTGGAAATATATTGAAGTTGTGCCTATACCAATGCTAAAGTTTTTTTCAAACCAGGAGGTAACTCCTCAAAACTGGAATTGTCTATTAGCTGAAGAATGTACATGCTTATATAGATGGGAGGTGAGGCTATTGGGATTCAGCTCCCAATGACTCTTGGCCTTCCTTATTTCCTAAAAATAAATAATATACAAAAATACATGTGCACACCCATCCATAGGATTAGGTGTCAACATTCCCCCCTTTAATCCGAAGGGATGTTGGTGAGTCCAAGCATCGATCTGAACTTTTCAAAATTTTCTCTTCCAAGTGCTTTGGTGAAGATGTCAGCAGTTTTCTCATTTGTGGAACAATGATGTAGATGGATGGTTTTGGCCTGAACATGATGTTGAATGAGATGGTACTTTGTATTGATGTGCTTTGTTCGATCATGGAACTTTGGGTTCTTGGCCAACTTTATTGCAGAAGTGTTGTCGATCATGAGTGGAGTGGAATACATTTGTTTCATCTGTAAATCTTCCAGGATTTTCCAGAGCCACACAATTTCCTTTGTTGCTTCAGCTGCTGCCACATATTCTGCCTCGGTCGTGGAATCTGCTGGAACTGACTGTTTGCGTGATCTCCATGAGACGGCTCCTGATCCAAGACTCATGGTGTAACCTGTAGTAGACATCCCTGTTTCTTTGTCGCCATCAAAGTCTGAATCAGAGTATCCGGTCAAGTTGAAGTCGCCTACCTGTGTATATTTGAGTCCAAAGTCTTGAGTCCCCTTCAAGTACCTTAGTACTCTTTTTGCAGCAGACCAATGTCCTTCACAAGGTTTCTGCATGAACCTTGAGAGGATTCCAACAGCAAATGAGATGTCAGGTCTGGTGGTGGTCGGATAGATAAGACTTCCTACAAGCTGTCTATACTTATTTGCATCCTCAAATTCCTTCCCTTCAACAGATGTGAGCTTCAAGTTTTGTTCCATTGGAGTGCCTAAGGGTTTACAATCATCCATGCCAAATTTGTTCAAGAGATCTCCAATGTACTTCTTTTGAGAAAGAAATATGAATTTAGGATGTTGAATTACTTCAATGCCCAAATAGTAATGAACATGACCCAAATCAGTCATTTCAAAACCTTTCTTCAACTCTTTCTTCATGGATGCAATATAGCTCTCATTGTTTCCTGTTATCAAAAGATCATCTACATATACCACAAGATATACAATTGTTTTTCCAACTTTCTTAACAAACAAAGTTGCATCATCAAGATCAATGTGTTTGAAATCAAGTTTCAGAAGATGCTCGGTCAACTTCTCATACCAGGCTCGTGGTGCTTGCTTGAGGCCATACAAGGATTTCACAAGTTTGCGAACTTTGTGTTCTTGACCCTTTATCACAAATCCTTCTGGCTGGGACATATAAACTTTCTCCTTTAGATCTCCATTCAAGAAGGCTGTTTTTACATCCATCTGATGGACTTTCCATCCACTCTGAGCTGCTAAGGCAAAGAGAGTCCGGATGGTGGTCCATTTTTTTGTGGGAGCAAACGTTTCTTCATAATCAATTCCTTCCTTCTGTGCGAATCCTTTTGCCACAAGCCTGGCCTTGTGCTTGTCAAGTGAGCCGTCTGCTTTGTACTTGTTCTTGTAGACCCACTTACAGCCAATTGGTTTCGTTCCCAAAGGCGGATCAACCGGCTTCCAAGTGCCATTCTTTATCAAGGCATCATACTCCTTCTGCATCGCTTCTTTCCATTCATCATGAGAAGCGGCTTCTTTGAAGGAAGTTGGTTCATGATCTGTAGACAAACTCATTTCACAGTTATAAGCAATATCCATATCAACAGGGGAATCAGAATTATCTACATCACCTTCGATTTCTTGAGTGGAACTTCTTGTTCTTGTTTTTCCAACCTCATCAGGATGAACATCCTCCAGTGTCTTTGTCAGCCATTTGGGGGGACCTTTCTGAGATGGCCCTGGCTGGTCACTTGACTGAGTTGGGATTGATTCAAGATTCAATCTCCCAATTCTGTCGATCACATCATCCAATGTGTCATCCGTGGTTGTTTCTTCATGTGGGGGAGAGTGTGGTTCAGGAAATGATTCCACAGTTTGATTCAATATCGGAATCCCCCCTTCCAGGTGTGGAATCACATTATCAAATTCTTTGAAAGACTTTGCATGTGTGAATCTATCCAGGCGATCAAGTTGCCGCTCAACAACCTTGTCACTCTTGGATGATTCAAGAAATATGACATCTCTTGCTATCACAAACTTCTTATTTGCTTCATCATAGAGACGATATCCTTTGGACGTATTGGAGTACCCCAAGAAGATACATTTTCTGCTTCTAGCACCAAGTTTGTTCCTTTGACCCTTGGGTATCAAGGCATAACAGGTGGACCCAAAAACCCTGAAATGCTTTACCGAAGGAATGTGGCCATGCCACATTTAAAAAGGAGTTTTGTTTCTAATTGAACTTGAAGGACACCTATTCTTTATGTAAACAGCACATAGAACTGCATCAGCCCAAAACATTAATTTTACATTCTTGAAAAATAACATGGAGCGGACCATATTTAAGATGGTTCTGTTCATTCTTTCAGCTACACCATTCTGTTGTGGATTATATGGCATTGTTGTTTGATGTTTGATTCCATGTTGACGAAGATAATTTTCAAATTCATTTGAGGTGTATTCTTTTCCATTATCAGTACGTAGAGAGCCAATATGTGTTTGTGCATCATTTTCAATCCATACATGAAAATTCTTGAAAGTTTGAAAAGCATCAGACTTATTCTTCGGTAAGTAAATCCAACACATTCTGGTGTAGTCATCAATAAATGTCATCATGTATTTGTTTCCATTTGCAGAAGCAATAGGCATAGGGCCACATAAATCTGAATGAACAAGTTCAAGTTTCCTATGTGATCTTGAGTGTGAATCATGAAATGGCTGTTTGCTATGCTTTCCTAGAATACATGCATCACATTCCTTAGGTTTTCTAGGAATTGTAGGTAGTCCATCAACACCATTTTTCTTCAACAAACGAAGGCTGTCATAATTTAAGTGTCCAAATCTAGCATGCCATAAAAGACTTGATGGAAATGTACCTTCATCATGATGTGAACTGAATGCAAAGTTTTGAGCATGGGCAGATGAACCTTTCAGCTTCAAGAGTCTCCCTTCTTCTATTCCCTCCATGACAAGTAAGTGATCTGATGCTGATCTGACCTCTGCCTTGCCATCAAACAAGTGAACTGAGTGTCCTTGCTGCCGGATTTCGATCAGGGACAACAAGTTTCTCTTCAACTCCAGGAGGTATAGAACCTCATGTAGGATATGATCAGGAAGACCAGGCAGTTTAAGCCTGACTGTGCCAAGCCCTGATGGCTTGAGTTTGGATTTATCTGCGAAATATACTGCTCCATCAACTTTGTCAGTGAAATCTTCAAAAAAATCTTTTCTAAATGTCATGTGACATGTTGTTCCTGAATCTAGCAACCAATCATCTCTCCATGAAGTAAATGAAACATCAAAGAGGTTTTCAGTTACTCCATTGTTACAATGTGCTAGAACATAGTGAGCGGATTCAGGTGCTTTACCTTTGTCTTTGTCATTGGTTTTACCTTTGTCTTTGTCATTGGTTTTACCTTTGTCTTGATTTCTGTGCTGCTCAATTTTGTTCCATGGTGTTCTGCATTTGGATGCATCATGTCCATATCTATTGCACCGTGTGCAATGAAGATTGGATTTGTCAGCTTGTCTGCCCCCCCTTTCTGTGAAGTTCCTTCTTCCTCTTCCTCTTCTGCCACCTCTTCCTCTGGATGAATCTGGAGCATGAATCTTTTCTCTTTGTGCCAAGTATGCAGCTTCTTCGGAAGATGAAGGGACTGTCATCTTCCCAAAAGCTTTCTCTCTTTCTGAAAACTTCTGCTCAAGTTTATCAAAGGTGATATGCTCAAGGTTTCCACTTGCTTGCAAAGACTCAAGATAATGTGAGTAAGTCGGATATAATGCCTTAACATATGCTATGAGAGGTATGTCCATTTTTACACCAGTGTTTTGAATGTCATGCATTATAGATCTTATTTCTGAAGCTAAAGCAAGGGGATCATCATTCTTCATTTCAAGACTGAACAGCTTAAACATCAATTGAACATTTTCTAATTCTGAGTGTGAGTCATAGAGTTCTTTTAGTTTCTTCAAGGCTTCATAGGCATTTGAGAATGATGAAATATGGCGACTCACCTCTTCACTTACTGAAGCTGCAATCAAGGCATAGGCCTTGCAGTTCTTGTTTTCCCAGATGGCAAGCTCTTTATCTGAAGTGGGCTTTGCTGGTGGGTTTTCTTCTTGTCCTTCACAGATTCCTTTCCACAGCTCATTAAAAATGAGTGTGTGTTTAATCTTCCGTGGCCATTCAAGATATTTCTCTTTTCCGGAGAGAACTATCCCAACAATGGAGATGAGAGAATGCATTAGACTGCTGGAAAAATCTTCTGAAGAGGAAACAAATTCTGCTATAAAAACTTCGAACTCTTGAAATATTTCAAATAAAGGGGCAAAAACTCTTGCTAGAAAAAAATTTCTGAGTTTAAAAACTCTTTCTGGAAACTAAATCTGCTCAGAAAACTTTTGCTGAAGACTGAATTTTTAAAAAACACTCTATGCTATAGACTGATTCTGCATAAAAAAAATGTATTTTTTTTTTTGTTTGGGGAAAAAATGTATATGAAAAGATGATATGGAGTGGAAGGGTGAAATATATGACTATGGGAGGGGCGCATTACACATACCATGACAACGCATTAGTGATGTATATGAAATGACATTGACAATGTATTATATGACTATTGGGAAATATACAACGATTTTAACCCTGCTGTCGACGTCAACAGTATATAACAATGTTATTTAAAGCTGGGGCGGAAATATATAACAAATATATGAATCTTGTAATATATGCAATGGACTGTTGTGATATTTAAAAACGCGGTTTTGTAATGATGGGCGGTATAACACAACTCTTATCAATACAACGCTTAGTTTGTGAGCGGTATCAACATAACACAACGCATATTATGACAACGGTATTGTGTATACAACGCATATAATGCAACGGTATTTCAAAGCGGGTGGAGAGGTGGTATACAATGGACAGTGGTATTTCAAAGTGGGTGGAGAGGCGGGTGGAGTGTATTTCCGCCACGGTGAAAGCGTAGGCATGCAGCGTTAAAGTATGGGCGGTAATGTGAAGCAACAACGTTTGAATATAGACAGTGTTTAAAAAAAAGGGCGGTAGTTATATAACAACGTGGTATTTGAACAGTGGTATATTGTAAATATAGTTCATCGAGGGCGTAAGGGTGCTGGTGGAAGGCCAACAGGCCACTTGTATGGATGTGCGTTGCAGGTATAAGAGTGTATGCAGGCGTTGTTGGAGGGCCGACAGGCCACGTATAATGGATATATATTAAAACACAGCGTAATATGGAGTATGCAGGTTTTAATTTTGCTGGAGTGAGCGTATAGCAGAGGTGAGGGCCGGCTGCCTGTTGCAGAGGGTAGGCGCAGGGAGTGGGGGAGTGGAATGGCGAGGGGGTGGGAGTTAAGGTGAGGATGAGTGAGGGCGCAGGGAGAATGGAGGAGGGAGGTGTGAGTGAATGCGTATGGGGAGAAGTGGAGCGTATGGATGAATGAGGAGGCCCAAAAGGGCGTTACATAAAAAAAAAATTGAACTTGAATCTGCAGAAGACAGAGTTGCAGGACTGCTGGAATGGCAGAGCCTGCAATTTGCAGATTGACAGAGCCTGCAGTCTGCAGGAGCTGGAGCTGCAAATGTCAGTGCTATTTAGGGGAAAAAAAATGCAGAATAACAGTCTAGCAGTTAATGAGCAGCAAAAACATTAAAAAATATTAACTGAGCAAAGGGTAGGGAGTTACACCACAGGGCAGAAATGCCAAATGTGGAGCTGGCTCCGATACCATGTCAAACCAGGAGGTAACTCCTCAAATCTGCAATGTATATTAGCTGAAGAATGTACATGCTTATATAGATGGGAGGTGAGGCTATTGGGATTCAGCTCCCAATGACTCTTGGCCTTCCTTATTTCCTAAAAATAAATAATATACAAAAATACATGTGCACACCCATCCATAGGATTAGGTGTCAACAGTTTTGAACAACTTCCATATATACTCATAACTTCCATATATGCACAACTTCCGTATATGTGCAACTTCTGTATATAAACATATCTTCTATATATGTGCATATATTCTATATCTGCACAACTTCCTTATATGCACATATACATAAGTTGTTCATATACAAAAGCAATACATAACCTACATCATATGCATATAAGACAATGATCTGAACCTCAATATTAGTTTGGCTGTGATAATTTCATCTTCAGAATTATAAATAATTTTTTGATCTCTTGCTTCATGTGCATAGGTTTCTTGAGGTGCTTGTGAGTGTTAAATAGGTAAATGAGATGAATTTTATGTTAAATTCATGAGCATTTTAACTTAAAAACAAAGTACTAAACAACAGTAGTAACATGTACAATAAACCATAAAATGATCCATTAACTCAGTGTTTTGATGAAGGAGTTCACCCCACTTGGGGTACATCTCCTTAGTCGAGCTTCCATGGATTGGGCCTTTGTATTAGCTAAAATGTGAAAAAAGTGTTATTGAAATTCATCTACTACTCCTGAAACCTTATTCAATGTGTTCATAATGTCCAAATCATTGCGAAATGACTCTTCTTGCTCCCAATTTGGTCAAATTTTGCAAAAGTTATGGCTAAAACAAGTTGGCCTAGGAATTCTCCAATAAATCATGAGATAACTCTAGTTAGGGCTGCTAAATTTGGGGTTGGCGCTGAATTTGGCTGGCTACCCTAATTTTCACCATATTAAACTCAGAGTTTAATGAAATATAAGTGGGATTAACTTCGGATAAGTATGAGTTAGCGCTATAAGCACGTTCTATCATAGTCAGTATTACTAATGAGGATTAGTGCATAACCAAAGGTTTAGGGGTTTAATAAACCCACATTAACCTTAATATTCATGTTTAGCATAATTATATGCTCTTTTTGTCTTCCTTTTTTGTCCTGTGTTTAGGTCATGTTGGGAGGGGGTTGGCCTGCGGTGATAGCCCCCTCCATTCCCTCGCCGGTCCAAACCCTTGATAATAAATATAATATGTGAACATATATGTTAAGAAAATATAGTGTGGTATATTGATAAGAACAACGCGTTGTTTGGGGGATGTCATGGGCTTGAGCCCCGACCTCCACCCAACGTGTATATAATAATTTTTTCCACCGAATAATACAATAATATTAAACCTTCAGACTTTGATACATTGCAACATTCAGACTTTGGACTAAGGTTGAAATTTGGCCATGACATATATGAAATATTTCGACCTGTAATGAAATTCATACTTTGACCACGGTCCACCAGAGGGGTCATGTGGTGACCCCTGGCTACACCACGTGTTCGCCTCTAGTTGGACTATCCCCAACCTTTAAATAAAATTCAAATTCAACCATTAAAATTGAAATTCAACCTTAGGATATAACATGAAAAAATTTCACCATCCAAACTCTCTCGTGAATCATGTAGTGACACTTGTCACAGTTTCATTAGGCGAAAATGATAAAATATTCCCAAAATATCCATTTTCTACTGACTGGGCTGCCATGTCACCATTCTGTCCTATTTTGGTATTTTTTTTAGTTGTTTAGGAAAATGAACAATAAGCTTTATCTTCCTCGTCCAAAGTCAGTTTTTGATGAAATGAATTGTGCCGGATTCCTGGCAACGAGCTCTTCGTTGTCATTCAGTTTCCATTAGATTATAAGAACTTTCATTTTTAATCTTTAATACTGAGAACTTGATCATTCCTCCTCACTAGAAGCCTTTTGGACCCCAAAATATATTTAATTACTGAGCATGTGGATGAGGGTACAGTTACCTCACCCTTCGAGTCTCAATCCACTGAAATTTTCCCATTTTCATCAATTGGAGCTTTTCACAAAAAATAAGCTTTATCCTTGACTCTTGCGAACCTCTCTTACTATTGTAGAAAACATCATGCTAGAATTTCCATGAATTTGAAAAGCAGCAAGTTATTCTTGTAGAAACAAACTTGTTACTACCTTGGTCATTAGTCAAAGGAAACTTAAAAACTATCTCACCTCACACATTGTTGTCATGGCGATTCTTAACTGATCTTGCTTTGTACATGCATCAAATCTTGACCAAGTATTTTCGCCATTGCCATGTACCCTTTGGAAACCAAAAACAAGCACTTATGGAACCTATGCCTTCTTTATCAACTTTCTTTGGCACTTTTTCTTTTACCTTTGAGCTCTATTTCACCGGCATCTTTTTTTCAACACTGCTCAACACAGATGTTGACTACTGCGAATCTTTCACATCTTGTTACCTCCTTTCAAAGGAAACGTGTTAGATTCCTGAAGCATCTCATTAAAAGCATAAGAAAATTTAATGAAATCAAAATTTTCATTCGATACATCTTTTTGAAAGGTTTGATTCAAAACATCTCTATGCTTGATCATTAACAATGTCAAATTTTGACTTGCATTCACTACTCTCTTCATTTCTCCTGCATGTATAAGAGACAAACTTGTCTTCTTCTTATGCTCTCTCACTATGTACTCAATTCCATATTTAAACAAGTGATACTTACTCTCATGGTGATGGAATACTTCTTTCCTATCTTAACGACAAGGAATTCCTAAAACAATACCTAATATCTCAAGCGACACCACATCAAGTTCAACTTCATCAAGAAAGTTTGAATTGATGACAAATCTTAGTATGCACTTCCTTCTTACTTGTAAGTTTTAATTCTTGCATATCCACCCTAAAGGATAAGATATTGGATGTATAACAATTTCAAGGTTGAGCTTCTTAATTAAGTCTTAAAAAATAAAGTTAGCTTGAGACCCACTATCAGAAAGTGTTTCTATATTGGTATATTTAGAAACGAATCTAATACAAAAGAGTTCAATTCATCTTCATGTTTAGTTACATTGGAAAAACTTGAAGAAATAGTTCTTGCTATGTTCTTACCTTTCAAACCCATTTATGTAATCTTTGTTTCATCTCCTGAATCTGAACGTAAGTCATGTTCAATTATTGCAACAATTTTCCCCTTTTCTTTGGCTTTCAGTTTGTTTAGCTTCAACTCTGGATTAAGTTGCCAAAAATGGTCTTCATCATGGCCATTCTTGGGAAAAGGCTTTCATGTGAGTTTCTCTTTATCTCTTTTGATAAAGCTATTTCTCTTTCCTCTTCCATTAAGCTTTCCTTTTCCTTTACCCTCATACATAAGGAAACTATCACTTTTCTCATCTACATGTTGTTTCCCTATTGCTTCTATGTGCGTGGCTTGAACGCAAAAATCATCTAAGTTTGTGGGATTGAACATGAGAAAAATGTGTCTAAGGTAACTATGAAAACTCCCAATATACTTTAAAAAATGTTTATTGAGATTACAAATTAATACCCAAAATAAGATCTTGTCTCCTAAATTCATAAGTATAATATTGCACACTTTGCTCTTTCAATTGTCTAAAATTTTTCCAGTCCATAATGGCCTTTTGCATGTAAGCTAAAGGATAAAATTTCCTTTTAATGACTGCAATAAAACTTGAACAAGGCATTGAGATATTACCGTAGTTTTTAATATTTTCTTCAGTCATTTCTTCTCGACATACAAGTGATTATCCTTCCACCCTCAAGGAATCCAATTGAATATTTATGTCATCTTCACGAAGGTTATGAATTCTGTAATAAACCTCCAATTTTCGGATCCAATTGTCCAACCTCTCTACATTTACCTCGCCATTATACATTGGAAGCTCAAATTCGACATCGAGTTTGAGTAAGGGAGTTTTTCCTTTTGTGGTTTTTGAGTGAGCATGCGTATATACATATTTAAATTAGGAGAATTTCATCTCAGTATATACTATATAGTTTAGAATCTAGTTTTCAGTGCTTCTAAATTCTAATTATATGTCAATCTTCTTCTTGTGTTAAACAATGGTGTGGGATCAAACATGGGATGTTTTTGAGGTTATAGATATACCGATACCTCCACCACTAAGTGTCTCCGACCTGCCATACTTTCTGCTACCTTCAAATCCCAAACCTACTTTGTCGTGATTCGTAGTAGAGCAATTTCAGTCTCTTCCAGAAGCTAGTGGATACTGGGAAATTCATTTCAGGTACTGGGATCAGAAGAAATAAATCGAATTAAATTGATAGCTCTAATTCGCATTGTTGTTCCTCTCATACCCTTAGGCTTCCTAGGCAACCAAAATCCCAAAGACATAGACGTTGGCGCAAATTTTTTGAGAAGTGAAAACTGCATGGATTGGATGGATAGGAACGAATCTGCAAGCGTTGTATACATTTCCTTCAGTATCCTTATGATTCTCTCAAAATAGAAAACTTGTGAAATATCTCTTGGATTGAAGGTGAGTGGAAACTAATTCATATGGGTTATTCGTCCCTATGCTTCCGAATGGGGCATCAACAGTTCCAAAAACTTGTTCGATGGTTTCCTTGAAAAAATCTCGTAGCAGGGACTCATTGTTCCATGGTTTCAACAACTGCAAGTACTTTCTCATGAATCAGTGGGTGAATTTATGACCCACTGTGAATGGAACTCGAAACTGGAAAGCCTTACCTTGGGGGTCCCCATGGTAGTTGTTCCTTAGTGGAGTGATCAGATCACTAATTCCACATGCATTGAAAGGAAATGGAAGAAGGGATTGAGAGTGAATAAACGATCAACATATGGACTGATAGAGAAGGAGTAAGTGGAGAAATGTATTAGGGTGGTCATGAAAACTGAGAGAAGCACTATGACATGGACGAACGCGTCATGTTCGAAGACATTAGTGAGGGAGGAAATGGTGGAAGGCAGGTATTGAGACAAAAATATTCAAGGTAAAACTTCTTAGAATTCTAGAAAATCATTCTTCTCCAACTCCCATTGGAAGGAAGCCCCAATACCTTGGTTTCTTCAATAGTCAACTGCATGGATTCCTTAACATCCTAGACTGACCTACCACCCTGAAGTGTTCACAGGCTCCAACCTATAGGTGACTTAACGCACCAAACTAGCACCTCCCTGCCACCCTATAATGATAAAAAAATAAGACAAGAGTGTGGAATTCTGTACCGGGGACAATCATCCACGATACACTATGATTCACAATGATTTTCTTGAACTAGACCAATCACCCAATCATACTACGATCTGCAACCCAACCATAACATTGTCTAACAATGACACTTATACCTCCCAACAATGCCTCTCCAACTCTAGCTAGATTGACTCTTTTACAATAATGACTCTTTTAAAATTTTACAATGATGATTTTTACAATACCGACTTTTCACACGACTTGATACTTGACTTGACACTTCTTCTTTGAACACTAGCATTTGTTGAGGTATTGTTGTTCTTGCTTCACATAATGGTACTTTGGCATTACATTGTCCTTCTAGTATGTATCTGAGTTGTCCTATTGTGTCCTCCTTCCTACACATGCACTAATGAACAAGACCCAAACCCATATAAAAACAAAATAATTACAGTGTCCTGCAAACCATATGTGAGAGAAATATTCAAAATTCAAATGTAAATATGTTCAAAATTTATGAACAAAACCCAATCAAACATAAATACAGAATAATTACAATGTCCTACAAAAACACATGTTAGAGATGATATTCAAATTAAAATTCAAACACTAATCATACATACCTTGTTGTAGCAGACTTACCCTTGACTGTTTATGGTTATCCTTACTATAGTGATCCTTGAATACATATTTTTTCTTTCCTTATAGCTGCTCGATATTGAATCTACTGTATCTATGTAATTTCAAATCTCCAAGGTATAAAATTGATTCTTGTGGTAGCCCTCTCGGTCCTCTTTTCAACCCCTTAGGTCTGATAAATATTTGATTCTTCAAGAAACATTTATGTCCAATATCCTACGATGACCTGATTATAGACTAGTTGAGTAGAGCGAAATTGTACAAAGTGCCACGTGTCGTTGTTTAAACCTTGGGTCCTGAAAATGATATCCAACAAACTACAGTAAATCCTCTTTCTGTCACTTTTTATGGGATTTGATTCCAATGCTCAGAGAGAAAGTTATGATGATTTTTCCAAGGTCATCTGTTTGACATGAAATTTGGGATCCTGCAAAAACCCTAACTTCCTCAGATCATATCTCCTAAAATATAGCGAATCGATATTTGAAATTAGGTCACACGCTTCATCAGGGTGTTTTCTTAAATGGGTTTTTTTTTCAGCATCTGAATTTTTACAGAAAAAATGTTATAGTGAAAATTCCATGATGACCTAATTTAAGTAGCGAAATCCTTGAATCAGGAGGATATGAGGGTCACAATTTAATAAATGCTTAGGTTGAGAGGGCCTTCAACAAGTGAAAGTTGGAGGGAGTTTAAGAGTTTAAAAAATTATTAATTATTTAATATTCAATGACCACAACCAATGATTAGTTTCATGCTACAAACCAATGGGGTTTTAGCTCGCTAACTGGGGTTACTAACTTCAAACACGAATATCTCTCAAACCACAAAGAATTACGTGGCATGCCATATATCAACGGAAAAATATCGACAGGTAGAAACCATATAAGATATAATTTACTGGGAATAGAGTAAATTTTTAAGTCAAAATTTCCATGCAAGATTGGGGTATCCCCTGGTGTTGCTTGGGTTGACATCAATGACAACCATTGATTCAAAATTGTTGATTTTTGTAGTATGAGTTGAGGATGAGTTAGAGTCATGATCTAGATGTGTCAAATTGAGTGTGTTATATCCTTTATATTTGTATCTGAGAGGAAAAATATATTTTTAATTTACTTTATTTTTTAATTTATTTTCTATTTGTATCTCTTGTGATCAATAAAATATGTGTGTGTGATTGATGTGAAATCTCTTTTTCTCTTTCAGATTTCAATTTGGTATCAAAGCCATATGGCTCATACTTGAGAGGGAATATTAGGATTATTAAAGCCCCTACAATCTAGTTATGTGATATATATAAATATTTTAAAGTTGTTGTGTGGTAGATGGGTAGAAACTATATGATGTTGCCACTACAATATTCACAGCTAGTGTTTCTTTAATCATGATTTGCGTGTGTTTTTTGTTGCTTTCTGAGGGTGAGAGAGTGAGAGACTCATTTGAAATAATTTGTGTAAAGTATCATTGTTGAAGGAGGAAGAGTCAGTTGTAAAATTGGTAGAGGTGATCCACCATTACATGCCATCATGTTAATTTGCTGGTGCCACAACTATGGCAAAGTTAAAAAAATTGCAACAATTTCAGACGTGCAAGGAAGTGATCTGGGGTTAATATTCAAAAAAATTTCCCAATTACCTCGAGACAATGGATTCAACGCTATATCCAAAAAAAATTAAAAAATTAAAAAAAAGGTTTTGAATCTTAGCACATCAAAAACAGAGTTGAAATTCATGCGGGCCTCAAGGATTAGGGGGTTCCACGATCACGGATGCCAAGGACAATTTGTCGTGGATTAATTGGTTATGCATTGACTACATGTGTCCAAGCCTGTCTAAGATCCACCATCAATATGCAGAGATGGAGAGGTCATGATTTAAATCGACCTTTGCATGAAATTAAGGAGCCGCTAATAGTGTGAGTAAATTTTGTGAAGAAGATCCCCCTTTCGTTTTTTCTTCTCTGAAATCGATTTCACTCAGTTTGTTCTCCTAATATTTGGTCCATAGTGAGTCAAGTTATCGAATGAGACCTACAAAAAAGATGGTTCTATTTAATGCAATGCTCATATTTTTTTTCGTGTTTGCATTGATGCACTTATCCTCATTAGAAAAATCTCACTCACGAGAAGAATATCCTATTGTTGCAATGCCCAAGCTAACAACTATTGAATCTCCTGCAATGACTCCACCAACCTCTTCCCCTTCGGATGTTGCCAGAAAACCTCTATTCGGTGGCTGATCTAGGTGGATATTGGTGGCCACCCTCTTATTCCACTTATACCTTGAACATTGTTTCTTTCAATTTTTCAGTTTCCCTAATTATAGCATAGTTTACTATTTTTAGCAGTTTTTCGTGTCCTTAACTTGCAGATCCGTTTTGAGGCCCTAAATGATTTATTTTTGGAAAACCGGGAGCAAAATGGTAGTTTCTTCAATTTTTCTCATGTCAAAAGTTGTATTCCTTGGATAGATATTTCTAACGAGGTATTGAGCGTGTCAAACAGAAATCATATGCAAAAGTTACATCCCCGGGAAGTTGATGTACCAAGTTACCCAAACGGGGCCCATAGTTTTTGTGGTTCATCTCCTACGATTATTTTTTTGGCTTTTTAGGGTTTTCCATTCTTTCTCAACAATAAATAGGCCTTTGAGCCTCATTTTAACACAGTTCATAGGTCTGTAGCTACCACATCTCTTCTCAGAGATAAGTTATCAACGCCCTAGCTAGTTTATTTTCATTATGTCTATAAACATATTTATGATATTTCATATTCATGAAATGAAGTATTATTTCCACTACATGTATGTGTTTATGTCTATTTATTTATTTTATTGCGTACCTGCCTAAATCTGGATTAGTTGTATAAGAGCGGTCTTCAATTTCTCTATTTTTTTTTGCATTTCCCCAACGAGGTTAGGATATAAGGAGCTAGGGCTTAATATGGTTATACCCTTGCAAGATTAAACTCACAAACCTTGACGACCTCCAATTGTGGAAGAAAAGAAATATGAGGGAGTAGGAAATCCTATCAAATTATTGCTCGAGGAGGCCCTTGAGAAAGAAAGGAACACGATGATGGATAACTTTACTCAGATCCTTCAATGACTATTCACCAACGGCGCATTTGCATCCAACAACCACTAGGGAGGTGCCACTCCTTTCAAAGTACAAGTCAACTTTGACATTCCTGTATTTGAAGGATAGATAGATGAAAATTCTGTAGATATATGGTTGAATTTTCTAGAAGAGTATTTCTCGGTCCATTATTTATCCGATCGAGAAAATATTACTTTCAGACTCCTCAAAGCCACCCCCCATGTCAAAAGCTGGTGGGAAACCTATTATCAGGAAGAGGATGGGAGGGATCCCTCTCTTTTCTCTACTGCTCCCACTTGGAATTCATTCTAAGATGACATCAAGGAAGAATATTACCCCATGGGGAGATATGATAAAAAGTACATCCAATGGACTATGATGCGACAACAAAAGGATCAAGATGTGCACGAGATGACGAATATGTCCCATAAGATGTGCACAAAGTTGGGTCTTAAATATTCAGAGAAACATTTGGTGCTCATGTATCACAGCTGTTTCCACAAATACATTTAGGAGAAAATATATTTACTCGACATTACCTCGCTTGGCACGACGTATCGGTATGCCTCCAAGATTGAGTAGAAATTTAAGTAGAAGAAGCAAGACATTGGATCTGTGAAGCTTAATACAGTGAAAGGCACTCCCAAACCGAAGAACAAGTGACACAAGGAAGTGGAGTGAATTTTTTAACATCCTCACTCACAACACAAGCGAGTGTCGGGCCAAACAATTGTCGGTGGCCGAATTGAAGGCATATGAATCAGATGCATTTTCTGATCCCGAGTCAGAACGAGACAAGGGCAATGACAAAGGGAAGAAAAAAATTGATGCAGAAACCAGTGCCACCATTTCCACCATGAATTTCCAGAAGGAGGAGCCTGAGGATCTAGAGGGGGGGGGAATGACTCTTTGTTAAGAAGGTAAATCCTCTTTGTAGACATGGATGATCCCTCTAGCCCTAGAGTGGGTGTAGAAACAAAGAGAGATGCTAGAGTGTAGGTTCCTAATTACTAAATGAAAAGAGGACACGGTAGATTGACCTACCTGGAGTCCAATGCTGTCGTCGCGGCTGTAGTGGTGGTGGCCTCTTGCTCCTGCCTTGGCAAGTCACAATCATTTTGTAGTCATGCTTAGATACCTGCACATAGATCAGCAAACAAGAACAACATACTACATAATAAATTCATTCATAGCTACTAGCCAGTCAAAGAGGGCTAATATTGCATTAAACAAATGACATAATGCAAAATGGGAACCAAACAATAGTCACGTATATGTATTGATAGAAGGAAGAGTTACAACCAAAGCTTTGACATCGCAGACTCCTCCAACGGGGTTCAACCGAAGCGCATCTCAGATTATCGTCAAGGGATTAGGACGAGATGAGGGCATGGACTTAAGCTCTCTCAACGAAGTTCCTTCTTGTTCTATCTCTTCAACAATTCAGTTATAGTATACTTAGTTCTCCATGTTCAACTAGCTTATGCAAGGAGAGATAACTTCCTTTTATATAGGAAGAGGAGGAGGTTGGGATCTCTACAAAGGTGGAAGGGACGCCTATCCTTTAGGAGGTTCCCAAAATAAGTGGAAACCATAAAATAAAGGAGGGAGTTCATGGTTATTTAGTCCAACCACTCCCAATGACTCATCCTCAAAGTTGTTAGAGTGTAATATCTACCTCTATTTTTAAAACACATTCCATAAACATCTTGGCACAGGTGGCTAACCAGGACAAAGCATCAACTGGCATAGGGCCTAGCATTAATCTTCCTCATTGGCACGCGGGCAGATCTAGCTACTCGCGCCAAGGCAAAAACATGGTTTTTTGAAGCTCTACTCAGGGGATTGTCAATAGAAGGAATATTTCTCTCATGTAAAGGGATACAATAATGGTATTTGCAAGGCATGAAACTTCTTATTAGTCACATAAATGACCCTCCAATGTGCGAGATGGGGATTGTAGGGACAATGAAAAAATGTTGTGTAATAAATGCCCCCTAAAGTATGAGGTCCGAGGGAGAGGGAGGGGCGAAATGCTTTACGAGAACACATTCGAACTAAACACCAATGTCGGAAAACCTATAATTACAAATACAATTGATATCTCTGATACATGAACATGTGGTATGGGCACAACCATCCATAATAGAGTACATAAAAACTGAGATCCGAGGTATGGACGCAACCATCTAGCAGTAAGGATCAACAAATAGACTTAGGTATGGTCGCAACCATCCAATCAAAAGAGTCATGAAATAACTCATGATAATCCACAAGAACCCGCATCCTGGATTTTATCAGACAAAACGAAGGGTCTTGCACTCCATCTCAACCTGAACAAGTACAAATTCAAGCATGTGAATATATGAGCTGAAGTCGATCATGCAAGAAAATCGTCTGATTACCAGCCAATGATGAAATTTGTTAACAGACGTGAGAGAAACCACCAATAATGACAATGGCCCTCAAGGTATAATAGGTACAATCCACGGAATGTGAATAGTGATATGACGTTGAACACCTGCAGAATCACTCGATCGAAGGCCAATGATGTAGACCTTGCGTCAAATGCCAAGAACTTGCTATTGAGGCATGCATGCTCTAAGGTATGGGAAGGGAGTCTCTAGATCAGATTCTTGTACAATGAGCTGAAGTCGACAGGAAGTGACCTAGTCGAAGGAGGGCCATAATGTTTCCCACATCATGGAAACGAGACATAGGAACATGATGATAGTGAATCAGGATCAACAGAAAATTAGAGGGAGGTTGAAAAATGCAGAGGCAAACTTCTCTTAAACATATCAGTGACACGACACTAGATTTGGCAATATTTGACATCAATGGATCTGAGGTCATGATGACGTGGAAAAGAGAAAATGAGAGGTCAAAATAGGTTACCAAAACCCATGGAGGCAAAAATTACGAAATAAGATGTCCCCAACCTGACACGAATGCAGACAAATTCCATGTTCAAGAGTGACATATTGCCAACATAACTAAAAACTGGTTCCATTTTCCCCCACCATTTCTAGCGAGTAGCCCAATTATTTTTTTTAAACAAGCTTGAAGGGGATAGAATATGCTTGTAATGTAATTTTTCCTTCGGACAAATCCAACCTAGTAAATTTTACAAGCCATAGGAAGGAGGAACTTGAGTAACGTCATGGAGACAAATTCCAATGTCATTAGGGTTTAACGAGTCTGACAAAGGGAGAACTCGACATCTTTTCATGTTTAGAGAGTTTGAAAAGAAGGCGGAAAAGAAAACTCCAGCATGGCCCTTTTCGTAAATAGTCTCTCAGAACCGAAAAGGTAGAAAAAAATATATGTAAGAACCTCTTAGTCACGATAGGCTAAGGTATTCCTTTTTCATAAATAATCCATCACAGCTCGAAAAAGGGGTAAACGTATACTGGGTAGATATCATTTTGCAGCCATTTAATGAGTTCAAAATGAAAATAATCTCGACAATATTTTCAATTTTAGAGAGTCAGAAAAGAGTTGAAATATGACTCCAGTACTGACTTTTTCATGATTTTACTGAGTCTGAAAAAGTATAAAATACAACTTGTTACTTCATCACTATCACGTGAAAAATTGTCGCTACACAGGAGATACATGTAAAACCCATTTCTCGAAATAATATAATAAAATAATAAAAAAATGTCTTAAAACCTAATTAGGGTTGTGTAACATTATAAAATGCCAAAAATGGTAAAAATAATTAATTTTCACTTTTTACCTCTTGTGGAGCAATAGTTACCCATTTTACACTGTGATTTTTCGATGACGGTAGCGGATGATAAGGAAAACCAATATCGAATCCGTCAGTTCTAGGTAAGAGCAGACATCCTTCCCTTCAATTTAAGTCCTCTTTTATTTCCTGCAACCCTCAATTTTTATTTTTGAGGAGGAAAATGAAAATTTTAGGGCACGGCGGTTGGCGCAAGTTTCGGGCACGGACTCGCACCAATCGCCCATTTTTTTGAGCTAGGGCGCATCCATTGGCGCGAATGTTTTATAAATAGTCGTGCCAACCATGCAGACCATGTTAGCTTTTGAAAATGAAAGTTAAGGGCCCAAGTTTTCACAAATTCAAGCTTCTAAATCAAAGAATACTGTTCATATGAACATGTTTGCAGGTATAAAGCAGTAGAATGGTGATCGAATGGAAAGAACGGGAACACAGCGAAGAAGATGAGCTTGCCATGGAAAATGAGAGATGCATGGAAGCTCTCAGAGACTTTGGAATAAAAAATTTCTTCTTGACAACGTGTCTCTGATCTCAACCGGAGATGCTACAGTATTTGATCAGCATATGGGATGAGGATCAGGAAAAGTTCATCCTTCGAGATCAAGAACTCGAGATTGATGTTTCTGATGTCTACTTCATAACAGGACTATCGTGAAGGGGAGCAGCACCAATCCTAACCGACACCCAGCCTTGTATGGAGAACATGTCCATGGTGATTGACAGGGTATGTCTAGGGGTATGGAAGGGATCAGAACGTGGGAAAGCGGATATCCAGACTATCCCAGACTTGGCACTATAAGTAGTCCTACACACCATCACATGAGCTCTGGGATCGCAAGCACCGTATAAAGAAAAAAAGACACAACTACTTCTTGTTGTAGACTGCTTGACATCGACCATATACAACTGGCAAGAGGTCGTGACAATCAACATGAAATTCTAGCTGACAAAGTGTAAGAACACCAAATTGAAGCAATTTGGTTACGGGTCTATCCTAGTATCGTTCTTCCTGGAACAACTACCAATATTTCAGCGTTAGGTGTGTTAGAAATACTGAGAGGGGGGGGGGGTGAATCAGTATTCCTTTCAATTAGAGCATTAGTTAATCTTCAATTATTATCAGTGTTTGTACAATGATATCAGTAAACAAGAGGAACACAAATGCACACAGTTTTTTAAGGTGAAAACCCACTTCGAGACAAAAACCACCTAATGCTTTTCTAATAATTCTTTAATATTCAACTCCAATTGAAAATAAAGCTCCAACTTCCTAGAATCTAGAAAAACATTCTTCTCCAGCTCCCATCGGATGGATGCTCCAACGCCTGAGATTCTTCAGTAGTCAACTGAACGGATGCCCCAACACCCAATGAGCTACAACTCACCCTAGCACCACCCTACCACCCTATAGAAGGATAAAAGAAGAATGGACTCCCGTACCAGGGAAAATGGTCCACTTTACAATGACATAGAATGATGTAGAAGAAGAAGATATACTAGACCATAACCCCAACTTTAACACAACCACCTAATGATGATCCTAGACCTCCCAACATTGCCTCTTCAACCCTTGGCAGATAGATACTAGTACAATTTATACAATAATGTATTTACAATGACTAAGTACAATGATTGTATGCTGTGCCGCCCACTTGAAGACTTCATATCATGAAATTATTGCTGCTATTATGCACCTTGGTTACTGCTCTTGTCATGCTACACCCTACTACACCTTGCTTTTCTTTTCTGTCGTATAAAGTCTGGTCCTTTGCAACCCTTGACAACACATGATCTAGCTTTTTCTTGCCTTCTAGGAGCTTGATATTGAATCTAATGTATCTCTGTCATTTTAGATCCTCAATATCTGATTTTTGGTCCTGTAGTAATCCTTTGAGTCATATTTCCAATGCCATAGGCCTGACCCAATTTGGATTCTTGAAGAGAGAGTTATACCCAATCTCTCACAATGTCCTAATTATGGACTGTTTCAGCAGAGCGCACTTGTATGGGGTGCCACGTGTCACTGTTTCTTCCTATGTTTCTTAAATTGATGGAGAAAAAATTACAGACTGTGCACAATCCGTCACTTTTTACAGAATTCAAATCCGATACTCAGAGAAATATTTATGACGGTTTTACCAAGGTCACTTCTTTGAGATGAATTTCAGGAGCCTGCAAAAACCCTTACTTCCACATATCATATCTCCCAAAATATTGCGCAAATTGATCTGAAATTTTTACTGCAGATTCCCCAGTATTTCAGCTTCACCTCATAATAATTTCAGCTTCTGAGCCTTTGTAGAAAAAAATTTAGATCGAAAATTCCACGATGACCTGTTTCAGATGGCCGAATCCCTCTGCTAAGGAGGAAATGAAGATCACAATTTATATGAATGCTTAAGTTGAGAGGGGCTTCAACAAGTGAAAGTGGGAGTATTTTAGGAGCATAAAAAATATTAATTATGACTTTTAAATGACCCATGCACCAACCCCATGGGGTTTTATCCCACTAACTAGGGGTACAAACTTCAAACATGAATATCTCTCAAACCGCGAAGAATTACATGGCGTGCCATATATCAACGGAAACATATCGACAATTAGAAACCATAAAAATAATTATTGACCCAGAATACATTAATTTGGTAGGTCAAAATTCCCATGCAATATTGGGTTAGTCCCTGGTGCTGCTTGGTTTGACATTAATGACAACCGCTGATCAACAAGGAGGTCATAGTCCCAACACCACTAGGGAGGGAACCACGGATGGCCTGATGGGAAGCTTTGATGCCAAGGGCAGGGGGTAGTCAACAGATGTCCTGGAGACTAGAGTTCTTTGATTGGCCCCGCCAACAGTTTATTTTCGTGGAGGACTGGCCCTACTCTTGTACATATTTTACAGGTGATCTAGACCTCCCACTCCTAGAGGGAGAGGAATGGGATGAAGATTTGTGAAAGACTCATTTTTAATTTTCATGAGTGTTATGATTTTTTTAATTATGCATGTTCTGACATTAAACCCATTATCTTTCAGATGTTGGCCTAGAGAGACCCGCAGGCATGTCTCTGATAGCGAGGCAAATCCCTCGCAATTTTGACCCTCATGGCAAGGGAGGCGAGGAGGAGGAGATCGTGCGCAACTTGGAGGGAATCACATGCAGAGTCCCAGACTATGCATGATTTGACGATGTTCCTCATGCCTACCAGAGACATACCATAGAGGTGCCAAACAAAATTCACCGCTTGCTGAGGCGGATCGTATGGGGAGTGAGCGGCTCATACGGGGAGTGACATGCTACCATAAGCATCACGCCGATTAGACACCTAGGTTTTATGTCTGCATATTTTGAGAGACATGATGTCTCAGCATGTAAAAAAATCACACATATTTTTTGAATTTATGATGCACACTGATGCAAACATTCAATATATATATATATATATATATATATACACTGATCTTTTACATATGATGATGATTTTACAGATTACAGAAATGTCTATCTAATACAATGTTAGCCACTGTATTAGTTAATTCATTCATTCGCTGGGAATATGTTGATATGTAATAAAATCAAAATGTCTTTCCAGCTAACGAACACGTAAATACAATCTCAGAATGTATGGGTTTCTGACCGAATAATGACCATTGAGCTGATGAACGACAAGCTATGAATCTAGATTTACAAGCAATGCGCGTATGCCGAGGTTGATTGCCTTGGTTAATAGTTCAAGGACAACACTATACTCAGCGGCATTGTTTGTAGTCCATCCTAGACAAATACCTTGCAGATCTATTAACTCACTAGCAGGATCATAGATTACCTAGGTTGTTGAAGACAAATTCCTGGTAATGCGAGAAGCACGATCCACAAAACCGACATAGGGGGTAATAAACATCTGCACAATAAGAAAGACCCAATAAGCAGGAAAAACTCTTGCAAAGCATACCAAACTAAAACATGTACAAAAATAAAAACAACGCATATGTACACAAGTCATGCATGAACGACTCATGCATAATATTTTTTGAGTTACAATCCATTTTTGGGCTGTTCTAGAGGATGAACTTCGTAATCAATGAGCTCATATGCCCCATTATACAATACACATTTAATAATGTAGGGCCCATGCCACATGGGTTGAAATTTTCCTGGCCCCAGCTTATCATGAGCTTGGTCATACAGGAGGATGAGGTCTCCTTCAATGAAGAAACGAGGGGAAAACGATTGGTCAAAATGAGCTTTGACCCGCTTCTTCTATGCTTCGATAACCATAGCAGCAAAGCAGCGAGTTTCATCCAACCTTTCTAAGTAGAGGAGATGCTATTCTTCTGGTGAAGTGTTTGCCAGTAATTCAACAACCAACTTGAGAAAAGTTATTTCACACTCAATCGGAAGAGTAGCTTCCAGATCGTAAACCAACAGAAAACAGTGAATCCAGTCGCATTCTTAACTGAAGTTCGGTATGTCGAAAGAGTCGAAAATAGCATGAGATGCCAATTGGATTTGCGTATCCCAATCGTATGTTGAAGCATGGTGACAAGAAATTTTTTCATGGCTTCTGTTAGCCCCTTATGACTTCCTTGACAAGAAAGCAAGGTGCTAGATTGTTTTATGAGCCTTCAAAGAATGCATTTCCCTAAAAACACATCATCCTTGAAGTCTTGTTATGATTCCCTGCCTATGAATTTTTCCCTCTGCTATTCTAGTGTCCGTGAGCCTTGCTGAATGATAAATTTTTCTCAAAAGGCCTTATTTCGCCCCTTGTATCCCTGCAGAATTCCCCCATTTTATCCTCTTTCCCACCTTTTTTCAAGTCCCCTTTATCCCCCCTATTTTCATCATCAACCTCCTAGATTTCCCCAAGATCCCCATGAAATCCCACCATTGCCCTTTGTTTCCTCAAATTTCCCCTCTATCTCCCTATCATTACCCTCCTTAGGCTTTGAAATGCATTAAAATGGGTTAAAAACCCACTTTCCGACCTTATAATAGGCCTGAGCCCCTTTCTCGGAAGCCCCTTGAACCACTTCCCCCATGTGCCCGAGTGCCAGGTCCTAGCGCTTAGGTCCTGAGTGCTAATCGCGATCGGAAGATAGTCGGAGGGGCGAATTCCTTTGTAAACTTAAAAAGTTCCAATGCGATTGGCTTATCACGTTAAGTCCTCCACTCTGTTTTCCACCGTTGATCCGCCATATAGATCGGACGGCCCATGCAATGTCGCAAACTTTCAATCGCAACACTTATGTTTTCCCCCTCCGATCAGTCCATCGTAAATGCTTGCGATGCGATTGATCGCAGCTCCGACCTCCGATCCTCTGATCGCATTTCTCTTCCGAATACTCTCCCTCCCGATTGATCGCAGCCTCTTTCCACCGATCGATCGCAAGTTTTCCCTTCCGATCCCCGATCACATCGTCTCCCAATATCATCCCAGCCGTCGATCCCCTTGTCTAATCCAACGGCTATCTCTTGCCCCTGCTCATCGCAATCAGAATTTTGTTAGTTCTGCTCCTTTGTATCCCCGTCGATTGTGATCCCCCGATCCACTTCTCCACCGTTGATCTTCCCTCCAGATCGAATGGTCCTGAGCTAATCACTTCCTCCGCCGAATCACAATCGAAAGTTTCAATATGTGTCACCCCTGTCACCCCTCCAATTGCGATTTCCCGACTCAATCACAGCCGTTCATCCATATCTGAAATCAGCGGCCCAGATCATCTCGCTTTGCTCCCTTCGCTCTTCCCCTTCTGCCCTCCAAAAAATTCTCCATCGTTGATCTCTGTGTCGATCCAACAGCTATCGCTCATCTCCACCAATCACAATCGAAAGTTTGGTTGTGTCATCCTTTCCGTCCCCTCCAATTGCGATCTCCCGATCCGCATTTCCACCGTTGATCCCCAGGTAAATCCAACGGTCATCGCTCCCCTTTCTTGATCGCAATCATAAATTATAAAGTGTGCTCCCTCTATTTCTTCCCGATTGCGATGCTCCACTATTGATCCTGATAGTCCATTGGATCCGAAGATCTAACGGTCAAGGATGAATCACCTTCCACCGCATTGGGTCCCACTGTGTACGATCCCTCCCTCACATTTCATTGCATTTCCTTCGCATTTCTTTGTATTTTGTTCGAAGTCCAAAGTTTAAGACTTTACACTAAAGTCTTATATTTCATAGTTGTTCTGCCCAATTTCATATATCATTCCGCTGCTCGATCTCCGCTGTCGATCTTTGTCCCTTGACCATGATCTAACGGTTTGCACTGCATTCCACCACCGAAACCCTATTATTCATATTTTTCACTATTTCATTGCATTTTGTCACCATTATTTAGTGAAAAGCCACCATTCCGCCGCTGCCGCGCTACCATTTCATCCACCCTCCCATTGCATTGTTTTTCTTGGTCGAGTTACGTATTCCACAGGGTACAGAGGTGAAAATGCCGCCATAAACACACATTATGGATACAGCGGAAAGTTTTTCACTGACAGAGGTGCAGAAATTAATATATGACAGGTTTTCTACATCAGCAGAATGTTTTCTCCATGGAAGGACGGGTTGCCCATACTGTTTCTATTCCATGTTGTGTCCTAGAGAATATTTTTGCCTTGAAGTACAACCCCCAGATATCAGAGCATTTGTTTCACCAGCATGGCAGACCATTCAGTCATTTATTCACCATTTTATTTGTGCACCAAAGGTACTACAGAGTATGAAAAACTAGAATGCATCAGAAACATACTAGGAGTAAATGAAGCCTGACGAAGACTATTTTTTCCTCCAAAGGTGTCAGAGATTAATGCTCAGAGTTTAAAATAGAATGGGCTTCGGCTCTCTCTTTCTCTTCTGAGTTTAATGCTACATTTAGTCTCCTACCTACCTCCTTCGCTTCTCTTCAGTTATAAAAATCGTGAGAAAACTATTGTAAAGGTTGTTGATGAGAGATCAGAGAACTGCAAGCTTTTTCTGTGAGATATAGTTCTGTGTAGAGTTGCAAGATAGGTTGAAGAAATATTTATTCAGGCTGAATGTTCAAGCTGTGGGAAATGTTGTACATGACTGGTGTTGTTTTTTTAATATGACAAGCACATTTCTTTGGATCCTGATCTAAAGCAGCCGGTGATGTTTTTCTATCTCTGTGTTTTATTTCATTTCATTACACTTCTTCTGGCTTGCATCAGAAATCTGGCATAGGATTTGCCCTTGTTAGGCACCCTATGTTTCTGCTCTCCTTGCCTTTATGTTTTCTACTAAATGTGTTATCTAAGGATTGACTTCAATTAATTTAACCAGTGTAGTGGTCTGATATATTGTTAGCTGATGTATGAATTAATGGAATATATCTTCATATGTTCTTGTTTAGATTTAATTAAATGAGTTGAGAACACTGGGGGGTTTATAACTCTGTCTCTGCCTCACTAGGATCTTTCCATTTCAAATAAAATTTCCAAGTTCCCTCAATTTGCCTCTGATTATGTCCAAGCAGGCCTGGAGTTAAATGACCTCTGACCTGATCTATAGACAGAATTGGATGGTTTTCCTCTTTTCAATTTCAATCCTTAATGTTCCATGCCACCCAATCATTTCAGGATCCAATGCTTTAGACGACTAGCCCAACTGAAAGCTTGCACATTGAACAACAATTAAACCCTTTCTTGACTCCATTGCCCAATGGCCTTGATGTTCTCTGAGTTATCTACCTTAGCCTAAAATCCTCTCTTCTCATTGCCTTGTCTTATATTGAACCCTTCATTTCTGATTCCCAACAACCAAATTCAAACAATCAAACAAACAAATGTCGAGCCCTATAACTAGCCTAATATCTTAACATTTGAGCTTCAAAGGCATAAACCTTTGCTTTTATAGAGAGATCCCTCTCTGGACCCAGGAGGGCTAGATCCTGAGGTTTGAAAGTGGTTTGATGTTGTCTCATCTTTTGGTATTTCCAACCTTGCCAAAACATGGGAACCCCAACATAATGGCGACTCCGCTAGGAATTTCTGAGTTTCCCTCACCTTACTATATCATAAGCCTCAGAAAACCTACAATATTTGGTTAGGTTGATAGATTGAACACTCCCATTCACACATCAACCTCTATACCATTTGTTGTTTTCTCCCACACTCTTAGAAAGAGTCTGGAAAGGGCTAGGTAGCCTCCAGATGTCACACTCTCTAGAGGTGACATATCTGGTAAATGCCCTCCCAGTCAATCTCTGGTTAGATTTTTTGTGTTTGGAAGATGCCCCTGAAAGGGGACATCTCATAAGCACTGTGGTGGACAACGTACCCTCCAGAAACATCCTAAAACCCTCCACCTGGCAACTCCATAATTCCTAAATGATTAAAGACTCCACTGGTGATCAGTAGGCCTACTGATTATATTGGTTCACATTAGACTCCATTGGGATACCAAAGCCACTACAACATCAAACACAGTAGAAGTAACAAGTAGGGTTAAGCTGCCTTGTTGGAGAACAACATTTTGGCTTTCAGAACCATTTATACAAGAGCTTACCCAACCCAGACCCACTGGAAATATTTGATAACCCTGAGAGAATCCTCAAGAGATCTCCTACACCTCAAAACCAACTATTTCCAGCCACATTCATAGAGCTAAATCTACTCTAGAAGACCTTACAGCTCTATCAGACCCATTCTTTGACCTAGGCACTCAAAGTAATTTGCCAAGAACTAGGTCATTCAGTGTCCTAGATCAGCCAGACCTTGAGCTTCCTGATTCACCTCCTCAAAGTGGTAAACACATTAGGGACAGAGAAACCCCTCCATCTACACCTCTTGATATTCACTTCATTCAAAAATTTGGGCTCAGTCACCCTAGATCCACTCATCAGTCTTCTGCTGGTCATAATATCCCTGTCATCCATATACCAGCTGCTCAAGTTAGCCCTTTACCTCATCATAATATCACCATGGTAGCCTGGTATGCACCTTTGGTGCTACCCCAGCCTCTAGTACCCTTACCCAATGATTATCAATCAAAGATCCCACACTTCACTGCAAAAGAGTCTACCACAACCCAGCACTAGGTAGATAAGATGGATGATTCTTTTAACTACATGGAGATAGATGATGATACAGTCAAAATGAGAATCTTTGCCTAGAGCTTAGGGGGTGATGTGAAGAAATGGTTTAAGGGCCTACCTCCAGGTAGCATCAATGACCTCCCAGCTCTATATCAGACCTTCATAAACAAATGGGAAGTTAAGGCCAACCCTCGCCAACTCCTAGCAGAATATATGAGCCTTAAAAGAAACGTAGGAGAGAGTGTCCATGATTACTCAACAAGATTTAATAGCATTTACAATGCTCTCCCTCCACATATGAAACCTCCACAAGGCATGGCTCTAGCGAAATACCCCGAAGGCTTTGATGCTCACATGGCCTACCAGCTTAGGGATAAAGAATACAACACGTTGGAGGACCTGTAGAAAGGAGCAGTGAATATAGAAGCCAACTTGATTGAGAAAAGGGCAAGACTGAGAGCTGAGAAGAGGGTAACCTACAAAGATGACAATGTAGCTTCCACTTCTGACCCCAATTATGACCATCTATATAAAAATGTGGAAGAGCTACAATGAATGGTAAAAAAAATGGTTGTCACTGTTAGTAACCAAAACAGAAATCAAAATCAGAACCATAACTTTAGAAGAAACAAAAACACTCCCAACAGACAAAGAGAATCAGATCAACAAGTTATTCCCCCATTCCAAGAGAATTTTCTTGATGAAGATGAGGGAATCATAGAAGAATCTGAAGGGAACGCAATAAAAATGTTTGAAACAGAAGATTCAATCCATAACTGTTACACCGAAGAAGATCAGCCCTCAACCTCATATTGGGACGAGGAAAGATTGGAATCTGAGGATTACAGACTTGGATTTGAAGATGCCATCATGCAGGTCAGACAATATGAACTTAGAAGTAAGAAGAGTCAAGACAATTCCAAAGATAAAACTCCTGAGGTTACCATCAAGAAAAGGCTTGAAAAAACTTCTAAAGTGATTGCTGAAAGTAACAAATCAGCAGCTGAGAGTTCCGGGAAGAATAAGGAAAAGGACAGCCAAATGAGTGATAAAAAAATTCAACCAAATAGTAGTACTAGCACTGTAGTTAGTGCCCCTAATAAAACAGTCCCCAACACTGTATGTTGACACCTAATCCTATGGGATGGGTGTGCACATTTAATATTGTATATTATTTAATATTAGGAAATAAGGAAGGCCAAGAGTCATTGGGAGATGAATCCCAATAGCCTCACCTCCATGTATAAATCCATATGCATTCTTCAGCTAATACACATTCTGATTTGAGGAGTTACCTCCTGGTTTGACATGGTATCAGAGCCAGTCCCACTATTAGCATTTCTTCCTGTGGTGTAACTCCCTCTCCTTTGATCAATCAATTTTTATTAATAGTTTTTTGCTGCTCTTTATTGCTAGACTGTAATTCTGCATTTTTTTTCTATTTCTGCATTCTACAGTCTCTGACTTTTGCAGGTTCAGCTCTTACAATATCTGAGTGTTTTGCAGCCCCTGCAATTTCTGCAGTTCCTGCAACTCAGCACCTGCACACTGCCATTTCAGTTTTTTGTAACACCCTCACTCTCTCACCTACCCAACGCCTCTCCACACTCCGCCCTCACTGCTATCTCCCCTACCTACCTTCTATCTCCCTAAACAGCTCTCTCCCTATGTTCCTCACACTCCCCACGGCTTTCCATTTCCCTCGCCACTCCATTGTGATACATCATGCTGCCTCCTGGTTTAACATGGTTCGATATAGCGTTCACCATCCTGGTTCGATACAGCGTTTACCATACATAATATTTCTCTCCCTGTGCATACACTACCAAACATATTAAACACTGTATATAAGCGCTCCTCCATTTTAATCGACTATCCATGCCCCTGCACTCCTTAACCCACCTCCTTAACGTAGGTATCCTCCCCAGCGTTTACCATACTCCTTAACCCGCCTCCTTAACGCAGGTATACATGCAGGTATCGACTCATCTCTGCGGAATAAAGTCTGACAGCGCTTTTCTTATATGACTGTCATATAACGCGTTATCTCCATTTATTTTTTTCCAGCGCTCTGTCATATGTTATTACGCTGGAATGTCATTACGCCCTTTCAAATTTTAATACGCCCCCCTTCATTCATATTCCAACTCCACCTGCATTTAATACCGCCCTTACATTGTGTAACGCTGTCATATATACATTGCGTCCATTAATACGCTGTCATATTTAATACGTTGTCTCCTCTTGGTTTGTTAATACGTTGTCTCCGTTGTGTTTTATATGGAATACCACTGTCCGCCCCTCTCACCATTTATAATACCGCCCACTCCATTTTCAATTCCATTCATTTCATAATACCGCCCACTCCATTTTCAATTCCCCTCATTCATAATACCGCCCTCCCATACCACTTCCCATTTTCACAATACCTCCCTCCCATAAACATTTCATATCGCCCTACCATTTCATAAAATTGCTGCCCATACAAATTTTTTTTCTCCAAACAAAACAAAAAATACACATATTTTTTGGTGCAGAATTCAGTTTTTAGCAAGAGTTTTTGTGCAAAATCTAGTTTCCAGCAAAGAGTTTTTTAAACTCAGAGTATTTTTCCAACAAGAGTTTTTGCCCCTTTAATTCAAAATTTTCAAGAGTTGAAAGTTTTTATAGCAGAAATTTTTCCTCTTCAGAAGATTTTTTTCCAACAATCTAATGCATTCTCTCATCTCTATTGTTGGGGTGGTTCTCTCCGGCAAAGAGAACTATCTTGAATGGTCTCAGAAGATTAAACACACACTCATTTTTAATGAGCTGTGGAAAGGAATCTGTGAAGGACAAGAAGAAAATCCACCAGCAAAGCCCACTTCAGACAAAGAGCTTGCCATTTGGGAAAATAAGAACTGCAAGGCCTATGCCTTGATTGTAGCCTCCGTAAGTGAAGAGGTGAGTCGCCATATTTCATCATTCTCAAATGCCTATGATGCCTTGAAGAAGCTAAAAGAACTCTATGACTCACATTCAGAATTAGAAAATGTTCAATTGATGATTAAGCTGTTCAGTCTTGCAATGAAGAATGATGATCCCCTTGCTTTAGCTTCAGAAGTAAGATCTATAATGCATGACATTGAAAACACTGGTGTAAAAATGGACATATCTCTCATAGCATATGTTAAGGCATTATATCCAACTTACTCACATTATCTTGAGTCTTTGCAAGCAAGTGGAAACTTTGAGCATATCACCTTTGATACACTTGAGAAAAAGTTTGCAGAAAGAGAGAAAGATTTTGGGAAGATGACAGTCCCTTCATCTTCCGAAGAGGCTGCATACTTGGCACATAGAGAAAAGAGTCATGCTCCAGATTCATCCAGAGGAAGAGGTGGCAGAAGAGGAAGAGGAAGAAGAAACTTCACAGAAAGGGGGGGTAGACAAGCTGACAAATCCAATCTTCATTGCACACGTTGCAATAGAGATGGACATGATGCATCCAAATGCAAAACACCATGGGAGAAAATTGAGCAGCACAGAAATCAAGACAAAGGTAAAACTAATGACAAAGACAAAGGTAAAGCACCTGAATCCGCTCACTATGTTCTAGCACATTGTAACAATGGAGTAACTGTTGAGCTAATTTATGTACCTAAACTAACACAATTATTTATTATCAATCCGGGTTGTTTATGCTTTGAGGCAAGTTCACTATATGTGAAGATCTGATATAATCAAACCTTGAAAGATAATTTATTCAAAATCAATACATCCTACAACTCTAATTCAACTTGTTCAAAGTAGAGGAAAAATATTGAGATGGTTCTTGACTCAAGAAGTCCACCTTTGCCTCAACTATCACTTAATGAATCAGAGATTAAAATCAAGAACTTAAGATGGATAAATTTTTAATGAAAGAATTTCTTAACTTAAGAGACACATAAAGTATTTCATCATAATTTATTCATCTCAATACTCAAAATCACAATAAGAAACTACTTGCATGCAAACCAAAGAAACTAATTGTAATTCATCATTTTAGTAGAAGGGATGTTCAACTTGAACACCTGTTTTTCCAACTTGATAAAGTGATGAATAAGCTATGAACTAATGAAATCAATCATTATGCATGAACCATGAAGCAATCTGAAATAAAGCTCTGAAAAACCAGTTCTACAATCATCAGATTACAAGGAAATAAAACTAGTTAACAAGAAAGTGTACTTAGCTTGGAATGGGGGCCCTTCCACCCTTGCCTTGCACACTTGATAAGTGATCTCAGAAGCTTAACTTCAGTTACACATCCATAACATTGAACAGAAAAATAATAACAACACCAATCTTCAAATTAACTCCTCAATCCAAAGTTGTCACAATATAAAAGTATAATAAGTCAATAATACATAAGCCATCAAAGTTTTGGCTTTAAATAAGAAGTCTCATGAAACAAACTGATCTATTTTCACTCAAACAAACCCATCTACTCTCATCCACCTATCTAAGTCGAATTCATTATTCTTATCCCAAGAAATATGACCAATCCCATAGAATCTCAAAACTGCCCTATTTCTATGGGATTTCTGAATGACTAGTCATGATTGACTAGCATCAAATGGACCTAATAAAGCTTGTTCTGTTCGAACTAAGCATAGGTGGCTTAATCCTAGTTTCCAAGCTGTCCATCCATGCATTCAATTCGTGCCCAAGTGTTCTGCAACCACATCAACCATAGAGCTATTACGGGAATTTCTGAATCTGCCAATTTTGCACTAAAAACCAAACTTTCATAAAAACTTTAGAAATTGAAAAATTAAAATTAAATACCTGAATAGATATCAAATATACATCAAAATGGAATAAATGAAGGGAAAATGGATGGGAAATAGATGAATTAGTAAGTTTCTTTGAGCAAAATAAGACCAAAACTAAGGCCCAACATCTCTCCCTTGCTTATCATCAAGCATGTCCCCATGCTTGCCTATTCCTCTTTGACCTTCTTCTTTCTGTAGTAGATGTTGTACCTGTAGATGCTTCCTGTTGTACTGCCCTGGCCAAACAATCCAAACCTGTGTCATGTCTTTCCCTGAACAAAGCTGCTTTGACCTTCTGTTTTTCATACTTTGCCTCCCACATATTCTTTTCCTTTAACCACTTAAATGCTTGCTTAGAAAGTAGATTATTTTTCTGTTTCAGTCTCCCCAATTCTTCTTTTAATTTTTCATTTGCCTTAACCAATTTAGCATTATCTTTCTTATTTTCCTTGTTTTCCTCTTTTAATTGTTTCTCCACAATTTTGCTAATTTCCAATTGGTCAGTTAAGTCCCTGATTCTTCCAACATTGATTTCTTTTTCAAGATCTTGTGTTGTTTTCATTAGTGATGCTGCTGCTTCATCATCATATGAAGAATCCCTCTCAAATTATTCTTGTATAATGTCATTTTCTTCTTGTGGTCTTGGGAAATATGTTTCTTCTTCCTTGTCTAAGTTAATGGGACTTTTATTTGTAAATCTTTTAGGAATAGACATAACAGATGTTTCATTTTCCTGCATGGCCATGTTATTCTACTGTTTAGCTCTTGTTCTGGGATACAAGGGTGAGTTCATCAATCCTCTGTTTTCCTGCTCTGTTTTATCCTGTACTTCCTTAATCTATTCAATGAACTGATTTTTGGACATGAACTCTCTCCATACTATGCCCTGTGACCTCACCTGATACTCAACTAGGATTTTGATCAATCCTTGATGGTAAATTTGTCCTGCTTTAGGCCTATGTTCATGTTTTGCTGTTTCAATCATTCTCAAGAGGCTCTTATATAGGAAGTAAGGCAAGTTAATCCTATCCTCTCCCTTAATATGCTGTAGAAGTCTGACATGATACAAGTGGGCAACACTATATCCTCTATCACAAGTCAAAAACTTCTGGATGACCAAGACCAATTCTCCCCATGGTTCATTAAACCACTCCCTGGGTATCCCTTTTGTCCTATCAAATGTCCCCTTCCGTTTTTTCTCAAGGAAGAAAGTCCACGCTTTCTCCTTGAAGTGTAGGCCTTTGTAATATTTCTCCCCTATCATTGGCAAATCTAAGGCTTTGGACAAGTATTCTTGGGTTACCGGGACAATGATTTCTCCTACTCGAGTCTGGTCTTGACTGAAATTATTTATAAAGTCTTTGGTTATCTCCTCAGAATGGCCATTAAATTTCTGTAAGAAGCCTATCATCCCTGCCTGATAAATTTTTTCTATAGTCTCTTTTCCCCAGCTTTCTATCTGAAATTTTGGCTCTACTCTGTTTGTCATTGTTTCTGTAAACCAATCAATGTAGGCCTCTGCTGTTACTAACTTCATTTTAACAATAAAAATTTATGACTATCGTCTTTTTAAAATGAAATTCAGAAAGCAAAGAAGCTTACCTTCCTCCTCTGACTCAACTCAACTCTGCCTTTTTTTTTTAACCTCTGTTATATTTCCTTGCAACAGCACTGTTTGAATCCCCTGTTTAATGCAAACAACACCTGTATATCTCTTATGTTAATATACTGGTCTCTGTTTTTTAAATTAAATACACATGCAGCAATAACCATGTTTACTCATCGCAAAAAAAAACATGATTTACTGTGTATATAAAACAAAAAAACTGAAGAGTGCTCTCGGCCTCATCATCAAAACCAAAATTTCCAAAATGCTCTCGGCCTAAGCAAAAACATTTGCAAAAAGGCATTCGACTGTAGCATAAAATTTTGGAAAATATGCTTGCAGACTCATCATAAAAACCACAAAAATGCAAAAAGGGCTCTCGGCCTCAGCATGAAAGATTGAAAACTGTATATATATTTTCGGCCAAATATAAACACAACATTTTTAAATGGCTCAACAACCCGACTTCCTTTGGCAACCAACAATTCACTTGACAATCCGGCATTCGATCCCCTGTTTTAGTTAAAACAAAAACAAAAATGCAGTGGCAGCAAGGGTTCATAACAGAAGCCACAAATATATCATGCATCCACAGTTGACAGCGCGCAGCAAAGGGTGTGTAATTGAAACAATGGTTAATCAATCAACAACGCGCATTTAAACAACTCTCGGCGCTATAACGTGAACTCTGCCTCCCCTGTTTTACGAACTAACTCTCTGTTTTTAATGCACCACATTCCACATATAATCCGAAACCCGTTAATGTGTTGTGCATGCAATAGTTCTAGACTTTAAATGCTGCTTGTTTAACTAATGCTTTCTATACCAGGATGAACGCATCAAAATCTATCAACATATCCGTAAGTGCTGTCAACTAGAGATAACACGGATTTGTAGCATTACCTGACTGTCAACGAGCGCGTGGAGTGTAACCGGGCGCTCCAAATCCCTATTACTTCGGTTAATTAAACTGGTGGCAAGGCAAAGGATCTAACAGTTAATGAAAAGCAATCACACACATATCCCACAGTCGCCGAGCGTAAATAAACTTCACTGTTACCTGACTGGATCCCGAAAATCTACTATCTCTGAACGTTAAACCCGGAACGATTTCCTTCTTGAAATTCGCCTTCTCGCTTCTCCGGAATGATTTTCACTAGTTTACAGCTTCAAACGCCTTCTCTCTGAGCTCTTTGGCAATGAGGACTGAGGTCTAAACGGTCATGAATTGACCGAGTTCATGGGTGTACTGTGTGCCTTTGTTCATTGGTGTTTGCAATACATGGTTGGTATGGCCGTCCTCTTTGACCAGTCACCCAACTGTGTCATGAGGATGCCAAATCATCGTTTTATGTGTATAACGTTATTGCCACCGTTGTGTGCTCATGCGTGCAATGATATTTTTGTATTGCAATGAGTGTATGCAATTACCAATTCACAATACCCTGCCAGATCATAACCATTATGCATAGTCGTGCCATATAATTTTTATGCGGCCGTCCACCATTTCTCATATGCGCCCTTTCCTACCATATGCCTTCGCTTATCATATATCATATATTTTGCACTTTGGGTTATAACTATGGCACATGCATACCACTTTAATTTCTATATAGCGCATGATTTTTTTATTATATAGCATATCTTTATAATTTTAAAATGACCATCTTAGGTCATATTTAAAATTATCACCATTACTAATGCTTGAGTTGTTTGTGCAGGTTGAAAAGTTGTCCCAGTTTGGTCTCTTAAGCTCTTAAAGAAAAATACTTAGTGGTTAATGAAAATAGGGAATATATATGGAAATGAAATGGAATATGATGTATAAGGGTTATAGAGTATGTATAGGGAATATAGGATATGAAATGATAATGAATATCCTCAGGCACTAATTTCAACTTAACAAAAACTAAAAATTTCTAAGAAAAATTTGAATTTCAAGCACAAAATGACTATACATATACTCCCATGGATGATGTCTGTACAAGTGGAATGAAATCAATTGATCAGATGTTGTAGATGGATCAAAAATTAAACTTTATTGCTGCTCCTTGTTCTTCATGCTCTGGTTCTTGAATTGAAAAGTCAGGTCCCTTTGTAATGATTCTTTGTTTCAGGTCCCTCTGCACTGCTTACATAATATGCACATGTTGTTTTGACATTGGCAGGTCTTTCAGGTCCCTCTGTTGACAATGCAAGTTCCTTTTATACTTCAGCTTTCCAGCTAAAGATCTGATGCAAGTCTTCCCCTTGTTTAAGATGTGACTTGTCCTCAAGTCAGTTGTTGGTGGAGAGTACCTGTATTGAAATTATGTGAGAACAGTAGAACAAGAAAAAGGAATTCATAGAGTCCAAGTTGCCCTGGTTTTCCCCTATGAATTCGTGTTTGCTTAGTGCCAGTTGCCTGGTTTTCACTAGCAAACAAAATTTTTTATGTTTTTTTTTTTATTTTTTTTTTTATTTATTTATTTATTTATTTATTTATTTATTTATTTATTTTATGTTTTTTTTTTTTTTTTATATGTGTTTTTTTATTCAACTACAAGACTGGAAGATGGCTGAGCCTGGTGTGCCATGACTTCCAGTTCTTTATCTTCTGTCAGTTGTTTCATAAATGCTTCTTTACTGATAGGCCTATTATAAACTTTGAGCCTATGTCCATTCACTATAAAGGAGGTGGAGTCCTGGTTGATTGTCTTGATTTTGACTGCTCCATTGTCGAAGATTTCATCAATTTCACATGGGCCTAGCCAGTGTGTTGTGAACTTTGCTTTGAAGTCTTTGAACTTGGAGTCAAAAAGTAATGCCCAATCTGCTTTGCGAAATGTCTTTGTTTTGATATATCTGTCGTGCCACTTCATTATTTGTTGTTGCACCAATGTAGTATGTTCTATGGCTTGTTGACGATGCTCATCCAACTGATTCAGTTCCATGATCCGCTGCTGTTGTGCTTCTGTCAGGTCTAGTCCTAATTCAGCTGCTAGTCTGTATGTTTGTATTTGAAACTCTATAGGCAATAAGGCCTCTTTTCCATATACTAACTGGTATGGAATAAAACCAGTTGTATTCTTCCATGTGATTCTATAGGCCCATAGTGCATCTTGTAATTTTTCAGATCAATCTTTTCTGTTCAGCTATACTGTTTTTGTCATGATATTTTCTAGGACTTTATTTGTTGATTCCACCTGCCCATTTGATTGAGGATGATATGGTGTAGATTTCCTGTGTTTGATATTGTATTTCTCTGTTAGATCTCGTACCAGCTTTGATGTAAATTGTGTTCCTTGATATATTACAATTTGTCTAGGTACTCCATATCTGACAAAGATTTCTTCAAAAAGAAAGGTGACCACTGTATCTTCTGTTGCTCTGTTCACTGCTTTAGCCTCTGCCCACTTGGTTACATAATCTGTACATACTAAGATGTACTTCTTTCCATTTGATGGTGGATTGATGGGTCCAACAAAGTCAAGTGCCCATTGCTCAAATGGTTCTATGAGTACCTGTGGCTTCAGCGGCATCTCATCTCTTGTGATTGGTCTCCCTGTTCTCTGGCAACTGTCACATTGCTTGACATATTTCTTAGAGTCTTTTAATATGGATGGCTAGTAGTAGCCTAGTTGCAGCACCTTATATGTTGTTCGTTTATCTTCAAAATGGCCACCACATGGTTCATCGTGACATGCTCTTAGAATGTCTAATATTTCATCTTCTCGCACACATTTTCTAATTATCAAATCTGAACTAGTATAAAATAAATCACCATTTACCCAACTATACCTAGAGCTTTCTCTAACAATTTTGTGTCTTTGCTTTTTAGTGAATTGAGTTGGAAACTTTCCAGAAGATAAATAGTTTGCAATGTCTGCAAACCATGGTGTTCTTACTGTGATGGCAAACATGTGTTCATCGGGAAAGTTATCTGCAACCGGATTTGGATCATTGGGTGAATGTATGCGGGACAGAAATTCAGCCACTTGATTTTCCTTGCCTGGCCGGTCTTGAATTGTGATATTAAATTCTTGCAATAACAGTAACCATCTTGTTATTCTTCCATTGGTTATGGGTTTATTCATCAAGTATTTGATTGCTGAATGATCTGTATGAATGAAAACTTGATATCCTGTTATATAGTGTCTGAATTTGTTTACTGCATGTATAACGGCTAACATTTCTTTCTATGTGACTGTGTAGTTCAATTATGCAGGTGTTAGATTCTTGCTTATAAAATATATTGCATAATTGAACAAGTTCTCTTTCTGTCCAAGAGAGGCACCTATTGCAGTATCAGATGCATCAGTTGATATATGAAATGGCAAAGACCAGTTTGGCCCACGGAGAATGGGTGCAACTGATAATTTTTCTTTCAGATTTTGAAATGCATTTTGACAGTTATTTGTCCAGTGAAATTCAATATCTTTTGCTAATAGTTTAAACAGAGGTTGGGCTATTTTACTGAATTTTTCAATGAATCGTCTATAATAGCCTGCATAGCCTAAGAAACTTCTTACCTCTTTTTGTGTTGTAGGAGGCATTAAGTTTACTAGGACTTGGATTTTTGCTGGATCCACTTTAATTCCTGAAACAGAAATATGGTGTCCCAGAACTATTCCTTCTGTCAACATCATATAGCATTTCTCATTGCTTAATGACAAATTTGTTTCAATGCATCGTTTCAGAACTTTCTCAAGATTATTTAGGCAATCATTATATGTGTTTCCATAAACTGTGAAGTCATCCATATAAACCTCTACACATTCATGAATTAGATCAGCAAAGATTGCAAGTACTGCTCGTTGAAAAGTTGCAGGTGCATTACATAAACCAAATGGCAAAACATTATATGCATAGGTTCCCCATGGGCAAGTGAATGTTGTCTTGTCTTGGTCTTCTGTTGCTATTCTAATCTGGTTGTACCCGCTAAACCCATCCAAGAAAGAGAAGAATTTCTTTCCAGCCAAAGAGTCTAACACTTGATCAATGAATGGTAGAGGAAAATGATCTTTTAATGTAGCTTTGTTTAGTTCTCAATAATCCACACATACCCTCCACTTTCCATTTTTCTTTGGTACAATAACCAGTGGAGAAACCCATTGACTATCTGAAATAGGATAGATGAATCCAACATTTAACAATTTTTGCAGTTCCTCTTTCACTATTTCTTTCATCATGGGATTCATTCGTCTTTGAGGTTGTCTTACAGGTTTGAGTTGATCATCTGTATAGATGCGGTGGACACATGTGCTAGGATGGATTCCTTGCATGTCAGTATAATCCCAGGCAAAAGCTTTTGAATATTTATGTAATAATGCAATTACCTCTTTCTCTTGTGCTGATTGCAACTCGTTTCCAATGTTTAAATGTTTTCCAGGATTTACCTCAATTGTTTTTATTGTTGGATTGGAGATTGTGTTTACAGGAAAGATGTCTATAAAATATTTCCGCAAAGTTTGGACAGTACAAGTTTCCTGAAAGCATTGATTCAAAAGGTTATTTGCAGCTTCATATTGGACTTCTCTAAGCTGCTCTGAAATACTTGGTTCTGAAATGAAAAGATCCATTAAGTCTTCATTCTCTTCTTCTTCTCTTAAATCAAAGAATTGATTTATACTTAAAACTGATTTAGTTTGCTGTTTTTATTGAGCTTCAAGCACTGATTCTAAAGAAGTTGATTGTGCAGGTGAATAAAGAGCAATATGTTTCCTTTCATCTCCATGTGAAATAATCATGCTTCCTGATCTGCATCCTATAAAGGCATCAACGGTAGCTAACCATGGTCTGCCTAAGATTAGAGGATGTCCTCCCAAATTTGTTTTTGGTTGCAAGATAAGGAAGTCAACATGATACTCCCATGAATCCAAAGAGACTATGATATCTTCCAATATCCCTTCAGGAACAACTTTAGATCTGTCTGCTAATTCTAAGATTGTAGAGGTTGATCTAATGTTGTTCAAATGCAAAGTTTTCATTGTCTCCATTGTCATTACATTTATAGCTGCTCCCAAGTCTATTAATGTGTTTGGTACTGAGAAATTATTTATTGATATAGTAACCATAGGGATACCGGGATCAATATATTTTTCTACCATGGTTTGTGTAGACATGAGACTTGCTAATTTACCAATGACTTGGATTGTAGTAGGATCCTTCTTTTTTCTCTGTGATTTCTTAATGCACAATTCCTTTATTGTTTTAGCATATATTGGTATTTCTTTAATTGCCTTCAACAAAGGAATTTTTACATAAGCATTTTTTAACTCATCTAAAATATCAAATTCGGGAAGGGTTATTTCTTTTTGTTTTTCCACTAACCTTTCAGGATAAGGTGGTGTTTGTGTTGTAATGTTTGTTCCTTTCTGAATTTGTATCTTAGTTTGTGATGTTTCAGGTGATTCTCCTTGTTCGATTGGTTCTTCTATAATTGGAGGAGAATCCTTTTTAAGCACTTTTCCAGACCTTAGATGGACTTCATTAAGAGGAAGAATTGAATATGTGGGAAAACATGTTGTTTCCTCTACAGTGTATGCAGCTTTGTCCACCTTATTATTCGGATTTTCCATTGGTTGGGCTGGTAATTGAGTTGGTCTGGGTTGATTTGTGGGTAGCTGTAACTGTTGTGGTTGGGTCAACAACGGTGGAGGATTCTGCTGTGGAAATGGGATGGTTTGTGGATATGCAGAATGTTGTTGTTGAAATGGTATGGATTGAGGATATTGTGGATATGTAAATGGCTGTTGGTATTGTTGCTGGTATTGTTGTTGATACTGTTGAGGTGGCTGGTTTCCATAACCATATCCTCTCCAACCTTGTGCAAGTTGTTGTGGATATTGTTGTGGAGGCCAAGCTTGCCATGGCATTGGAGGGGTCCAAGGATTTTGAGGTGGATAAAGGTAATTTTGTTGAGGGAATTGTTGTTGATTTTGTTGAGGCATCCTAGGTTGCCATGGTCTTCGTGGTGCTACATAATAAAAACCTTCTATTCCTGGCACTTCTTCCATTGAATTCATTTGTAATTCTTTCAATTTTAAACAATTTTCTGTGGAATGATTTCCTGTACAAAGACCACAAACCTGAACACTCTGAACACTATCCAAAGGAAATTCTCTCAATGGATGTTTCTTTCTACATTTGGGACAAAAGATTGCTAGAGCTTGTTCTTGTTCTTCTTTCTTCTTATTTGCCTTTAGCACATCTACTTGTGTCCCTAATGTACTCAAGAGATCTGTTTTGAAATTCTCCAATAAACTTCCTATTTCAGCTCTTGTTATCCCTCCTGCAGCTGACTTTGCTGCTTTTGAACTTACTTCTCTTCTTCCTGTTTTTGCTCTTCCTCTAGAATATTTTTGACATAAGTCAACAATTTCTTCGAATGGTAGGTTTGAAATGTCTCCTTTACCCATCACATTCAAGATGTCAAGGTATTCATCCCTTATACCCTTGAGAAAGATTGTTCGAATGGTTTCTTGATTTAGAGAGTGTTGTTTAGATTTCTGTAGATTATAAAAAAATCTTTCCAAATATTCTTCTAAACTTTCATCTTCTTGTTGTGTCATTCTGAAAATATCTTCCTTTGAATCTCTAGATCTACAATAAGCTTGATATTTTTTAAGGAAGACTGATCTCATATCATCCCAAGAAGCTATTGTTTGTTCTCCTAAACCCATAAACCATTTCAAAGCTGCTACTTTTAATGTTGCAGGGAAAAGACGAATTTTATGAATGTCATCAGTGTATCCATATGTTCTACATAGAATATCAAATTCAAACATAAATGCATCAGGATCTTCTGTGGACATTCCATAAAAATTTGGCAATACAAAAGGTGGAATATTTTTCATTTTCACTTCTTCTCCTAATATTGCACTTGTGTCTATTATTGGAAAGCCAAAAGTAGTCTCTTGATCATTACCATCTTCTTGTCTTTTTCGATCATTTTCCATTTTTCTATCATTTTCTTGTTTTGCGTCCTCCTCTCTCTTTCTTCTCCATTCCATTTGTTGTCTTTCATATGCAGCTCGTTGTTCAGGAGTGAGAATAACAGATCCATGTCCCTCTTCTGCCATTGGTTGATTTGTTTCAATTTTAAGTGGAGTTTCAGGTTGGTTGAAGATAGGAGGATTTATGGATGGAAATAAAGATTGTTTTCCTTTGATAATTTCTTTTTGTTTTCCAGAATTTGAAGATTGTTTTTGCTTTGCTTCCCAAGCTAACAAAGTTTGCCTCTCAATCAAAGTTAATCTTTGTCCACTTCTTTGTTTTTCTGCCAATTCCTCAATTATTGGATTACCAATAACTGGGGTGTTTGATGATCCTATCTCTATTTGTGGGGGGTTTTTAATAAATCTACCTTGAGGATCTCTATGTCTAGGCATAAAGAAACATAACTAAAAAGTGTAACTACTGTTTTTGTTTTTTTTTCTTTCTATTGACTATGCCGATATTTGCCTCCCCGGCAACGGCGCCAAAATGTTGAGCTAATTTATGTACCTAAACTAACACAATTATTTATTATCAATCCGGGTTGTTTATGCTTTGAGGCAAGTTCACTATATGTGAAGATCAGATGTAATCAAACCTTGAAAGATAAGTTATTCAAAAGCTGAAAGTAATACATCCTATAATTCTAATTCAATTAGTTTAAAAAGAGGAAAAATATTGAAATGGTTCTTGACTCAAGAAGTCCACTTTCACCTCAATTACCACTTAATGAATCAGAGATTAAAACCAAGAGCTTAAGATGGATAAATTATTAATGAAAGAAACTCTTAACTTAAGAGACTCATAAGATATTCCATCATAATTTATTCATCTCAATATCAAAATCTCAATAAGAAACTACTTGCATACAAACAAAGGAAACTAGTTTTAATTCATCATTTTAGTAGAAGGGATGTTCAACTTGAACACCTGTTTTTCCAACTTGATAAAGTGATGAATAAGCTATGAACTAATGAAATCAATCATTATGCATGAACCATGAAGAAATCTGAAATAAAGCTTTGAAAAACCATTTCTACAATCATCAGATTACAAGGAAATAAAACTAGTTAACAAGAAAGTGTACTTAGCTTGGAATGGGGGCCCTTCCACCCTTGCCTTGCACACTTGATAAGTGATCTCAGAAGCTTAAATTCAGTTACACATCCATAGCATTGAACAGCAAAATAATAACAACACAAGTCTTCAAATTAACTCCTCAATCCAAAGTTGTCACAATATAAAAGTATAATAAGTCAATAATACATAAGCCATCAAAGTTTTGGCTTTAAATAAGAAGTCTCATGAAAAAAACTGATCTATTTTCACTCAAACAAACCCATCTACTCTCATCCACCTATCTAAGTCGAATTCATTATTCTTATCCCAAGAAATATGACCAATCCCATAGAATCTCAAAACTGCCCTATTTCTATGGGATTTCTGAATGACTAGTCATGATTGACTAGCACCAAATGGGCCTAATAAAGCTTGTTCTGTTCGAACTAAGCATAGATGGCTTAATCCTAGTTCCCAAGCTGTCCATCCATGCATTCAATTCATGCCCAAGTGTCCTGCAACCACATCAACCATAGAGCTATTACGGGAATTTCTGAATCTGCCAATTTTGCACTAAAAACCAAACTTTCATAAAAACTTTAGAAATTGAAAAATTAAAATTAAATACCTGAATAGATATCAAATATACATCAAAATAAAATAAATGAAGGCAAAATGGATGGGAAATAGATGAATTAGTAAGTTTCTTTGAGCAAAATAAGACCAAAACTAAGGCCCAATAGTAACTGAAAACCTATTTGATGTTTCATTTACTTCATGGAGAGATGATTGGTTGCTAGATTCAAGAGCAACATGTCACATGACATTTAGAAAATATTTTTTTTGAAGAATTCACTGAAAAAGTTGATGGAGCAGTATATTTCGCAGATAAATCCAAACTCAAGCCATCAGGGCTTGGCACAGTCAGGCTTAAATTGTCTAGACTTCCTAATCATATCTTACATGAGGTTCTATACCTCCCTGAGTTGAAGAGAAACTTGTTGTCCCTGGTCGAAATCCGGCAGCAAGGACACTCAATTCACTAGTTTGATGGCAAGGCAGAGGTCAGAAAAGCATCAGCTCACTCACTTGTCATGGAGGGAATAGAAGAAGGGAGACTCTTGAAGCTGAAAGGTTCATCTGCTCATGCTCAAAACTTTGCATTCAGTTCACATCATGATGAAGGTACATTCCCATCAAGTATTTTATGGCATGCTAGATTTGGACACTTAAACTATGCAGCCTTCGTTTGTTGAAGAAAAATGGTGTTGATGGACTGCCTACAATTCCTAGAAAACCTAAGGAATGTGATGCTTGTATTCTAGGAAAGCATAGCAAACAGCCATTTCATGATTCACACTCCAGAGCAAATAGAAAACTTGAACTTGTTCATTCAGATTTATGTGGCCCTATGCCTATTGCTTCTGCAAATGGAAACAAATACATGATGACATTTATTGATGACTACACCAGAATGTGTTGGATTTACTTACCGAAGAATAAGTCTGATGCTTTTCAAACTTTCAAGAATTTTCATGCATGGATTGAAAATGATGCACAAACACATATTGGCTCTCTACGTACTGATAATGGAAAAGAATACACTTCAAATGAATTTGAAAATTATCTTCGTCAACATGGAATCAAACATCAAACAACTATGCCATATAATCCACAACAGAACGGTGTAGCTGAAAGAATGAACATAACTATTTTAAATATGGTTCGCTCCATGTTATTTTTCAAGAATGTGAAATTGATGTTTTGGGCTGATGCAGTTCTATGTGTTGTTTACATAAAGAATAGGTGTCCTTCAAGTTCAATTAGAAACAAAACTCCTTCTGAAATGTGGCATGGCCACATTCCTTCGGTAAAGCATTTCAGGGTCTTTGGGTCCACCTGTTATGCCTTGATACCCAAGGGTCAAAGGAACAAACTTGGTGCTAGAAGTCACAAATGTATCTTCTTGGGGTACTCCAATACCTCCAAAGGATATCGTCTTTATGATGAAGAAAATAAGAAGTTTGTGATAGCAAGAGATGTCATATTTCTTGAATCTTCCAAGAGTGACAAGGTTGTTGAGCGGCAACTTGATTTCCTAGATAGATTCACACATGCAAAGTCCTTCCAAGAATTTGATAATGTGATTCCACATCTTGAAGGGCGGATTCCAATATTGAATCAAACTGTGGAATCATGTCCTGAAGCACTCTCTCCCCCACATGAAGAAACAACCACAGATGACACATTGGATGATGTGATTGACAGAATTGGGAGATTGAATCTTGAATCAATCCCAACTTAGTCAAATGACCAGCCTGGGCCATCTCAGAAAGGTCCTCCCAAATGGTTGACAAAGACACTGGAGAATGTTCATCCTGATGAGGTTGGAAAAACAGGAACAAGAAGTTCCACTCAACAAATCGAAGGTGATGTAGATAATTCTGATTCCCCTGTTGATATGGATATTTCTTATAACTTTGAATTGACTTTGTCTACAGATCATGAACCAACTTCCTTCAAAGAAGCCGCTTCTCATGATGAATGGAAAGAAGCGATGCAGAAGGAGTATGATGCTTTGATAAAGAATGGCACTTGGAAGCTGGTTGATCCGCCTTTGGGAACGGAACCAATTGGCTATAAGTGGGTCTACAAGAACAAGTACAAAGCAGATGGCTCACTTGACAAGCACAAGGTCGGGCTTGTGGCAAAAGGATTCGCACAAAAACAAGGAGTCGATTATGAAGAAACTTTTGCTCCCACAGCAAAATGGACCACCATCCGGACTTTCTTTGCCTTAGCAGCTCAGAATGGATGGAAAGTCCATTAGATGGATGTAAAAACAGCCTTCTTGAATGGATATCTAAAGGATAAATTTTATATGTCCCAGCCAGAAGGATTTGTGATAAAGGGTCAAGAACACAAAGTTTGCAAACTTGTAAAATCCTTGTATGGCCTCAAGCAAGCACCAGGAGCCTGGTATGAGAAATTGACCGAGCATCTTCTAAAACTTGACTTCAAACATTTTGATCTTGATGATGCAACTTTGTTTGTTAAGAAAGTTGGAAAAACAGTTGTATATCTTGTGGTATATGTAGATGATCTTTTGATAACAGGAAACAATGAGAGCTATATTGCATCCATGAAGAAAGAGTTGAAGAAAGGTTTTGAAATGACTGATTTGGGTCATGTTCATTACTATTTGGGTATTGAAGTAATTCAACATACTAAATTCATATTTCTTTCTCAAAATAAGTACATTGGAGACCTCTTGAACAAATTTGGCATGGATGATTGTAATCCCTTAACCACTCCAATGGAACAAAACTTGAAGCTCACATCTATTGAAGGGAAGGAATTTGAGGATGCAACTAAGTATAGATAGCTTGTAGGAAGTCTTATCTACCTGACCACCACCAGACCTGACATTTCATTTGCTGTTGGAATCCTCTCAAGGTTCATGAAAAAACCTTGTGAAGGACATTGGTCTGCTGCAAAAAGAGTGCTAAGGTACTTGAAGGGGACTGAAGACTTTGGACTCAAATATACACAGGTAGGCGACTTCAGCTTGATAGGATACTCTGATTCAGACTTTGATGGCGACAAAGAAATAGGGGTGTCTACTACAGGTTACACCATGAGTCTTGGATCAGGAGCTGTCTCATGGAGATCACGCAAACAGTCGGTTCCAGCAGATTCCACGACCGAGGCAGAATATGTGGCAGCAACTGAAGCAACAAAAGAAATTGTGTGGCTCCGGAAAATCTTGGAAGATTTGTAGATGAAACAAATGTATTCCACTCCACTCATGATCGACAACACTTCTGCAATAAAGTTGGCCAAGAACCCAAAGTTCCATGATCGAACAAAGCACATCAATACAAAGTACCATCTAATTCGACATCATGTTCAGGCTAAAACCATCCATCTACATCATTGTTCCACAAATGAGCAAACTGCTGACATCTTCACCAAAGCACTTGGAAGAGAAAAGTTTGAAAAGTTCAGATCGATGCTTGGACTCACCAACATCCCTTCGGATTAAAGGGGGGAATGTTGACACCTAATCCTATGGGATGGATGTGCACATTTAATATTGTATATTATTTAATATTAGGAAATAAGGAAGGCCAAGAGTCATTGGGAGATGAATCCCAATAGCCTCACCTCCATGTATAAATCCATATGCATTCTTTAGCTAATACACATTCTGATTTGAGGAGTGAGAATCAACCCACTGCTTCTGCCACCAAGGTGGTTGTTAACAAAACAGAGTTGAACATCCCAAAGAGCCATTCCACTTTCAACTCGGAAAGTGAGATTGCAAAGATCAAGATCTTTGTTCCACTCTCTGAGCTGGCCACTCAGGATGTATATAAAGGCCGGATTTTGAAAGCTTTGAACCCAAGTGAAAGTAGTGACACTGTCAACCTGAATGATGATCAGCCTGCCCTTCTTCTTGGACCAAAGATAGAAGGAAAGTTTCAAGAAGGGGTAGTACCACCTTTCTATATCAGTCTCAACATCCATGATAAGATTCTCCATAATGAAATGCATGATTCTGGAGCATATCACAACCTAATGCCTAAGATAGTCATGGAAAGACTAGGCCTAGAGATAACCAGACCCTACAAATATTTATACTCATTTGACTCTAGCAGAGTAAAATGCCTGGGCCTGATCAAAGATTTATGTGTGAGTTTGACCCAGATCCCAGCTAAATGTATGGTCATGGATGTTGTGGTGGCAGATGTACCACCCAAGTATGGCATGTTATTATCAAGATCATGGGGAGCCAAGCTGCAGGGTACAATGCAGATGGATGGCTCATATGCCACAATTCTCATCTTTGGCTAGCCTAGAAGACTGTATAGGGAGGCACAGATGAAATTCCTAGTCAGTAGCCCCGAAAAACTAGAAAATTCACCTGTATACTCTATACATACAGACCTCGACTCCTTCATCCTTTGTAATGATGAATCCTTGGAAGGGTCAGAGTCCCAAAACAGAGATACAAACGAAGAGGCAGAGGCTATGGATTTCAACATAATGGCTGCTCTGGATTTAGAAGAAAACGACGATGAAATCTATAGACAGCGCACTGAGAACTTAGATCAGAATGGACAAGAAAAATAACGTAAACAACCATCTAGCTAGCTCTCTGAACCCCATACATTTCACGAAGAACAAAACAACCCACAACCTTGTATAGACCCTATAAAGAAACATAATGGCGAACCCAGCTGTAAGGAAGAAAAAAATGATAAACATGAGAATAATCCCTTATGGGAGATGAGTTTTGATGGGTCCTGTACTAGAAAGGCTGCAGGAGCAGGAGTGTGGATAAGGGACACCGAGAGTGACTACGTAGAGAGCCACGCTGTCAACCTTCACTTCAAATGCACAAATAATGTTGCAGAATACGAGGCTCTAATCCTGGGTCTAAATCTATTGAAGAAGTTAGGAGCCCGTAGGATAGCCATGAGGGGAGACTCTGAGCTGGTCATAAAATAGGTAAAAGGTGAATACACAGCCAAGCACCCTAGGCTGAGTGTGTATAGGAACGATTCCGAAGACATATTGAAAACATTCGTTGAATATGAATTAGTGTTTTTTCCTAGACATTAGAACGTCATTGCAAATGGTCTAGCTTGCCTAGCCAGCTCATACCCCAAGACTCCAAGCGACCAACAAATTATCATTCAGACCAAATTCAGACCTGCAGTGCCGGACAATGAAAAATATTGGCAGGTCTTTGAGGGTGAAAAACAGATTGAATATTTCCTGATAGGCATAAATGAGTTTGAGTTTTCTGACTCAGACTCTACGTCTAGTGATAGCTACCTAAGTGAGGAACCCCCAGACGGGGAAGAAGCTCCACCCCAAGATGTAGAGGTAAACACTTTAGATGAAGAAATTGGAAATTCAACCACAGAATGTGAAAACGTAGACAATGAAGAAGTAGAGGTGCTGCAGGCCAAAGATAAGAACATACCTCGAGGTCTGGCGCCATTAGAAGACCTTTTCGACTTCGATGATGTGGCAAAAAAGCCTACCATAGAGCACGCGGACTCTGACGTTGAAGAATGTAATATAGGCACAGAAGATAAGCCAAAAATGATTAAATTGGATAAGTCTCTTCCTACGAACATGAAAAAGAAATACATTGACCTTTTCAAAGAATTTATCGATGTGTTTGCTTGGAGTTACGAAGACCTAAGGGCTTATGACACGAATATTATACAGCACAAAATACCCTTAAAAGAAAATCAGAAACCCTTTAGGCAGAAACTTCATAGGATAAACCCAAAATAATTGCCTGCAGTTGAAAAAGAGATTAAAAAGATGTATGAGGTAGGTATAATAGTTCTGGTGAGGTTCTCTAATTGGGTATCGAACTTAGTGGCTATCAGGAAGAAAACAGGTGAAATCAGATTATGTATAGACTTCAGAAATCTTAATAGAGCCTCACTCAAAGACAATTACCCTTTGCCAAAAATGGAACACATTCTCCAACAGGTAGTAGGCTCAAAAAGGATTTCTCTGTTAGATGGGTTTTCAGGTTAGAACCAAGTCTTAGTAATCCTAGAAGACCAACTCAAGATAGCCTTTACCACTCCATGGGGCACCTTTATGTATGTAAAAATTCCCTTTGGACTGATGAACACTGGTGCAACCTTCCAAAGAGCGATGGATATAGCTTTTTCAGATGAAATAGGACACTTCATTGTTATTTACTTAGATGACATAACAATCTTTTCTAAGACTGAAGAAGAACACCTAAAGCATCTGAGAAAAGTTTTTGAAAAATGCAGAAGGTTTGGTCTATCATTGAATCCCAAAAAGACTGTATTTGGGCTGCAAGAGGGAAATATTCTTGGCCACATTATATCAGAAAGGGGAATCAGGATAGACCCACAAAGAGTTGAGGGAATACTACAGATCACACACCCAAGAAAAATCAAAGAATTGCAGTCCTTTATCGGGAAGATTAACTTCCTTAGGAGGTTTGTTCCCAACCTAGCTGAACACCTTAGAAATATGACTGACATGCTGAAGAAAAGTGTGGGAGTTAAATGGACTGTTGGAGCTAAACAATCTTTTGAATCAGTAAAACTTGCACTGACCCAAGCTCCTGTTCTGATCAGCCCAGATTTTTCTAAAGATTTCCTGATCTTTTCATTTGCCTCCGATCATACAGTGGCTACAGTCTTACTGCAGAAAAATCCAGAGGGAATGGAACAGCCAATTTCCTTTTTCAGCAAAGCACTAAGGGATGCACCCTTGAAATACAACATAATGGAAAAACAAGCCTATGCTCTTGTTAAGGCTTTAAAGGACTTTAGGGTGTACATATTGCATTCCCACACCATAGCTTATGTGCCTAACATAATAGTCAAAGATATTCTGTCCCAAGACCCATATGGGAAGAGGGGAAAATGGATTTCCGTGATTTTAGAATACGACCTTGAGATAAAACCCACAAAAATAATCAAAGGTCAGGGGTTAGCTAAGTTAATGGCTGAATCAAATCTGCAAGCCCTTGAAATTAACATAGTAAATGCCTTGGATGAGCAGGAAGGATTTCCTGATCCCACTGTTGAGGAGAAGTTTCAGAACTTCCTTTAGTACTCTGATATCCTTTATGTGCTCACCAACCTCAAATCTCCAACTGAACTGCCAAAGACCAAGGCCAGATTCCTGAAACAAAAAGCCAGAAGCTATTTATTAGGGGAATTTTGAGGTCTAAAATGGGCCTCCTAAGGAAATTATAAAATAATAGTGGAATAAATCAAATAAGATTTGATGACATCATCAAATTTTAGAAGGAAAAATGAAAACACTACTTTTTCAATTCATATTTTCAACTTATCTCCCAAATTTTTTACTCAAATTTCGAGCGGGAGTACTCGTTGGATGTAGAATTTAATTCCTCATCCAAGGAGTACCCATGTTGCATACTTTCGATGGTTCCTACTACACGAAAAATGAGAAATACATAAAATAACGTGATTACAATCACGTTTTTTATGTATTTCTCATTTTTCGTGTAGAAGAGTTCATCGAAAGTATGTAACATGGGTACTCCTTGGATGAGGAATTAAATTCCGCATCGAACGAGTACTCCGGCTCAAAATTTGAGTAAAAAAAATTGGGAGATAAGTTTAAAATACGAGTTGAAAAAGTAGTTTTATTATTTTATTATTTTCTAATATTTTTACTTTTTTACTCCAAAAATGGTGAATCATCCATTATGGATGACATCATCATCTTGAATCCTATTGGTTCTTATAAAGTTTATTTTGGTTGTACATTTTTCTTAGGAGGCCCATTTTAGACCTCAAAATTCCCCTAATGGCATTCTTAATGGAAACTTATACTGGAAAAACCCAAATGGCCTATTGCTTAAATGTTTGCCTGAAGCTGAAGCTGAGAGAATCAAACAAGAGTTCCATGTTGGAGAGTGTGGAGGCCACCTGAGTTGGAAAGCCACTGCAAATAAAATACTCAGGGCTGGTTATTATTGGCCTACACTCTTCAATGATATCCATAAGATGATAATTGCCTGCCACAAATGCCAGATCTTTGAAGGCAAGAGAAAACTCCTTCCCCTCCCTTTACAACCCATCATTGTTGAAGTTCCTTTCATGCAATGGGGCCTAGATTTTATTGGAGAAATCCACCCTATTTCTTCTGCACAACACAAATGGATCTTAACAACCACAGACTACTTCACTAAGTGGATAGAGGCCATACTTACTAGGAATGCCACAGATTCAGTCATCATTAGGTTCCTAGAAGGTCATATTCTCTCTCGGTTTGGTTGCCCAAGGAAAATAATCACCGATAATGCTGCTGCTTTTGGATCCAAGAAAATGGTTGATTTTTGTCATAGGTACCAAATAGCGCTTGGTCATTCAACTTCCTATTACCCACAAGGTAATGGCTTGGTTGAATCATCAAACAAGAGCCTAGTGGCCATCATCAAAAAACTGCTAGAAGAGAACAAAAAGTCATGGCATAACAAGTTAGTGCATGCCTTGTGGGCTGACAAGCTTACAACAAAGAAATCCATTGGCATGTCTCCATTTCAGCTTGTATATGGTACAGAAGCAGTATTTCCTACCAGCCTTGGGGTACCAGTAATCAATATGGTCCAAGAGATTCAAACAGAAGAAGACAGTATGGTGAGAAGGATAAACCAAAAAATTCATCTTCGGCAAACAAGGGAAGAGGTCTATAACAGAGCTATCAAAGTTCAGGAAAACATAAAGAGGTTGCTTGACAAGAGAACCAAAGCTGCTGATTTCAAAATTGATCATAAAGTTCTTAAATGGGATTCTAGGAGAGAAGATAAAGGAAAGCACGGCAAGTTTGACAGTTTATGGAAAGGTCCATACATCATCCAGGCCACTGTGGGTCCAAATGCCTTCTTCCTATAGGAATTAGATGGTACAGAGATGTTTGGGGGTCCTGTCAATGGTAGGATGCTCAAACACTACTTCTGCTGAGTTTCAATGTTCAGTTTCCACTTCCGTTGTACATACCATTGCAGTTTTATATTTTCAAGAAAAAGAGAAAATGTTTCAAAAAACAGAGAGAAGAGAGAGGTTCAGACATTCTTAAAACATGAACCTCTGAAGTGCAAAGGACTGGCTCTAATATGCTCAAAACTTGAGCCAAAGAAAGTAAGACAGCTGGTCCTAACATGCTCAAAATCTGGACTAGCAAAGAAAAAAGAAGAATCAGCTCTAACCTGCCCAAAACCAGAGCTGAAATGAAGAAAAGAAGTGACTCTAATATGCTCAAAACTTGAGTCACAAAAAGAAAGAAGGATGCTTCAAGATTTCAGATTTCAAGCCTTCGCAATTTTGTTTTCAGTTTTCAGCAATTTTCTGTCCTTGTGCAACTGTCTTTATGCCTTGGATCTACAGAAAACTAGACTATCTAATCCTAGTTTGACTGTTTTTAAATTTCTGTTGTAGAATGTAGAGAAGAAATCTGCCGGACAGTTTAATCCCAGCAAATATTATATTAGGTAGAGAAACTTATGAGACCAACAGTCTAATCTGGTCTCATGGAACAATAAGGGTAGATTTAGAATAGGTTTACTTTCTGTTAAAAAATAAATGATGTAAAGGGTCTGCTAGTTCAAATGCACCCTAGAAGAAAAAATGCTAGGATTGTAGGATGGGTAGGTAGATTGCTGGGAATGTTTTGCTGATCTAACATATTTGTGGCAACTGAAAATCAAAGAAGGAAAGTGGCACAAGCAGCAGGCCTCTGGCCTACACCAAAGATTATTTTCTGAATTCTTGACTCCTTCAAGAAGAAGCCATCCCCATGTGGAGCAACTGTTAGCCCCTTATGACTTCCTTGATAAGCAAGCAAGGGGCTAGATTGTTTTATGAGCCTTCAAGGAATGCATTTCCCTGAAAACACATCATCCTTGAAGTCTTGTTATGATTCCCTACCTATGAATTTTTCCCTCTACTGTTCTAGTGTCTATGAGCCTTGCTAAATGATAAATTTTGCTCAAAAGGCCTTATTTCGCCCCTTGTATCCCTGCAGAATTCCCCCATTTTATCCTCTTTCCCCCCTTTTTTCAAGTTCCCTTTGTCCCCCCTATTTTCCTCATCAACCTCCTAGATTTCCCCAATATCCCCATGAAATCCCACCATTGCCCTTTGTTTCCTCAAATTTTCCCTCCATCTCCCTATCGTTACCCTCCTTAGGCTTTGAAATGCATTAAAATGGGTTAAAAACCCACTTTCCGACCTTATAATAGGTCTGAGCCCCTTTCTCGCAAGCCCCTTGAATCACTTCCCCCATGTGCTCGAGCGCTAGGACCTAACGCTTAGGTCCTGAGCGCTAATCGTGATCGGAAGATAGTCGGAGGGGTGAATTCCTTTGTAAACTTAAAAATTTCCAATGCGATTGGCTTATCACGTTAAGTCCTCTGCTCTGTTTTCCACCGTTGATCTGCCATATAGATCGAACGACCTGCGCAATGTTGAAAAATTTCAATCGCAACATTTATGTTTTCCCCCTCCGATCGGTCCATCGCAAATTCTTGCGATGCAATTGATCGTAGCTCCGACCTCCGATCCTCTAATCACATTTCTCTTCTGATTACTCTCCCTCCCGATTGATCACAGCCTCCTTCCGCCGATCGATCGCAAGTTTTCCCTTCCGATCCCTGATCACGTCGTCTCTCGATATCATCCCAGCCGTCGATCCCCTTGTCTAATCCAATGGCTATCACTTTCCCCTCCTCATCACAATCGGATGTTTGTTAGTGCTGCTCCTTTGTATCCCCGCCAATTGTGATCCCCTGGTCCACTTCTCCACCGTTGATCTTCCCTCCGGATCGAACGGTCTTGAGCTAATTTCTTCCTCTGCCCAATCGTAATCGGAAGTTTAAATATGTGTCACCCCTATCACCCCTCCGATTTCGATTGCCCGACTCAGTCACAGTCATTCATCCATATTTGAAATCAACGGCCCAGATCATCTCGATTCGCTCCCGTCGCTCTTCCCCTTCTGCCCTCTGAACAATTCTCCATTGTTGATCTCTGTGTCGATCCAATGGCTATTGCTTATCTCCGCCAATCGCAATCAGAAGTTTGGTTGTGTCATCTTTTGTGTCCCCTCCGATTGCGATCTCCCGATCCGCATCTCCACCGTTGATCCTCGGGTAAATCCAACGGTCATTGCTCCCCTTTCTTGATCACAATCAGAAATTATAAAGTGTGTTCCCTCTGTTTCTTCCCGATTGCGATGCTCTGCTATTGATCCTGACCGTCCATTGGATCCGAAGATCTAACAGTCAAGGATGAATCGACCTCCGCCGCGTCGGGTCCCACCGTGTACAATCCCTCCCTCACATTTCATTGTATTTCCTTTGCATTTCTTTGTATTTTGTTTGAAGTCCAAAGTTTAAGAATTCACACTAAAGTCTTATATTTCATAGTTGTTCCGCCCAATTTCATATATCATTCCGCTGCTCGATCTCCACCATTGATCTTTGTCCCCTGACCATGATATAACGGTCTGCACTGCATTCCACCACCGAAAACCCTATTATTCATAGTTTTCACCATTTCATTGCATTTTTTCACCATTATTTAGTGAAAAGCCACCATTCTGCCACCGTCGTGCTACCATTTCATCCATCCTCCCATTGCATTGTTTTTCTTGGTCCAGTTGTGTATTCCACAGGGTACAGAGGTGAAAACGTCGCCATAAACACACATTATGGATATAGCGGCAAGGTTTTCACTGACAGAGGTGCAGAAATTAATGTATGACAGGTTTTCTACATCAGCAGAATGTTTTCTCCATGGAAGGACGAGTTTCCCATACTGTTTCTATTCCATGCCGTGTCCCAGAGAAGATTTCCGCCTTGAAGTACAGTCCCCAGCTATCAGAGCATTTGTTTCACCAGCATGGCAAACCATTCAGTCATTTATTCACCATTTTATTTGTGCACCAAAGGTAGTACAGAGTACGGCAAACTAGAATACATCAAAAACATACCCGGAGTAAATGAAGCCTAACGAAGACCATTTTTTCCTCCAAAGGTGCCAGAGATTAATGCTCAGAGTTTAAAACAGAATGGGCTTCGGCTCTCTCTTTCTCTTCTGAGTTTAATGCTGCATTTAGTCTCCTACCTACCTCCTTCGCTTCTCTTCAGTTATAAAAATCATGAGAAAACTATTGTAAAGGTTGTTGATGAGAGATCATAGAACTGCAAGCTTTTTCTGTGAGATTAGTTTTGTGTAGAGTTGCAATATAGGTTGAAGAAATATTTATTCAGGCTGAATGTTCAAGCTGTGGGAAATGTTGTACATGACTGGTGTTGTTTTTTTAATATGACAAGCACATTTCTTTGGATCCTGATCTAAAGCATCTGGTGATTTTTTTCTATCTCTGTGTTTTATTTCATTTCATTACACTTCTTCTGGCTTGCATCAGAAATCTGGCATAGGATTTGCCCTTGTTAGGCACCCTATGCTTCTGCTCTCCTTGCCTTTATGTTTTCTACTAAATGTGTTATCTAAGGATTGATTTCAATTAATTTAACTAGTGTAGTGGTCTGATATATTGTTAGCTGATGTATGAATTAATGGAATTTGTCTTCATATGTTCTTGTTTAGATTTAATTAAATGAGTTGAGAACATTGGGGGGTTTAGAACTTTGTCTCTGCCTCACTAGGATCTTTCCATTTCAATTAAAGTTTCCAAGTTCCCTCAAGTTGCCTCTAATTATGTCCAAGCAGGCCTGGAGTTAATTTACCTCTGACCTGATCTATAGACAGAATTGGATGGTTTTCCTCTTTTCAATTTCAATCCTTAATGTTCCATGCCACCCAATAATTTTAGGATCCAATGCTTTAGATGACTAGCCCAACTGAAAGCTTGCACATTGAATAGCAAGTAAACCCTTTCCTGACTCCATTGCCCAATGGCCTTGATGTTCTCTAAGTTATCTACCTTAGCCTAAAATCCTCTCTGCTCATTGCCTTGTCTTATATTGAACCCTTCATTCCTGATTCCCAACAACCAAACTCAAACAATCAAACAAACAAATGCCGAGCCCTATAACTAGCCTAATATCTTAACATTTGAGCTTCAAAGACATAAACCTTTGCTTATATAGAGAGATCCTTCTCTAGACCCAGGAGGGCTAGATCCTGAGGTCTGAAAGTGGTTTGATGTTGTCTCATCTTTTTGTATTTCCAACCTTGCCAAAACATGGGAACCCCAACAGCTTCAACTTGGCTATTGGCCTAAGGATAGTATAGTGTTGAGCTGTCGTGACATAGACCCAACTTAGAAGTCAATTCCGCCACCATATAATACCGAAAATGGGAACCATGATCGGTAACGATGGCTTGAGGGATGCCAAACCTAGCAATGATGTGATTGAATATGAATTGAGTAGTTGTATTATCATCAGTGACAAGTGTAGCCATTGCTTCAACCCATTTTGTGAAGTAGTCAACAGCTACGATAATATAAGCATACCCTCCGGCCGAGTGAGGGTTACACGTCATAAAATTGATGTCCCACTTTGCAAAGGGACCAACAGTAATGACAGGATGAAGAGGTACAAGTGGTGCATGCATTTTGCACTGATAGATCTGGAAATCATGACATTTATGAACCGCGACAATGCAATCCTTGAAGATAAAAGGCCAAAAATAACCAGCATGAAGAATATTATGTGTAGTGGCATAACCAGACATGTGACCACCACAGGTGCCACTGTGATAATCATTCAGGGCTTTCTTAGCTTCCTCGAGAGTCAAACATCAGTGGAGTATGGAATCCACTCTGATGCAATAGAGTGTATCTCCGACTATACGATAAGGTTGCGATTGGTGTTAGATGTGTCGGTGGGCATCCTTCGCCAACTCAAATCTGAAAGTGGAAGTCTCGAGATAGACAATAATATCACCATACCAAGAATCGAGGGTGTTTGGTCAATTTAGTGTGTCCTAAATTGCTACATTTAATTTGTCAATACGGGATTTGTAAGCTGACGAAGTGTGGCGCACTATATGTGCAAGATAACCTATCTCTTACTTTTTTGTCGTTTTTGGATTTTTGTGAAATTCTAAAAGACAAGTATGGAGACAAATATTCAAGACAACAATGTCTTTCTAATGATTTTCCAAACTTCAAAAGAATTTTAAAAACAAACAATGACAAAATTAATTCTTCAAAGAAAATGAAATTAAAGAAAATGAAATTGCATCACTACTCTAGTCAAACAAAAAATGAACTACTGATCATGAAACTCATTATTCTTGCTGCTGTTCAAACATAAAAGAAACTATGCTGAAAGAAATCCAAAAGTTGAAACAAAGTAAATCTAAATCAAATTACATCAACTTATCTTCTGATCCCTCATCATTAGTCCAGCTATGATTTTTGGAGGTAACCATAAACAACTTGAGTAACCTGATATCTAACTTGCAGAAAGTAAACTAATATCAAACTACACATTCATAATTCAATCCCTCACCATCAGTCCAGCTGTGGCTTTCGGAGGTAATTGAAGATGTCATGAGAAATTTAATATATCTAACTTGCAGAAAGTAAACTAATATCAAACTACACATTCATAATTCAATCCCTCACCATCAGTCCAGCTGTGGCTTTCGGAGGTAACTGAAGATGTCATGAGCAATATAATATATCTAACTTGCAGAAAGTAAACTAATATCAAACTATACATTCATAATTCAATCCCTCACCATCAGTCCAGCTGTGGCTTTCGGAGGTAACTGAAAATGACATGAACAATTTGATATATCTAAATCTAACTACTGAAACAAATGTGCAAAATTGAAATAAACAAAGCAGTACTGAAATTAAACAAAAACTAAGAAAAGTAAATTAGCAGCAGAACAATATTAATTCCATGTCATTAGTCAAAAATTTATGCAAATGCCCAGGCTGCCTATTTATAACCTGAAACAAGAACACTGATCAGTTAACAATAACATAAAACATGAAAGATTATGGATAGAAGCAAGATGTAGAGCATGAAAGATTATAAACAGAAATGAAGCATATATACCATGAAAGATGCAATGTATAAACATGTGAATGAATTATGGCACAATGAGCTTAAAGAAATAAAACAAGAACTATACAATAATGCACAAAACCTCAGCGTGTGTAGGGGCCCTCTACACCAGTTTTGGCAACAGACTTCAAGTACGAATTACGCTTGGAAACAGAGTCTTCTTATATATTAAAATGCAGTCATAACAGAAAGGTGATATTACGGCACAGTGGCAACGTAATTACATTACAGAGCTATCTGAAAGCTAATAGAGACTAATAAAAACTAACTATTATGCGTATGCAAACGCGTGATTTATACTGAAGGTGATATAACTAATTTCCTAAATTTTATGCTGATGGATAACACGTAAACCATTACTTCCAGAGATCTAGGATCATGGCCGCATTGAGGAGTAAATCTATGAAGAGTGGATGTTTGAATTCAGCTTATGGAGCCATGTACAGGTGTTGATTTGTCTCCCGCAATTCAGAAACGGCCATATAAATCTCCACGAGACGAGAAACAGAGTCTTGTCACCGTGGGACTCTACGGTTGACTTCCACTTGGCCACCTTTGACCGTAGCCTCCTTAGGTGAATTTTCTCGAGCCAATAGGACACGATCCATGTCCACATCATTTCTGACTTGCCCATGTGGCTCGTTTTTCCTGAAGACACCTGTAACATAGAGTTTCACAAAATGGATGCGGAAAGTGGCAAGATTCCGCAGCTAAATGAGCAAAATCTAAATCAAACAGCAGACACAAAATTATAGTTAAAAACCATTTTAGATGCTCTTTTGCAATTAATATACAATGATATTGACAACTTCGGAGGTTCAGGTGAATGAAAAAGGTCTAGGAAGATGTATAAGAACAATGCAGATTTGAGACTCAACATACCCCCACTGTGAAGGTGTTGCATGTCCTCATGCAACCAAAATTTTGATAATCCTTCTTCAGTTCATATGCCTTGACACTTCAGCGAGTACATCCAGCCCTCTCCTCTTCTTCCTTGGTGCTGCCAACATCCTAGGCTTCTTCATTAAGCATCTAAATTTGATATTAACTAGTGCTCTGCTTAACTTCTGGCATTTATTTTTCAATTTCTTGTTCTTCTTCTGCCATATTACCAGATGTAGCATGGTATTATCATGAATGATTTTGTCCAATTTACTCTGTTCCTTCAATGTCTCATTTTCATTTTTAATGTGTTTATTTAAAAGCTCTAGCTCAAAGACTTCCTGTTTCAGTGATTGGACTAAATCATCTTGTACTGTGTGAGGCTGAATGGACGAAGTACTGGGACCTGTAGCTGCTTTTTCTAAAGATTATATATAATCATATACTTCCTGCTGCTTGGGGTCTATATTAGGTGTCATTTTTGATGGGATGTCCCCAAAATTCCGTGAAGGAGAGTTATCTTCAAAATCTGGCTGAGAAGGGCTCACATCAACATCTTGCTGAGAATGGGATGGACTATGTTCAATGTCTGACTGAGAATGAAATGAACCAGGTTCACTAACTGACTGAGAGTGCGATGGACTATGGTCAGCTGGGGACTGTTCAAATGTTTCTTCTCCCAAATCGATGAAATGGGGTCCTTTCATTTGCGTTTTCCTCAATTTCCCCTTAAGTCTGGAACTTCTTCTCACACGCTGTGGACCACTATCTTTTTGCTTTTGTTTCCCTTTCTCTTTCTTCTTGGCTATAGATAACTGTTCTTGAAGATGAACCAATCTCTCAGATAACACTTGATGATCTTCTTCTTTGGAAGAAGGAGTTTGATGTATAGCCTCAATAGTTTTTCTCTCTTTTGATGTTATTGGCTTTTTACCCTTAGTTTCTTTCTTCTTCCTCTTTGACAGTCTCTCTTCCCTATCAGTTCTTTCAATTGTAGTAGTAGGAGTATTTTGAATTTCATCATTTGTTATTTTTCTCCTACTCCTTCTTGATGTGTTACCTTCAGGAATTTCTTGAGTAGGAGTACTTTGAGTTTCATCATTTATTCTTTTTCTCCTACTCCTTCTTGATGTGCTACCTTCAGGAATTTCCTAAGGTTCCTCAAAGAAATTTCTAATCAAAAATTGTTCCCATGTGTCTTTCTTCTCCTTTAACTCTTTTTTAATCAAAATTTTTACAAGACCGTGGTGATATAGATGTGGTTCTACATCCCCTAAATGCTTCTGAACAGTCACAGACATTTTCTTCAAACTATTTAATAGAAAATATGGGAGATTGAGAGTTTGATTATCTAGAAAATTCATCAACAATCTGGTATGGTACATATACATGGACCCAAAACGGCCTTCACAGGTAATGAATTTTTGAACAACCAACAGCAAAGTAGCTCATTCATGTTTCAAAGCATGAACAGGAATTCCTCTTTTAAAAATAGTTATGTCCATACCTTGGTTTCGTAAGATTATTCTCCAGGCTTCATCACTAATGCTTTTATTCTTAAACCAACGCTCACCCTCTTGAGGAAGTTCCGTGGCAGTTGCTATAGATGCCTCGTTCACCACAAACTTAAGGTCTCCAATCTCTACTTCCAGGCCATTGAACGACCTTGCAAATGCTTTTGTTACTTCTTTATGATAGCCTCTGAACTTTTGGATAAACCGCAGCCACTTTGCTTTTTTCAATATATCCCTGACTTGAGGATATCCCTCCATGAATTTAGGTCCTTCTAGTTCTGCTCTTAGCAATTTACCCATCCTTCTTTCTGCTCTTCAAAAATTTGCCTGCGTGAGGGTTTAATGGAAATAGAATGGCTGAATGCATAGAAATGAGCACAATGATTGTAGGTAGATATCAGAGAGTGGGTATACAGGCTGTAGTGTAACAAAGAACAAAATGGAGAGAGGCAGAACAGAGAGGGGTTTCGTGAGCACAGCAGAGATACGGCTGTGAGATTAACAGAACAATAGGAGGAGTATAACACATCCGACAGTGTTTTGAAATTTGGTGGCTGCAAAATAAATGTAAGCACATTTAAAAAACGGCTATAGGTTTTATGCGGCTGAAAGAGCCCGTGGTCAAATCAACTACGTCTCATTGTCACCGGTGGAATATCGGAGTATGAGTGAAGATCGGGGGTTTAATTATGGAACCGTTTGAGAATGAATGCGGGAGGATCATATGGAGATTGTGAAAGGGTTAGGGAATTTGTCAATATAATCATTTCACATAATGGATGGAGCTTATGGTTTAGAACTATATAAAAATGTGTTTTCAATGCTATTTGAAATGAATTTTACTCATACCTTGGAATCTTTGCCTTTTTCCTTGGTCTTCAATTTGTTGCTCCTCATTGATATCTTGAATGCTCCATGTCTTCATTTTTGGTCCTCATACCTGCATTATATTTCATGATTATGGAAATAACATCTGGCTGTACATTCTTTTGAAAACAGAGTGGTAGCTGCGGAATCTGCTTCTGGCTGCGGAAACTGGTGTCAGCTGCGGAAATAGATGCCAGCTGCGGAAACTGACACAGCTATTATTTTGGTGAATGGAAATGAACGGATGACAAATGACTAGATGGAAATAGTCATGAAAAAGAATTTTATTAGTGAAAATGGAATGAAATAGATAAAATGGAGTGGAATGGAGTGAAATGAAGTGGAATGGAATGGAGTGGGTGGTCACAAAACTTGTGAAATGAAAGAGAGATTTTTTTGGAAAAATATAGAGTGTTCGGGGTTCCTGATTTTCACCCTATATTTTCTGTATAAGACTGCCAATCAGTGATTGGTTTTCAGGCTTATACAATTTTTTATTTTTATTTTTAACTGAAAAGAACAAAAGCTAGGCTGGTGGAGAAGAAGAATTCTTCTATACCAGCCTGATTGCAGAATTTTCTTGAAACATTTTGACAAAATCCTCTTTTGAGAGTGGCTTATGATAAACTTTCAATCTATGGCCATTCACAATAAGAGGAGTTTGAAACTCATCAATGGTCTTGATTCTTACCGCTCCATTTCTAAAGATCTTGTCAATCTCATATGGCCCAAGCCAATGAGTCTGAAATTTTCCTTGAAAATCTTTAAACTTGGAATCAAATAACAATGACCAATCTCCTTCTTGAAACTTCTTCTCTTTGATGTACTTGTCATGCCATTTAGCTCTTTGATATTGAACTAGATCAGTTCTTAAAATTGCTTCTTGTCTGATCTCATCTAGCTCATTTAACTGCTCCATTCTATGCTTTTGGGCTTTTGATAAGTCCATCCCCAACTGAACTGATATCTTGAAGGTCTTGACTTGGAACTCAATGGGGAGCAAGACTTCTTTCCCATAAACAAGTTCATAGGGAGAATGTCCTGTTGTATTTCTCCATGTAGTTCCGTAGGCCCACAAGGCTTCAGGAAGCCTTTCTGCCCAATCTCTTCTATGTAGATGAACAGTTTTGGTGATGATACTTTCAAGAACTTTGTTTGTATACTCCACTTGACCATTTGCTTGCGGATGGTAAGGAGTAGATCTTCTGTGCTTGATTTTGTATTCTTCCATCAATTTCTCCACCAAGTTGGATGTGAATTGGCTCCCCTGATCTGTCACAATTTCTCTTGGAACACCAAAGCGAGTAAAAATATCCTCATAAAGAAAATGAACAACTAAATTTTCAGTAGCAGATACTAATGCTTTGGCTTCTACCCATTTAGTAACATAATCAATACAAACCAATATATACTTCTTTTGCTTAGATGGTGGATTAATAGGTCCAATGAAATATAAAGCCCATTTTTCGAAGGGTTCAATGAGTACCTGTGGTTGCAATGGAATTTCATTTGAAAGGGTAGGTTTCCCTACTCTTTGGCAGCTGTCACTCCTTTTGACATATTGTTTTGCATCTTTGAAGAGGGAAGGCCAATAATATCCTAAAGAGACGATTTTATAGGCTGTCCTTTTGTCTGCAAAGTGTCCGCCGCATGGTTCATCATGACATGCCTTAAGAATATCAGGCATTTCATCTTCCCTGACACATCTTCTGATCACAAGATCTGGCCCTGTTTTAAACAATTCGCTAGAAATCCATGAATATTTTGAACTCTCCTGAATAATTTTTCGTTTTTCACTTGGAAATAAATGTGAAGGTAGTTTCCCTGTAACCAAATAGTTAGCAATATCCGCATACCAAGGAGTCTTAATAGTTACTGCAAACAAGTATTCATCAGGAAACTTATCCTCTACAGGAGAATCTTCTTTAGTATTCTGAATCCTAGACAAGAAATCAGCTACTGTATTTTGTTTTCCTGGTCTATCCAACACAGTAGTATTGAATTCTTGCAAAAGTAAGAGCCATCTTGTCACTCTGCCATTAGTAACAGGTTTGTTCATTAAATATCTAATTGCAGAATGGTCAGTATGAATAAAAGTTTCATATCCTGTTATGTAATGTCTAAACTTATTAATTGCATGAACAACAGCTAAAAACTCTTTTTCAGTCACAGTATAGTTCAACTCTGTGGGAGTCAAATTTTTACCGGTATAATAAATGGCATAAGGAACTAAATCTTTTTGACCCAACACAGCTCCTAGAGCTGTATCTGAAGCATCCGTAGAAATATGGAAAGGGAGTTTCCAATTTGGTCCTCTCAAGATAGGTGCTTCAGATATTCTTGTTTTCAAAGTTTCAAAGGCTGATTGACAATCAGGATCCCATTTAAATTCAAAGTCTTTTGTAAGCAATTTGAAGAGTTGAGATGCTATTTTAGTGAAGTTTTCTATAAATCTTCTATAGTAACCAGTAAATCCCAGAAAACTTCTAACATCTCTTTGACAATTTGGAATAGGTAACTTGGAGATGACTTCAACTTTTGATCTATCAACCTTAATCCCATCTCCTGAAATATGATGTCCTAAAACAATACCTTCAGTAAACACCATAAAGCATTTTTCATGGCTTAATGAAAGGTTTGTTTCTTTACATCTTATAAGAACTTTTTCCAAGTTTTCTAATGCCTCTTCAAATGAATTACCATAAACTGTAAAATCATCCATATAAAGCTCTACACAATCATGGATTAGATCAGAAAAAATTCCTAGTACTGCTCTTTGGAATGTTGCGGGTGCATTACATAACCCAAAAGGAAGCACTCGGTTGGCAAAAGTTCCCCATGGACAAGTAAATGTGGTCTTATCTTGATCTTCAGGTGCTACCTGAATTTGATTATAGCCACTAAAACCATCCAAAAATGAAAAGTACTTTTTACCTGCTAATGTATCTCATACTTGATCGATAAAAGGCCAATGAAAGTGATCCTTTAAAGTTTCTTTGTTCAATTCTCTGTAATCAATGCACACCCTCCATTTACCATTCTTTTTAGGTACTATAACCAGAGGAGAAACCCATCGGCTATCTGAAATTGGATAAATGAAGTTTACATTGAGTAGTTTTTGGAACTCTTCTTTCACTATCTCCCTAAGATTTGGATTCATCCTTCTTTGAGGTTGTCTGATTGGTCTACTATTTTCCTCAATATAGATATGATGGATGCAAGTCTTAGGATCAATACCTTTCATGTCAGTATACTCCCATGAAAATGCAGTAGAATGTTTTTGCAAGATTTTGGTTAGTTCTTCTTATTGTGACTTTTCCAAATGTTTGTTGATATTCAATGTTTTTCCTGGAAAAATCTCAATGGTAGAACTACCAAACTCTTCCATAGAGTAAAGAGACATTTGTCTTGATGATAAATATTCTCTGTCAGATTCCAACTAAAATTGTGTGGGGTCATATTCTGAAGATATCTCAAAATTTTCTAATGTGTTCAGAATTTGACTATCCTCACTGATTTCAGAAATGGTAAAGACAGGTTGTATAGTGTCCTCATCATCAACTATAGGAAATCCAAACAAGTTGTCTCCTTCCCTATTTCTTCCATTATTATCTTCATCATTGTTGTCTCCATTGTTTCCTCCTCCTCTACCTCTACCTCTACCTCCAAATCCATCTATTATTTCCTCTGCCATGATAGTTTCTTTAGAGTCCTTAAAGTCCTCTGGTTCTTCTATCAAGGGAGGATGAGAGAGAGTCTCTTTTTTTTCTAAATGGGATTTAGTAGGTGGTATAGGAGAATCCTCTAATTCAGTTGTTCCTTGAATTCCAAAAATCTTAAGGCTAGGGGTAGATGGTGGTGATTCTTGTCTATGCCTTGAAGAAGATGGAGTTGTAAAAATCAAACTCTTGGCTTTAGCTATAAACCTTCCCCTAGAATCTCTTGCTCTATGCATGTCATTTTTTTTTTTTTTTTAAGTTGGGCTAATAATTCTCTTTCTGATCTTCCAGGTCACACTAGGTGCAAGAAGAGAGCATACTTAAGAAATTACTGAACCAATAACTCTCTTTTCTGATCCTCCATATCACACTAGGTGCAAGAGGAGAGCATACTTCAAGAAATTATCAAGTTTTCCCTTCTTTTATTATTATTATTTTTTTTTTAAGAAATTGGCTACCTAGTTACACTTCCCCAGCAACGGCGCCAAAATGTTTGGTCAATTTAGTGTGTCCTAAATTGTTTCATTTAATTTGTCAATCCGGGATTCGTAAGCTGACGAAGCGTGGCACACTATATGTGCAAGATAACCTATCTCTTACTTCTTCTTTTTTTTTCATTTTTGGATTTTGTGAAATTCTAAAAGACAAGTATGGAGACAAATATTCAAGACAACAATGTATTTCTAATGATTTTCCAAACTTCAAAAGAATTTTAAAAACACACAATGACAAAATTAATTCTTCAAAGAAAATGAAATTAAAGAAAATGAAATTGCATCACTACTCTAGTCAAACAAACAATGAACTACTGATCATGAAACTCATTATTCTTGCTGTTGTTCAAACATAAAAGAAACTATGCTGAAAGAGATCCAAAAGTTGCAACAAAGTAAATCTAAATCAAATTACATCAACTTATCTTCTGATCCCTCATCATTAGTCCAGCTATGATTTTCGGAGGAAACCATAAACAACTTGAGTAACCTGATATCTAACTTGCAGAAAGTAAACTAATATCAAACTACACATTCATAATTCAATCCCTCACCATCAGTCCAGCTGTGGCTTTCGGAGGTAATTGAAGATGTCATGAGCAATTTAATATATCTAACTTGCAGAAAGTAAACTAATATCAAACTACACATTCATAATTCAATCCCTCACCATCAGTCCAGCTGTGGCTTTCGGAGGTAACTGGAGATGTCATGAGAAATTTAATATATCTAATTTGCAGAAAGTAAACTAATATCAAACTATACATTCATACTTCAATCCCTCACCATCAGTCCAGCTGTGGCTTTCGGAGGTAACTGAAAATGACATGAACAATTTGATATATCTAAATCTAACTACTGAAACAAATGTGCAAGATTGAAATAAACAAAGCAGTACTGAAATTAAAAAGAAACTAAGAAAAGTAAATTAGCAGCAGAACAATATTAATTCCATGTCATTAGTCAAAAAGTTATGCAAATGCCCGGGCTGCCTATTTATAACCTGAAACAAGAACACTGATCAGTTAACAATAACATAAAACATGAAATATTATGGACAGAAGCAAGATGTAAAGCATGAAAGATTATAAATAGAAATGAAGCATATATACCATGAAAGATGCAATGTATAAACACATGAATGACTTATGGCACAATGAGCTTAAAGAAATAAAACAAGAACTATACAATAATGCAAAAAACCTCAGCGTGTGCAGGGGCCCTCTACACCAGCCTTGGCAACAGACTTCAAGTACGAATTACGCTTGGAAACAGAGTCTTCTTATATATTAAAATGCAGTCATAACAGAAAGGTGATATTACGGCACAGTGGCAACATAATTACATTACAGAGCTATTTGAAAGCTAATGGAGACTAATAAAAACTAATTCTTATGCGTATGCAAACGTGTGATTTATACTGAAGGTGATATAACTAATTTCCTAAAGTTTATGCTGATGGAGAACACGTAAACCATTACGTCCAGAGATCTAGGATCATGGCCTCGTTGAGGAGTAAATCTATGAAGAGTGGATGTTTGAATTTGGCTTATGGAGCCATGTACAGGTGTTGATTTGTCTCCCGCAATTCAGAAACGGCCATATAAATCTCCACGTGACGAGAAACAGAGTCCTGTCACCGTGGGACTCTACGGTTGACTTCCACTTGGCCACCTTTGACCGTAGCCTCCTTAGGTGAATTTTCTCGAGTCAATAGGACACGATCCATGTCCACATCATTTCTGACTTGCCCATGTGGCTCGTTTTTCCTGAAGACACCTGTAACATAGAGTTTCACAAAATGGCTGCGGAAAGTTGCAGCAGCTGTGGAAAGTGGCAAGATTCCGCAGCTAAATAAGAAAAATCTAAATCAAACAGCAGACACAAAAATATAGTTAAAAACCATTTTAGATGCTCTTTTGCAATTAATATACAATGATATTGACAACTTGGGAGGTTCAGGTGAATGAAAAAGGTCTAGGAAGATGTATAAGAACAATGCAGATTTGAGACTCAACAGAGGGTGCTAATTAAGAAAAGTGGATCGTCTGGAATGTATTCCTCAGAATGAGATGGAGCAGAGTCTGAAGGGAGGGAAAAGATCAAATCAACAAAGACTAATGATTTCTTCAACTTGGAAATAGTGAATTCCAAGTCAAACTCTTGGAGGATGACAATCCATTTCGAGTATTTCCCCCCCAGCAATTTTCGAGACAATATATAGGTCATAGGGTTGCAATCACAAATCACAGTCACAGTACGCAAAATAATATAATGACGAAAATTTTGAACTGCCTGAACTGCAGCTAATGCTAACTTCTCGACATGTGCATAGCATGTCTCAGGATCAAGAAGGTTACCAGATAAGCAGTACATAACATGCTCATCACTGTCATCATCGTCTTGTACCAGAACTAGGGAAATTATGCTGAAAGTGGCGGCTAAATAGAGGGAAAAATTCACAATGATAGTTTAGAGGACACAGCAGAGGAGCATTTACAAGCAACGTCTTCAGCGCATCAAAGGACTTTTTAGAAATCTCATCCCAACAGAATGTGACGCCTTGCTTTAATAATCATGTGAATCCTTTAGCCACTTCTGCATAGTTAGGTATGAAACAGCATAGAAAATTAGCTCTCCCTTGCAATCTCTGCAACTGATGCAATGAGGAGGAAGAGGGGAGATTGATAATAGCCTCAACCTTGAGCAGATCGAGGAAAATTCAATCTTTGGACATGATAAACCCTAGGAGTCTACCAGAATCAATGCAGATGATGCACTTGTGCGGATTAAGCCGAATGTTGTAGCATCGACAACAAAGAAAAATCTGACGAAGATGGTTAGGATGGTCCATACACTTAGCTGAATGAACCGGAAGGTCATCTAGATAAGGCTGAACGATGTGACAAATATCATGAAAAGCATACGACATCGCTCGCTGAAATGTTGCTCCAGTATTCTTTAAGCCAAAAGGGAGCTCCTTATATGCAAAAGTACCCCAAGGATAGATGAAGGTTGTCTTATGTTGATAAGTTGGGAGAATGTTAATCTGATTATAACCAAAAAAACTGTCCATGAGGGAAAATATCTCACTCCTGGCACAGTCGTCAATGATTTTTTCGATAAAGGGAGTAGGATAATTATCCTTGGGACAAGCCCGATTGATATCACGATAATCAACGCAGACCTAAATGGTTCCCTGCTTCTTATCTACAGGGACAATATTAGAGACCCATTCTGTCAAAGGAATCAGATAAATGAAACCAGTTCTGAGAAGCTTTTTGACTTCACCTTTAATGGCAGCAGCTTTTCTAGGGTGCATAGGACGAAGACGCCGACGAACAGGTTTCGAACCCGAGTAAGTAGGAATTTCATGCACCACTATACTAGGATCAATGTTGGGCATTTCTTCATAGGACCATGCAAAGACATCATGGAACTCACAGAAAAGGCTAGTGTAAACCTGTACTTCATCTGAAGAACAAGTGACCCCGATATGGATGTTATTGGCGATTCCCAGTTTCACGGAAATGTTAATAGGAATCATCTGTGTAATATTACTCAAGTTACCTTCCATAAAAACATCATGTATCAGAACAGGAGTTTGAAGCAGAGGAGAAGGAACCTAAGATGCAAATCATTCAAGACACATAGGCATGGCCCCGAGGCCAGGCATGAACAAGGAACAATGATGACTATCGTCCCATGACAGATCTTTGAGAGACATAGTTTCCACGATGGATTCATTAAAGGGAACACTTCCTTCAAAGGATCAGGAGAATTCGAATTTCCAAGCCAGGGGGATTGAGAATAAATGTCAAGAGACATGCTCAAAGAAGAATGATCAGAGGACTGAGTTTCTGAAGCCGCAATGAATTCACAATAGTCAATATCAATCGAATTTAACGACATTGAATCTCCGAAAGAATCGATCTATTCAGGATAAGGAATAGTCCATGGGTCATCAGACCGAGAGATCATATTGATCTAAACAGTGTTTGGTGGAGGAAGGGGAAAAATACCCATGAGTGTAGGATCCTTGAAAAGACTCGGTCCTACTCTCTCGTAGGGAGTAGGAATCTGATCCACATACGGAACGTTGTTCTCGGAAGAAGAGGTGAAGAAGGACAATTGATCCACAGTAACAATATTTCTTTCGTGCGGAAATTTCAGAACACGAAAGGCAGTGGACAGAACACAAAGCATGGCGTGAGTCCAACTGCGACCGAGGAGAAGATTATAATTGAGTTTGGCATCAAATACCTCTACCTCAACATTGATTGTCTTCCCTTTCAAAGTAATTGGTAAAATAGCGAGAACACCTAAAGGCTTTGATTCCCTTCCATGAAATGCTTCAAGGGAATTTGGTGATGAATTCAGGGCTGGAGAACCAATATCTTTCTAGCAAGAAGATGTCATTACACAGGTTGATGCACCCTCGTCCACAGCTGTTCGATGGATGTCGAGACCATTAATACCAACTTGGATAATCAGCGCAATCTGATGCAGAAGTCGTGGAACGAAATTATCTAAATCGAAAGCGATAAGGCTAGTATCAGCAGGATCAATCCCACCAATCGTAGACAACAAAGCCTTCCGTTGAGACAGAAAAATCTAAAGTACTTCTAATGAAGATATTACAGATGGTGCCTAAGAAAAATCCTGAGCAACACGGTCGTTGGGATTGTAAGAAGACTTGTGAAGTACACCTTTGGAAGGTGGCCATACAACTGATTCAGCACTAGGCCTTTCAATCTCAAGAGGGCCAGAAATAGGTGGAGGAGGAGGACCATTAGCAACATCCTTCCCTGCTGCCTGACATGATCCAGTATAATATTTCGAATGAGGAGAAATAGAAACAACTACAGAACCGTTCATCATGAACACCTGAGAGCCAAATGGGGCAGAAGACTGAGCTTGCTCTACCATCTAGGTCTTCTGATATGGGAAAGGTTATTTAAGAATGACCTTAGTTCCCTAGGTGCCTTTGAGCAACCGACTCACTACGGACCAGTGAGGATAGTCGTTGGTGAAGTGCTCTCCATCACAAATCAAACAAGGGTACTTCAAATTGCATTGAGAACCATCAACAACACAATGTTTTTGAGTATCTTGTTTCGGGGTATCGGCTTTGGCCTTACCTTTACCCTTATTTTTACCTTTAGAAGCATTATCCACAAGATTGGCCTGAATGACATTAACTTTTGCGAGCTTTCCAGAATTCAAGGTGGACTAAGAATAAAAATTGTTGGAAGAAGTAGAATTTGGCTTCCCAGAGCTTGAAGAATAAGACTTCTGAGAAGTCTAAGATACAGAACCAATAATACCATCGACGAATGGAGTCGTTGGTGGTTTAGAAGTTCCAGGTCAGGGAACATCAGGCAAGATATCATACAATGCACCAGAATGAGAGTACACAAGATCAAGGTATTGGGTGTAAGAAATGGCTTGTTCCTCAGTTACACATGCCCCCATAGCTATGTATTTCACAATATGATTGAAAAAGGAGGTGATGAACCAATGAGTTAGAAGCTGATCAGGAATTTAAAATTTTTTCATACGATGACGACGTCGCCAATCATGAATATGATCCGAGATATGAGTAGCTTAGTCTTGTTTCAATGAAGTGAGGAGGTATGTCCCGGTCTCATAGCGGACCCGTAAATGAAAATGCGTAAGGAATGCCATGGAAAAATAATTGAAGTCTTGGAAGATGCCATGAGAGAACTCAATGTACCACTTTGCAACGGCACTAGTAAGAGTTCACTGGAAAAGACGGAGCCGGATAAAATCGTCAACCCAAGAGTTAGAGGAACACCGCAAGTGGTAAGTCATAACATGCACTTGGGGGTCTTCACAAGACTTGACCTCAAACTTAGGACAATCACTAGGAATCTTGGTCAGAACTAGAGGCCAATATGGGTTATGAAGAATGGGAACATTCGTTAAATTTGACACATCTAGTAATTCCAATGTAGCAAGAAATGGTAATTGAGTATTAAAATTCATTGGAGGTCTCTGATAAGGACTCGTGTTCACATTCCACAATCCAAGAGGAATTCTGCCCCCATATATTTTGTCCCAGAGGATTCTAACATAGGGGTTAGAAGTAGGATAATTATGTTGATACTGGAGTTGAGGACTGAGATACTAAGTTTGAGTAGACCATTGAGGTCCCTGCTGAGCAACGTATGGATTTTTTGCAAAAGGTAAGCATGGCTTTGAGGTTGATGATACACCAATGAAGGTTGATTTTTAGGGTAAAAAAATTGGGGTGCACTATATAGTAGTTGATATTGACCTTGAGGGTAATAAGTGCCTTGTGGTTGAGCAGGCAGGCCCTGCTGAGCCAGTCAAACGGGCTGCTGAGCGGGTAGACCTGGCTAACTTGGATAAACAGGTAGAACTAGCTACTGAACCAACTGGGGAGTAGGTTAAACCGACTGCTGAGTTGGTTGAACTGAATACTGAGGGCCACCGGGTTGCCCTTGTGGGAGAGGTTGGGCCGATGGTTGCGATGGACCAGGTTGTCCCTGATAACCAAGTTGACCCAGAGGAGGAGCGTAAGGTTTTCCTTGTTGCACAAATTTTTGGTCATACTAAATGCATGGTGGTGGTTGTGGTGCAAAAGGTTGTTAGTGTGGCAGATAGATTTCCCCCCCACGAGCATAAGATGGTCCTGGTTGATTCTGAGGTTGACCGGACGGACCGTAGGGTTGGCCTTATTGGATAAAAGGTTGAACTTGTGAAGGTTAGCCTTGTGGACCGAAAGGTTGTCCCTGTGGACCAGAGGCAGAGCCCTGCTGAGCCAAAGGTTGTCCCGATGAGGGTTGTCCTTGCAAGCCAGAGGGTTGCATAGGTAAGGTGGGTCCAAGATGAGAAACTGTCTAATAAGGATCATAAATAGCTTGATGAGGATCAATAGGAGGCAAATAGATAGGATTACCATATTCATCATAATGATGTAGAAACAAATAAACGGGATTACCGAAAACATCATAGTGATGGAATCGAGGATTTCCAAGAGCTTGGGGCTACTGAGAACCCTGAGAGCTCTGCTTCTGAACAACCAATAGATACTCTTCAAAAGTAAGGCTGCCAGGAAACACTGGGGCAGTGGAAACTGTACTAGAAGCAGGCGGGGCCTTCGCAACACTAGATTGTGATCTACCCGGACCGGGATTGACAGGCCACATAGGATTGAGAAAAATAGATCTGCGAGTGTGAAAATATCCTGACGAATGAGTCATAACAATCGGTGTGGATGAAGCCACACAGATAGTAGGTTGGACTGGGAACAGTAACCGACGAATCAAGTCTCCAAGGTGATAGTCCTAGCAAAGGGAGGACTGAACCCCGAGGAGGAGTTTATGTACTAGATTGTGCTATGGATGCAACACCAGACATAATCTAACTCAAGGACCTATATCCAAGTTAAGTGACACTGATGGTGGAGAATACTGAGTAGAAACACCAGGGAGATCTTTAGAAAAAAGTTGATATTCTCCTGTAGAAACAAGAATTCCTTCATTGCCAACAGGACTGGATGAATCCATGTCTGACTTTGCCATAAGATGTTAGAAAATACTACGGGGACTAGGAGGTATAGCAGTAGCTGAAAACGATGATGCTGACATAAGAGGAGGAAATTCTCCTTCTTCCCCAAAACCAGACCAAGCACCAAAAGGAGGCCAATCGAACTGACTCTTCAGGGGGAGATCGGGTAGCAAGAGGCAAGACAGATGAGAGAATAGGGTGCGAAAACTTGGCAAACCTAGAGAACTGAGGGGTTTCAAAAGAAACGTCCGGAAAAGAACCACCTCTAGGAGGCAGTGAGGAGGACGAAACTGGTGGTTCTGCCACTGTGACTATATTTTAGAACAGGAAGGAAAAAAATATAACCAATCGAAGGCTCTGATATCAAAATATAAGGAAAACAAAAATAGGGCAAGTAATAAAAATTTTAATGGGCGTGTGATCATGGGCAATTAAGTTTATGACACTGAAACAGGACTTCGTTGTTTCATATTTTAAGAGTCAAGAAACAAGCAAAAGATGAGTCTAGTCACTTTCAATTTTAAATGAGCGTGAAAGCACAAGTGCTCAATGATCTCTTCTCCTTTTAAGGAGTCACGAAAATATCAAATTGACTACTCAGGTACTCTAAGAAAGAGGGTGTACCAAGTTTCCGTGAACTGGCATATACAGCTTGGTCATCAAATGAAAGAGAGATGACCAAGGACTTAAGGTACATGCAGGTAGTCTCCGTGAATGCTATGTTCGGTGTATCATGGTTACAAGGCGAAAGACTCGGCTTCCTATGGATAAAAGGATTGCAACCTAAGGGGGCCTCCCTTTATATACTCCACGGTACGGGGAGCACAAGTCCGTACTAGCGATGTCTAAAGCCAGATGGTGAACTACAGCTACTAGGTTTTAAGACGCCAGAACACGTCTCTAGCCTAGACCACTAGATATGTTGCATTAGGTTCCAGTGCTTCCTTAGGTTAATTGAATTAATTTTAAAGTTGATCTTGGATTATGTTTCAGTTTTAAGTCACTACTGAATTTGCATCTCAAATTTCCTAAATGCAAGCTATATGTAAAATAACAACATCTTCCATTCAATGAATTCTCATTACGAGAAGGAAAGAGATATTTCAAACAATAGAAAACAATGAAAATATGCGAAGAAATCCACTAATGCATCTAATGAAATCAAATGAAAATGAAAAACTCTTTCCTGGACTATCAAATGCTAGTTATGAAAAATAACATTTCACTTTCGATGCAAAGGAAAGAATACAAATTTTTTTATTTGATTTTCCAATGAAATGAAGCACGCAATGCACTAATTACATGGAAAACAAAATGAACACTAGCCTGAGTATTGCGAATGTAGGAATTGAAATTGAATGAATCATTCAACACAAAACAAACACAAGAAAATACTCAAACTAACGCTGCAATCTTTCAAACCAAAAGAAAGTTTTCAACGCAACCCAAACAAGCAATGTAATCTATGCTCAGAGCAATAAGGAGAAGAATCAAATGAAAAAATGAAATGATCATCCAACCAAAGAAAACACTTAAAAATATCAAGAAAACTTAGCGCAAGCAACTCGGGAATGAGACTGAAAACAATGAAAAAGACTTGATTTCCAACAGAAGGCTCTGTGCACAAAGACACTCAGAAACCCTAAGTCCTTAAACTACACTGATAAGAAAATAGACACACAACTGAGAAAAACAAGCCTACAGCAGTCAAAACAGTCCCGAAGGCTCAATTACACACAAAAAACAACCCAGAGTCAAGAACAACTAACCAAAAGACTCATCAAGGAGGTCAAAACAAATCCTACAGGATTCGATGCGATTGTAAGGCTGTAATCCGCGCCAAACAGGGGTTGGCACGAATGCAACAAAATAAACTTATGCCAATTGGTGCAACTATTCAAGCGAAAAGTGTGCCAAGCCGAATAACTATGGGAAAAGGGGAAAGCCAATGAAAAGACGTCAATATTGAGACTCTAGAGCTGAACAGGGGATTTAAAACAAGAAAGAAAACTAGAAAATGACAGATAAGCAAGTCAACGACCGAAATCGACCCAACAAGTTGAAACGACAAACTCACACTGATTCCCCAGTGGAATTGCCAAATTTTTAAGCAGGTAATTCCTCTCTGCAGATAGAGATGATCCCTCTAGCCCTGGAATGGGTTTAGAAACAAAGAGACATGCCAGAGTGTAGGTTCCTAATTACTAAATCAAAAGAGGACATGATATATTGACCTACCTGGAGTCCAATGTTGTCGTCGTGGCTGTAGTGGTGGTGGCCTCTCGCTCCTGCCTTGGCAAGTCACAATCCTTCTGTAGTCATGCCCGGATACCTACACATAGATCAACAAACAATAACATCATACGACATAATAACTTCATTAATAACCACTAGCCAGTCAAAGAGGGCTAAGCATATTGCATTAAACAAATGACATAACGCAAAATGGGAACCAAACAATAGTCATGTATATGTATTAATAGAAGGAAGAGTTACAAGAAAAGCTTTGACGTCATAGTCTCCTCTAGCAGGGTTCAGCCGAAGCGCGTCTCAGATGCTCATCAGGGGATTTGGACGGGATGAGGGCATGGACTTAAGTTCTCTCAACGAAGTTCCTTGTTGTTCTAACTCTTCAACAATTCAGCTATAGTATACTGAATTCTCCATGTTCAGCTATCTTATGCAAGGAGAGATAGCTTATTTTATAGAGGAAAATGAGGACTTTGGGATCCCTACAAAGGTGGAAGGGAGGCTTATCATTTAGGAGGTTCCCAAAAGAGGTGGAAACCATACAATAAAGGAGGGAGTCCGTGGTTATTTAGTCCAACCACTCCCAATGACTCATCCTCGAAGTTGTTAGAGTGGAATCTATGTCTCTATTTTTAAAAAAAATCCATAAATAGCTCGATGGGGGTGGCTAAATAGGACAGAGCGCCAAGTGGCACGGGGCCCAGCATTAATCTTCCTCATTAGCGCGAGGGTAGAACTGGCTACTCGTGCCAAGGCAAAAACAGGTGTTTCTGAAGCTCTACTCAGGGAATTGTCAATAGAATGAATATTGCTCTCATATAAAGGGATGCAATAATGGTATTTGCAAGGCATGACACTTCTTATTAGTCACAGAAATGACCCTCCAATGTGTGAGATGGGGATTGCAGGGACAATTTACAAAATGCTTGGTAACACTCTTCCATTACCTAGAAACCAACTGAAATTCCTAGTGAGAAGTAGGATTTACAATCCAACCTACATCACAATTTCCAAACATCTCATTCTTATATTAAAAAGTGCTAAGTCCTTGCCGCATAATTTAAATATAGATAAATTAAAATATATGTTATTGTTAAATATGTTATTTTTATTATTAATTTGTAAAAATATATGGTGAATTTTTTAGTGATGTAATAATGTTTTGAATACGGTTAGTAGGATATTTATGGTGACCAATTTGATATGATATGGATGTGGTGCGCTATGTTAACATGATTTAATTTTAGCATATAATTATATATATATTAATGTGTGTTAAGCATGGTTCCACCACAAATTATCTACTTGAGACCTTAGAGCCATAGACATATGTTAAAAATTTTATGTGGTTGTTTCATGTTACATTAAAAATTTCAATATTTAGAATCAAGTAAAAAAAGAAATATTGTTTGTATAGCAAAGTGCAGTAAGCATGGTTCTACTGCAAATTATTTACGAGGGGACCGTAGCGCTATAAGCACGTGTTAAAATTTTTAGGCGCATATATGGACTGATATACCCAATGCCTCTTATCAGTGATCTCATAAACTGGTTAAAGAGAGCATATATTTTAACAAGTGTTAAAAGTGTATATATATAGGTATTAATGGATGTTAATCAATTTTTTATTCTCTGAAATTAGGAAATATGGGTGATTTTTTTCACGATAGTTTAGAGATGGTGTATGAAGATGATTGGAAAAATTAGGAACAAATATGTACATATGAATTGTTCATATAAATAGAAGTTTTATTTTATTAGTATAAATTTTATTATGAAATTAAATATGTTTTGATTATTTTTTTATAATTGTATATTTTAAATTATAATATATAATTATTCAAATATATATATATATATATATATATATATATATATATATATATATATATATATATATTATAGTTTTATAATTAAAAAAAATTTTAAAAAACTATTTTTTTCATTTAAAAATATATTTTTAATAAGAAAACATTATGATAAATCAACACATTCTAGTGAAAATTAAAACTAAAAAACCTCATTCGATATTGTATTATCACAATCAAGTTGATCTACTCTCATTTAAAAAAAATATGTTACCATAATTAAGTAATTAAAATTTTGCTGTCACTTGGAACCTACTTGATTGTGAGAGTTTTCACTTGGTCTCCCCATGTTGGTAATTCAGTCCCTTAAAGACCTTAATTGTATTGATATAATTACCCTTTGTTGATAAATTTTTGTATTGTATATTGAAGTGGATTGTGATATATTAAAACATTGAGCTTCATTTGAGAAAATTCTATTTCACATGAATATGGGCACTATCCTTGAGTCGTGATAAATGGGAATTTTTGAAGGACAAAACGTACAATACAAAAAGAGGCAGACATAAATTACTAGAGATGACCTAAATGAGTAAATTTTACATGATATCATGTGAGTAAAGAGTAAATCAAAACATACACAATACGCTAACCAGATGACATAAATGACACATTTTATTGCAAATTTATATTTTCTATATTAGTACACTGCAATGTAATTACTTTAGTCGTAGTTTAATAAAATGATGCTCCAGTTCGTGGTTTTAATGGGAGTAGTCTAACTAGTCAATGTTTTGACCTTTGGTTTTTGTGCCTTCCCTTCTCCGACGAACGTAATCTGGTAACCTTAAATTTCTCTGTCAACCCTGGTTTTCTATTTACTTCACTCTCCATTGTTGTGTATCATCATTTGTTAGTGTCTGTTGCTTCACATCTCAACACCATCATACATATCTACCATAGAATCCAAATCCTCTTTACCATGCCATGTATCCATTGAATTCAGCGCCATTGAATTTAATTTGAAATTCAATTTAGTTGCGGGATTTGAAATTTTAATTAAATAATAATGAATTTGCCATGAGCATGTTTCCCACTTTAACTTTCATGCTTGTGCGCAAGTTAGAGGATAGGCGGGCATAGATCAGTTCTATCACTAGGATGAAGACATATAATGATATAAATTTAATAAGGAAAAAAATAGAATACAAATATAATCAGAAATACAAAGATGCAATAGAAATAGTATTTCATTTCATTAATATCAAATACTGAATATTCTTACAAACATAATTGAAACAAAGTAGTTCTGTCGATGGTAGCTTATCTCTGAGAAGCGATGTGGTGGCTACATGCTTATGACCTGTGTTACAATGAGGCTTAAGGGACTTTTCATTATTGAACAATAAGAGAAAACCTTAAACAACCAAAACCCTAACCAGAGGAGATGTAACACCAAGAGTTTATGGGCCTCGTTGGGGTTATTTGAGCAGCGAACTTCCCAAGGTTGTAACTTGGTTATATTATATTTGTTTGGAACGTATGATACCTCATTGAAAATATCTCTACGAGGAATACATGGTTTTTTACAGTCCCTTGCCTCTTGCTATGGGACTGCAACAGACCTCAAAAAAACATCATTTATGGGGTCAAAATAGCTCTAGAAGTTCAGGACCTAAAAATTTCTAAAAATAGTAAATAAGAAAAATGATGAAACTGTATAGGTGGAATAGGGAGATGGCCACCAATATCCACCTAGATCATTCCTCCCCACTTAGGAAGCAATGGTCCCCATTGTGTGCATAGCCTCCATGAGGTGGGGAAATTTATGTTGAACCTTGATCCAAATTTATGTAGGAATGCAACAGAATACACATATAGCCATAGATACAGAGATGTAGTAGAAATAATACTTCATTTTATTATAATCAAATGACTGAAACAAACTAGCTAGGGCACTGGTAGCATATTTGTGAGAAGAGATGTGGAGGCTACATGCCTCTGAACTGTGTTATAGAACTGAAATTTGTTTACAAACATAATGTAAATAAACAGCTAAGGTGTTGGTAGGCTTATATCTGAGAAGAGATGTGGCGGCTACAGGCCTCTAAACTGTGTTACAAAACAAATGACTGAAACATGCTTATAGAAATAGTGGAAATAAATGACCTAGGGAACTGGTAGCATATCCATGAGAAGAGATGTGTCGGCTACCAGCCCGTGAACTGTGTTATAATGTAGACATAATGGAAATGAGCGAGCGAGGGCACTAGTAGTGTATCTATGAGAAGAGATGTGATGGCTATAGGCCCCTCCATTGTGTTACAATGAGGCTCGAAGGTGTATTTATTTTTGAGAAACAATGTAAAATCTGAAACGTCCAAAAACCTAACCCTAGGAGATGAAGTGCCAAAATTGTTGGTCCCATTTGGGTAAACCGGTGTTTCAAATTCTCAGGGACGTGACTTTGGAATCCAACCTCCGTTTGATGCACTAAATAGCTCGTTAGAAATATCTATTCAAGGACTACAACTTTTGAGTGAACAACATTGATCTATGCACCCATGTTGCTCCCAGTTTCCCTAAAAAGCGTCGTTTAGGGCCTCAAAACGGCTCCGGAAGTTTAGGACCCGAAAAATTGCTATAAATAGTAAGTTGTGTTGAAACTTACAAACTAAAAGAACTGATGGTGGGGGTTCAAATGGAATCGATGGGTGGCCACCAATATCCACCTGAATCATTAACTCCCCAAAACGGCTCCGGTAGTGCAGGACCTGAAAACCTGCTAAAATAGTAAGTTGTGCTGAAGTTGAAAAAATGAAAGAATTGATGCTGCAGGTCCAAATGGAATAGGTGGGTGGCTATCAATATCCACTTGGATCATACAAATGATCTGGATTTAGGTAGGAACTCAACATAATACACATACAACCATAGATACAGATATGCAGTGGAAATAATGCTTCATTTTATTATAATCAAATGATTGAAACAAACCAGCTAGGGCACTGGTAGCGTATCTATGAGAAGAGATGGGGAGGCTACAGACCTCTGAACTGTGTTATAGAACTGAAATTTGTTTACAGACAGAATGTAAATAAATAGCTAGTGTGCTAGTAGGCTTATCTCTAGGAAGAGATTTGACGGCTACAGGCCCCTCCATTGTGTTACAATGAGGCTCGAAGGCCTATTTATTGTTAAGAAACAATGTAAAATCCAAAATGTCCAAAAACCTAACCCAAGGAGATGAAGCACCAATATTGTGGGTCCTGTTTCAGTAAATTGGTGATTCAACTTCCTAGGGACATAACTTTGGCATCCGATCTCCATTTGACGCGATCAATAGCTCATTAGAAATATTTGTCCAAGGAATACAAATTTTTAGTGAGAAACATCTATCTATAGACCCATGTTGCTCCCAATTTCCCAAAAAAGCGTCGTTTAGGGCCTTAAAACGGCTCTGAAAGTTTAGGACCCAAAAAACTGCTATAAAAAGTAAGCTGTGCTGAAACTTACAACTGAAAGAACTGATGTTGGGGGTTCAAATTGAATTAGTGGGTGGCCACCAATATCCACCTAGATAATTAAGTCCCCAAATCGGTTTTGGGAGTGCAGGACCTGAAAACCTACTAAAAATAGTAAGTTGTGCTGAAGCTGAAAAAATGAAAGAATTGATGCTGCGGGTCCAAATGAAATAGGTGAGTGGCCACCGATATCCACTTGGATCATACCATTGATCTGAATTTATGTAAGAACACAATAAAATACAAATATATCCATAGATACAAATATGCAATGGAAATAGTGCTTCATTTTATTATAATCAAATGACTGAAACAAACTATCTAGGGTGCTAGTAGCGTATCTGTGAGAAGATATGTGGCGGCTACAGGCCTCTGAACTATGTTACAAAACTGAAAGTTGTTTACATACAAAATGTAAATAAATATATAGGGTGCTACTAGGCTTATCTCTGAGAAGCGATGTGGCAGCTACAGGCCTATGAACTGTGTTACAAAAAAAATGACTGAAACATGCTTATAGAAATAATGTAAATAAATGAGCTAGGGCACTAGTAGTGTATCCCTGAGAGGAGATGTGTTGGCTACCAACCCCTGAACTGTGTTACAATGCAGACATAATGGAAATGAGCGGGCGAGTGCACTAGTAGCGTATCTCTAAGAAGCGATTTGATGGCTACATGCCCCTCCATTGTGTTACAATGAGGCTCTAAGGCCTATTTATTGTTGAGAAACAATGTAGAGTTTGAAATGTCCAAAAACCTGACCCTAGGAGATGAAGTGCCAAAACTGTGGGTCCCGTTTGGGTAAATTGGTGTTTCAACTTCTCGCGGACATAACTTTGGCATCTGATCTCCATTTGATGCGCTCAATAGCTCGTTAGAAAGCGCTGTATGAGGACTACAAATTTTGAGTGAGAAACATTAGTTTATAGACCCATGTTGCTCCTGGTTTCCAAAATAAGTGTCGTTTATGGCCTCAAAATGACTTCGGAAGTTGAGGACCCGAAAAACTACTATAAATAGTAAGTTGTGCTGAAAATTACAAACTGAAAGAATTGATGATGGGGGTTCAAAGAGAATCGGTGGGTGGCCACCAATATCCACCTGGATCATTGAATCCCCAAACAGCTCCAGGAGTGCAGGACCTGAAAACCTACTAAAATTAGTAAGTTTTGTTGAAGCTGAAAAATTGAAAGAATTGATGCTGCAGGTCCAAATGGAATAGGTGGGTGGTCACGGATATCCACCTGGATCAAACTTGGTCCTTGGTGAACAACTTTCCCTAGTGAAGGAGGTGGCCTGCTTTAACAACTCGATATAGCTGGATCCGCTATTGGCAAGTTCTCTTAAGATGTGTGTCCATGATCTGATCATTTGCATCATGTTCCATGAAGTCAGGATTTAACTCTGTCAGCGTGATTTTTTCTGCAATGTTAGATTTGTTTAGTAATGGTGGAAAGTATGACTGAAGGCGATCCACATTGAACAGTGGGTGCATGCTAAGGAATGGGGGAATGTTGAGCTCAAAATATTTGTCTCCAATGACCTTGATGATAGTATAAAGTCCATAAAAAAGTGGTATTATTTTCTGATGGGATCTGGTTAGGTGTTCTTTCTGCAAATGCAGTCACAATTTGTCGCCCACCTGAAACTTCATGAGGGGAATTTTGAGGTCTAAAATGGGCCTCCTAAGAAAAATGTACAACCAAAATAAACTTTATAAGAACCAATAGGATTCAAGATGATGATGTCATCCATAATGGATGATTCACCATTTTTGGAGTAAAAAAGTAAAAATATTAAAAAATAATAAAATAATAAAAATACTTTTTCAACTCGTATTTTAAAATTATCTCCCAAAATTTTTACTCAAATTTCGAGCGGGAGTACTCGTTGGATGCGGAATTTAATTCCTCATCCAAGGAGTACCCATGTTGCATACTTTTGATGAACTCTTCTACACGAAAAATGAGAAATACATAAAAAAGCGTGATTGTAATCACGTTTTTTTATGTATTTCTCATTTTTCGTGTAGTAGGACCCATCGAAAGTATGCAACATGGGTAATCCTTGGATGGGGAATTAAATTCCGCATCCAACGAGTACTCCCGCTCGAAATTTGAGTAAAACATTTGGGAGATAAGTTGAAAATATGAATTGAAAATGATTTCATTTTCCCTCTAAAATTTGATGATGTCATCAAATCTTATTTGATTTTTTCCACTATTATTTTATAATTTCCTTAGGAGGCCCATTTTAGACCTCAAAATTCTCCTAATGTGTGTGGCACCCGATGTTGATCATGTCGTTTCTTGTACTTGGAATTGGATTTCTCCAAGATGTCATGGACCTGCTCGCGGATGTGCTCGATGCGTTCAATTAATATGGTTGCTTTATAATCCTCAGACAGTACATGTGTGGATTTTTTCTGTGTGGTCGCATGAGTTTTGGCAACATCAATCAGATATAGTGGTTGAAATCATAGACCCGGTTGAAAGGGATTGCGACCAGTCGAGCTATGGAGCTATTTGTTATAGTTGTGCTGAACATATGGAAGGTTCTAATCCCATGTTCATGGATGCTTGGAGTTGTACATGTGGAGTATATGCACTATCATCCTGTTGACAACATTTTTATGGCCATTTGTCAGGGGATGGAATGCAGTTGACTTGGTGAGCTTGGTGTCCAACAATTCTCATAGGCTTGATCAAAATGTGCTTAGGAACCTACTATCCTGATATTATATAATAGTCTACAGGATCCAAAAATGTCTCCACACTCTTTCAAATAAGAGTTTGGTAGTGTCCTCCGTTGTGATACTCTTCTTCCAAGCCACCTATATAGTCATTTTTGAGATTCTGTCCACGACCACAAATACACAGTTATTACCATGCTTAGTATAAGGGAGGCCATACATATAGTCCATGGAGATTGATTCCCAAGTATGACTGGGAGTGGAAAGACGAGTTTACAGACATTGCTTCTTGATGGTTGGCTTGGAGATGACGCATGACGTGTAAGATCTGATATATGTCCGAACATCTTATCAGGATTTTTGGCCAATAGAAATATTGTTGCAATACATCTAATGTCTTTTCTACCCTAAACTATCTAGAAACCCTGTTGTACTATGCCTTCCAAATCATCTTGGTCCGCTCGCTTGAAGGAACACAAAGGTGTCCTATTTTTCATAACAGTGCATCCTATAGGTGATAATATCAGAGTTGTTTGCCTCCCAAGAGAGTTTGGTATGTGTTGTTGAATTCTGGATTTCTCTTGTAAAGAATCGGCCAACTTGAAGTCTCGTGCCCACAAAAGTTGAGCAGAGTGGTCAACGCCATGACAGGTGGTCGGTTGATTCAGTCTGCAATATTGGTGGTGGTGCCCATATTGCCCTTAATATTCAATTGCAATTTTTGGAGCTATGTGGACCATTTCTAATGGCGATCGTTCTACAACTTACCTTGTATCTGTATGAACTGTAGGGGTTAGTGGTTTATGTAGTAGATCATTTCCTTCCCTAGAATCTAGTTCTTACACTATTGGTGGGCTTCCACAATGGAATAAATTTCTTTGTCATAGGTGGATTACCTACAAACTGTGTATGAAAGTGTCTCACTGTGATAAACTACAGGATGACCCTCTTGATTAAGAACTTCACCAATCTCATAGTCAGAGGCATTTGTTTCAATCTAAAATGGTTTTTCTAGGTCTGGTAATGTGAGCACAGGTGCAGAGAAAAGACATTGCTTCAATTCGTCAAATGCCTTATGTTGGGATTCAAACCAGAAGAATTTTTATTTTTCTCTTGATCCTTTGGTGACTTGACTCAGGGGCTAAGTGATATGGGAGAATCCCAAAACCAACATGTGGTAGAAGCTAGCAAGTCCCAAAAAGCTGCAGATCTCCGTTAGAGTAGTTGGGGTTGGCCAATCACGAATGAATTGTATCTTGGCTGGGTTCACATGTACACCTCTCTCATCAATGATGTACCCTAGGTATTAAACCTGGGTCATACCAAAAGTGAATTTTTTGAAATTGGCACACAACTTGTGTTGTCACAGTGTTTGGAGGACTTGTCAAATGTGGTGAAGGTGTTCCTCCCAACTCTGACTAAAGATCAGGATGTCATCTAAATACATCACCACGAATGAGTTGGTAAAAGATCGCAATATGTTGTCCATCAACCTCATGAAGGTTGCAGTGATATTCTTCAACTTGAAAGGCATGACCAACCATTCGAAGAGGACCTCCTTAGACTTGAAGGAAGTCTTCCATACATCATAGGGTTTTATCGGTACCTCGTGATAGTCGGACTTCAAATCAATTTTGATGAAATATTTGACCCCATTCAGCTGGTCCAGGAGGTCATCAATCTGTGGGATTGGATACCTATTCTAGAAAGTGATATTGTTCATCACCTAATAGTCGATACAGAGTCTCCAGGTACCATCCATATTTTTTACCAACACGATCGGGCGTGGACAAGGTGAGGAGATTATCCTGATGTGCCCCTTCTACAACATCTCTTAGATCTACCTCTTGGTTTCATTACTCTCCACAATAGAGCATCAATAGATCAACCCCTTAGGTAGCGACGTGCCTTGGGTCAGATCAATGGAGTGCTTGACATGACAGTGTAGAGTAATCCCAGTGGGTGAGGATAAAATGTCCTTGTATTCCTCCATGACTTTTTACATCTAGTGTTGCGGCATAGGGGAGCCATGTTTAGAGGCTGCGACCATAATCTTATTCTTTCCCTGTGGGCGAATCGTAATGAAAATTTTTTTATTTGTTTGGGAAAAATCTTATTTCATTTCTTTGAAGTAATCAAAGAAATGGCAGAAGGTGGTACTACCTCAGGTATCCTGTACAATGTATTTCCCAAAGTAATAATAATAGAATAAGGCCTATACTCATACAAAAAATGTCGCTTCCATAAGTATGGTTGGCCTAATAATACATCAGAAACTTCAAGAGGATAAAAATCACACAGTACCTAATCCATGAAGGGCTTGATGTTGTAGGGAAGTCAACATTGTTGGGTGATGCGAATATCTCTTCCTTGGTGAAGCAACTCGATGGTATACAACCGCGGGTGTGTTGTGGCTAGTAGGATATGACACTTCATCACCTATGTTGAAATCAGGTTCTTTTGGATTCCGCTATCGACAATGAATTGTAGTGGAGAACCCTTCACCCACATCTAGGAATGAAAGAGGTGCTCCCCCTCCTATAGATCCTCGGGCTCCTTCCTCTGGAACTTGGTGGTGGAAATGGTGGCACTGGGTTCCACATCAATGATCTCCTTCACTTTGTCATTCCGCGTGTGTGGTTTTGAATCTAAATTAGAACATGCATCTGATGCAGATGCCTTTAGCTCAGCCACCAATAACTGTTTGGCCTGACACTCACTTGAGTTGTGAGTAGAGATTTTATGAAATTCACACCACTTCCCCATGTCTTTCTTCAACGTTTTGGTGATTTTCTTCGCTTGCTGCTTCGACGGGTTATCCTGAATCACCCCGCTTTGGATTTTCCACTTTTTTATGTGGTTTGGGGACACCTTTCCTTGGCTTCATATTCACGGATCCAAATGTTTGATTATTTTGCTTAAATTTCTGCTCGATCTTGGTGGCATATCGATATGCCGCACCAAGCGAGGTAATGTCGAGGAAATACATTTCCTCCTGAATGAATCTGTGTAAACAAATGTGGTACTTGAGCACAAAATGTTTCTCTGAATATTTAAACCCATATTTGTGTGCAGGGTATGGAAATCATTCATCAACTCATGCACATCTTGATCCCTTTGTTGTTGCAACATGGTCCATTGGATGTACTTGTCCTCATAGCTCCCCACAGGGTAACATTTTTCCTTTATATAGTTTTAGAATGAATTCTAAGTGGGTAACACAAAAAAATTGAGGGTTCTTCCTCATCCCTCTTTTCATAGTAGGTTACCCACCAATCTTTGACATGGGGGGCAACTTTGAGGAGCACAAAGATAATATTTTCTTTATGAGAGAAATCATGGACTGAAAAAATACCCTTCCAGCAAAATCAACAATCTATATACAATGTCTACATTTATGTTTCCTTCAAATACAGGAATTTCAAAGTTTAATTGTACCTTAAAAGGAGTGGTGCCTCTAGAGCGGCTGCTGGATAAAGATGTGCCATCGATGTGAAGATGTTGAAGGATATGGGAAAAGTTATCCATTATCGTGTTCCTTTGTTTCTTGAGGGTATCCTCAAGCAATATTCTGATAGGATGTCCTGGTCCTTTGTATTTCTTTTCTTCCACCATGGTAGGATATCGGGGTTTGCGAGGCTGATATTGCAAAGGTTCAACCATATCGAACACTGATGCCTTATACCCAACCTCGTTGGGGACATGCAAAGAAATATCGTGAAAGAGCATATTGCTCTGATACCACTGATATGAATTTAATCACGAATGAAACAAAATACATATATAATAACAAATACAGAGATGAAACATAAATAATATTTCATTTCATTAATATAAAATATCTAAAATACTTATAGACAATATTGAAAGAAAATACCTCTGGTGATGGTAGCTTATCTCTGAGAAGAGATCTGGTGGCTACATGCCTCTAAAATGTGTTGCAATGAGGCTCAAGGGCCTTTTTATTATTGAAAATAAGAGAAAACCATAAACAACCAAAACTCTAACCCAAGGAGATGTAACATAAAGTGTTTATGGGCCCCGTTGGGGTTAGTTGGGCAGCCAACTTCTTAGGCTTGTAAATTGGCCAGATTATCTCCGTTTGGCACGTATGATAACTTGTTGGAAATATTACTCTAAGGACTATAGGTTTTTCCGCAGTCCCCTTCCTTTGGCTACAAGACTGTAGCATACCTAAAAAAAACGTCGTTTAGAGGCTCAAAATTTCTCTAAAAGTTTAGGACCCTAAAATTGCTAAAAATAGTAAATAAGAAAATTGATGAAACTGTCTAAGTGAAATAGGCGGGTGGTCACCAATATCGACTTGGATCATACAGATTATAATAGAACATCAAAAAATGAAGGTGAAGCACAATGCTATTTCAGTATAGTTTAACATAAATACTATTTCCTTTAGTTGAAGTTTGTTGTATTGTTATGCAATGATGGAGACTAAAGTACATGCGGCTACCACAAAGCTTCAAGGATGTCTCTGTCGCCTGTTCAAAATTCAAGGACTTAACAAGAGATGGGTTTTGATTATTTACATGGGAGAGTTTCGCGTGAAATATTGGGCGAGAGCTTTGTTTACATGTGAGGCTAGAGCTTCGTGCGAAATCTTGAGAGGAATAATGGTGTTGTCATCATTACAATGCTATTATTAACCCCGCTGATGGTATTTTCATAGTTGCTCTCCACTTCCTGGTGACATAGGGGTTTCCTTATCCTTTGACAAACTTTATTAAGGTTTGCGATCATGATTTTTCATTTTACATGAACCTTTGAGCTCGAGTTCCAACAATTTGAGCTATGGTGTTCAAATACTACCACCTGTTGGCCAACCAGTACCACTGAGCTTTGCACTTGATCTTCCACATTGATTTATAGGTATTTCCATCCTTTTGGTAACCTTGCATCAAAAATTCCCTCGGATTCGATTTAATTTAATTTATGAGTAAGACAATATATTATTATGTTCGATTTTCAACTCGTCATATATTCTTTTTCCAAAACTCATTTTGGTCTTGTTGGGGTCTAAACTGTTTACTCACATTAATTGGATTTGTGAACATACCCGAGGTCACAACTAAAGAGTTTCCAAATACCTTCAGATTTATCCTTGCGAAATGCTATTCATACTCGTAGGAGGATGAAGAGGAGTCACAGTGTATAGGAACGAGCACATAAAGCACGTCATATAACCTAATTCTCAATGATATTTTGTAACCGCTTATATGTGAAATTAATGTGTCTAAGGGCTTTGGGCTTTGTGTGTGCATTGTTGTCTTCTAGATTCATGAATGATGTGAAAAATCAAAATGGTGTTATAGACCTCCAATCTTGTTTTTAATTTTGATTTAATTTAATTAAAATATTTTACTCTATATTTTTTTCTTCAAATAATTATTTTAAAATAATTATGTTATGTTGTGATGTTTTTTTATAAATATTTGATGAAATAATAATTTTTTATTATATAAATTATATTTTTAAATATATAAATAAGTATAGCATTTTTATAAAACTTATACAATATTTAATTTATACAAATTATAACTATTAAATTTAATTATGTAAAACATTATGTTATAATTTTTTTTTTTTTGAAAAATAAATTTATAAAAAAGCCAAAATATTAAAATGTTTATAAGAATTTGTTGGTATTTTTAAAATTGCATCCATGTAATTTGATTTATTGTTAATATGTGATTATTAAAATTATTGAATTTTGAATCACTGAAAAATGAGATGGTGAAATTATAAAATTGTTTTCTTATTACTTCATTTCAATTTCTAAGTGAGGCAGGAGCATTGAGGTAGAACCACAAACAATGTGACAACCTAGTCACATGTTGTGGCTTGGGAAGAGGACTAGCAGTCCAAAGAATTTGAAGACCTTATTTTTTTTAAAGTATTTTGTTAAGTTAAATTGGGCTAACATAGCCATTGTACTTTGAAGATTAAAGGAATAGTTAAATTAGGATTAGTTCATTATTTACTTGAATAAACTGTTATGAAACTGAATGACAGTTTCTAAACCATATGGGGGTTTTGGGAAAGGAATACAATGTTAGAATTTACCGAAGAAATAATAAATTTACCGAGAGAAACAAAAAACTATAACTTAGCTAGCAACAAATCATTAACATAAACACAGATGTTTATCTAGGAAAACCCCAAATCCGGGGCAAAACCCAACCAATGAAATTTCATTAACCATTGGCCAAAAACCTGGTCAATCCAACCAAGTGAGCCTTCATCGCTCACCTCCAGGCCTACATTACAATGAAGTCTTCTCAACCTTTTATAGGCTCCATTACATGCAATACCATGGGCTGAAAATCATGGGTGCACAATACCATGTACCCCAAAACCACTACTATTTACCCTAGTCAACATTGACTCTATCTCAAGTCAAGTTTACCTAACAATTCCCCCCTTAAACTTGACTTGGGGTTTCTTGACTAAATCCAACTAAAATTACTAAGTGAGACAACCTCGCTCACTCTAGCTCTTCCCCCCTCGAATTTTTTTACCCAGGGTAATCGTTAATTTGACATCCCCCCTATCACCTAGATCTAACCTAGACTTTACCAGTGATTACCCATGGGTATGCATGCCATACCAGGTCTTACAGCAGTATGCCCATTTACATGTAATAAATTAACTCCATTATAATAATAATTTTTTTGGTTTTTGTTTCATTGTTACTGTCTTTGCACATATGACATCAATGTCCATAAAAAGAACCCATCTACCGAATTACATGGGTCACCAGCCTTTGTAACCGCCAGTCCTCTAGGAGTTCTCTTCAGATACATGGTTCATTAAATCAATCCACTAGCACATATCCTCTCTCCTCCTCTCTTGACACATTATGTGCCCAATACTCTCCTCCCTTATAATGAACTATCTCCTTGTCAAATTAAATTCATAATAAAGTTTGTTGTCGACACCTACCACCACTTCGTATGCATACATAAAAAACAACAACCAAATAATATATCCATTCACAGGCCAATAAAACCCTTGGCAACAAAAGCGTCCCTCTGAAGCCAACATTTGGCTCTGATACCATTTGTTAAAACTTATCGAAGAAATAATAAATTTACTGAGAGGAACAAAAAACTATAAAATAGCTAGCAACAAATAATTAACATAAACATAGATGATTATCTGGGAAAACCCCAAATCCAGGGAAAAACCCAACCAATGAAATTTCATTAACCATTGGCCAAAACCCTGGCCAATCCAACCAAGTGAGCCTTCACCGCTCACCTCCAGGCCTACATTACAATGAAGTTTTCCCAGCCTTTTATAGGCTCCATTACATGCAATACCATGGGCTGAAAACCATGGGTGCACAATACCATGTGCCCCAAAACCACTACTATTTACCCTAGTCAACATTGACTCTATCCCGAGTCAAGTGTACCTAACATAAAACCGAACCAAGTCCACCATTGTGGGGTTCTACCATCCATAGAGAGAAAGAGAGAATGAGAGGGAAATAGGTGTGAAATAGGGTTGAATAGAGAGTAGGAACAAATGTAAAAACCAACCATCCTAGTGCTTGGTCTATGTATTTTCATTTATAAATTAATTCCAAGTGTTTTGGATTTTGATCGGGCTCTCTATTTTAACCTACTTTTTATTTCCCTATTGAAATCAAGCATTTCATTTATGCGTCATTATATATGCATGTTATTTTTGTTAATGCATAGACATATTAAGTGACAGAATGAAGTTCCTGTGAACTTCACACAGGAAAAACTGTGGCAGAAACCAAGGGATGAGAGACAAAGAACAAACCCAGGAGGGGTTCGTGCGTTTACAGGTTGAATAAAGCTCAGGAGAGATAGTGTTGAAGAATTCTGAAGAAGCTCAGGAGGAGTAGTGTGGAGAAATCAACATTGCAGAGCGACGACAGCTGAAAGAGGAGAGATCGATTAAAGAACAAAATAATTAGATAAATTCCTACGGAGGAATCGATGACGAGGATTGAATCACAATGTTAAAGGTTTAAGGATTGATGGCAGAGATTAGAGTGGGAAAAAGAGGCGAAGAAGAGCTGACAAGGTTGAGTGGATGGCTGCAATTAAATCGCAGATTCGAAGATGAAATATGGATAGTCGGGATGACTTTGCGAATCAGAAAATATAAGATGCGATGAGATGGAGGGGAAAGACATGGGTCGTTGGATCATACAACATATCTATGGTGGACGGTGAATTACATTTTCACATTTCACAAAAGTCAGAGGTTACCATTTATGAGTTCACAAGGTAAGTTGTTTGTGGTGCGATGTGGTAAGGATGAGATGCGACAGGGGATAGCCACATTTCAGCGTTGCGCAATAATGCACTTCCCAAGGTTTTGTGGTTTATCATATTTGGTAAAGAATTAAAAGTGGCGAGAAAGCGATTGTGATGTATTATGATTGGCGGAGAGTATTATGGGACCCTCCAGGTAAGAAACCCCTTTGTTTACATTTTTATTGGGTTTTACGTGTGTTTTGCATAAGGTAATCCACTGGGGTTGTTTAAAGGAGTGTTGTTTGATTGCGCATGTATGTATGTTAAACTACCTCCTATATATTGTTATTCCACTGTGTAAAAGGAGTTTATATGGGTTCTAACCCACAAGTCCACATATTACTTGTAAAATTCATTTACGGCTGGATCAATTTGTTTCAGAGCATACAATATCTCAGAGGTGGTGTGAAGGACTTTGCACTATGCAAAGTTGAGAAAGATTGCTCATTGATTCTAATCGAGTGAACCTTAAGGGGTAAGCCTGTGGAATGAAGGCTTACGAAAAATCATAAGAGCTACAGAAGAATGTATGAAGTAGTAGCCCAAAAAATAAGGTAGCAGCAGGAGTGAAAACATATCAGCAAGAAGATCACAGCCTTAAGGGGAAGTGATGAAGGAAGCTAGCAAAGGTTTTCTAGGAGGACGAAGAAGTGTGGTCAAAACCTAGTATTTTAGCTGAGGTTGGAATATAAAAGGATAGTAGTGTTATCAAGTGCACATGAGTTGTGAGGGTGAGCCTAGAAGGAGCATATAGGAGTACTTAAGGTGGGTGCCATATTGAGGACCCATACTTTCCAAAAGACCAAGCACAGAGAAAGTTTGGTGAGGTACTTTTTAGCAGGAGGAACTGTTACTGCAGGGGCTAGTGCAACTCATAGAGGATGAAAGAACTCAATAAAATGACTATTGGAAGTCATAACATAGGTTCAGGAGGAAACCAAAAAGTGAAGAAGGAAGATGTCAAGATAAATGGCATATGGAAGCATATGACTGATGAAAAATATAAGGGAGAAATATCTGAGATGATAATCCATCTTGATCTATTAATGGAGTTGCTACAGAGGAGTGATGAAGACCAGAGGTGTGGATGGATTATGAGGAAGAAATTGAAAGGGCATGGGCTGTATATGAAGAGGGAGCATAGGTTGAATGCTCAAGAAGAGGAAGAAGCATTACTCATAGCAGTAGAGTATGAAAGGAAATTTCTTGCATATGAACTGGAACATGGATTATTTTCTGAAGAAAATAATAATAATACTAATAGGAGATCTATTGAAGAAACTGTAGGTATGGAGGATGAAGGACAACCATTAGGAATTTTCATGGAAGATCGAGGCCAACATGAATATGCATTGATCATAATATGTGATGAAGAAATGAAGTTACCAGAAGAGATGTCCAAATTATCAAAGGAGATAGAGGAGTTTTTGGAGCATGTGGTTACAGACATTAAAAAGGATGAAGAAGATAAAATAGGTTTGTTGCAGATCACAAGGTGGATCAAGATGATTCCACCGAGGGAAGAAGAAGAGATGATAGTTGATGGTTATCTGAAAGTTTCGAAGAGGAATCACAATCAAAAGAAAGAAGTCAGCAGAGATGCTAGTAAAAGACTAAGCATGGAATATCTTGGTGTAGTATCTACAGACAAGTTGATGGAGTCAACTTGTAGAGATGAATTGTTGGTAGTCCATTATGAAAAAAGGGGAGTTCATAAAGGAAAGAATACTATGGCTAGTCACAGTAAAGGTTCTAAGGGAAATTATGAAATATCAAGTAAGAATAAACTGGATAGAGAATTGGCCGAGATAAAAGTGCAGCTAGAAGTGTTGAGAGAATTCATACAAGGGAATCTGGAACACCAAAGGTATGATTGAGTTCTGCGGTAGAAAATATTTAAGTGGGGTCAGTTAAAAAGTAGGTTGAGATCTAACACAAGAATTTAGCTAGAAGAAGAACTCAGGGGAGCTGAGTTGCAGCATAGGATGTGTGCTGAGGAAGAGGTTTACTTATGTGAACCTGAGCAAGGGTCCATTCTTGGTGATAGTAGTAATGAGGATGAAGATATGAGACCAGCTGATGGTTTCATGGATCCTTGGAAGGATGAGAACCAATGGAAAGAGATGATGTTTGAGACAACAAGAGAGGCTATGGATCGTTATGGTTTTGAACCAAATGATTATTGTATGTTTGCAGGTGAAATAGGTAAAGAAAGAAAATTTACTGATGTTTTCATAAATGATGAGGGGAGAGGATAGGATCTGAATTCTGTTCATGAAGAAAATGAGACAACTGAGTCTCATATACATGCATATGCATAGCTAAGTGAAATCAATGATTTCCAGCCTACAGTGAAAATAAAAAACAAGGAGTACTTGGCTTATGACGATGGCCAAGAACAGAAAGAGGCAAAAGAGGATATCAAGCATTCATATGTTATGCTTGAGAAAGTTGAAAAGAAGACTAGTGAAGACTTTCTGAGTTCGGAAAGAGACTTAGAAAAACAAGAGAAAGATTTGGTATTTGATGTTGGAAATACTCAGAGGGGGGGTGAATCAGTATTCCTTTCAATTAGAGCATTAGTTAATCTTCTATTATTATCAGTGTTTGTACAATGATAACAGTAAACAAAAGGAACACAAATGCACACAATTTTTAAGGTGGAAACCCTCTCCGATACAAAAACCACCTGAATTCTTTTCTAATAATTCTTTAATATTCAAAACCAATTGAAAATGAAGCTCCAACTTCCTATAATCTAGAAAAGCATCCTTCTCTAGCTCCCACTAGATGGACGCTCCAACAGCCGAGATTCTTCGATAGTCAACTAAATGGATGCCCCAACACCTAATGAGCTACAACTCACCCTAGCACCACCATACCACCCTAAATTTTTCACAGACTTGAACCTGTTGGTGACTTCATGCACCAACCTAGCACCACCCTAACACCCTATAGAATAATAAAACAAGAATGGACTCTCATACTAGGGAAAATTGTCCACTTTACAATGGTATAGAATGATGTAGAGGAAGAAGATACAATAGACCATAACGCCAACTATGAAAAAACCACCTAACGATGACCCTAGACCTCCCGACAGTGCCTCTTCAACTCTTGGTAGATAGACACTTGTACAATTTTTACAATGATGCATTTACAATGAATTAGTACAATGATACCTTTACAATGACTATATGTAGTGCTGCCCACTTAAAGACTTCATGTGCTGAAATTCTTGCTGCTGTTCTACACCTTAATTTCTGCTCTTGTCATTCTACCCTCTGCTACACTTTGATTTGCTTTGCTACCCTAGAAATTCTGGTCCTTTGCAGCCCTTGACAACACATGATCTAGCTTTTTCTTGCCTTCTAGAATCTTGATATTGAATCTAGCTTATCTCTATTATTTCATCTCCCCAATATGTGATTTTTGGTTCTGTAGTTGTACTCTGAGTCTTCTTTCCAATTCCACAGGTCTAATCCAATTTGTATTCTTCAAGTGAGAGTTCTTCCCAATCTCTCACAATGACGTAATTATGGATTGTTTCAGTAGAGTGAACTTGTATGACATGCCACCTGTCATTGTTTCTTCATCCAGCTCTGAAATTGATCCAACAAAAACTATTATCCGTGCACTATCTGCCACTTTTTATAGAATTCCAATCTGATACTCAGAGAGAGAGAGAGAGTTATGAAAATATTCCCAAGGTCACTTATTTGAGATGAAGTTCAGGAGCCTGCAAAAACACTGACTTCCGTAGATCATATCTCTGAAACTATTGTGCACCCTGATCTAAAATTTTTATAGGAGCTTCCTCAGGATTTCCACTTTGCCCTAAAAAAAATTTCAGCTTCTGAATCTTCGTAGAAATAACGTTAGAGTGAAAATTCCATGATGACCTGTTTTAGGTAGCGAAATCCCTACATAAGGAGGATATGAGGATCACAATTTATATAGATGCTTAGGTTGAGAGGGGATTCAAAAAGTGAACATGGGAGGGATTTTAGGTGCTTAAAAATTATTAATTATTCATTTTTAAATGACCCACGCCACAACCTTATGGGGTTTTAGCCCAATAACTGGGGTTACAAACTTCAAACATGAATATCTCTCAAACCATGAAAAATTACGTGGCATGCCATACATCAACGAAAACATCTCGACAAGTAGAAAGCATCAAAATCATTCTTAACCCAAAATATAGTAATTTTGCAGGTAAAAAATTCCCATGCAATATTGGGGTAGCCCCTGGTGCTTCTTGGGTTGACATCAATGACAACCGTTGATCAATAATATTCCCCTTTAGCATTGATGGCAACACAAGTACTCCCCCTACGATCATGAAACCTCTTCCTACAACACTCTCCCCTTTTGACATCAATAGAAAAGGATAAATCCCCTTGACACATAGCCATCATGCAGACCTGTACACACTTCCACTCCCCCTGACACACAACCATCCTGCAGACCAGTACACACTTCCACTCCCCCTTTATATTCTGAATAACGAAAATCTAATGAGAACTTGGGAGAATCCCAAGCTTCTGGCAAAGATATTCAAATGATTCACAAGGTAAAGGTTTAGTGAAGATATCAGCGATTTGTTCTTTTGTACCACCATACTCAAGTTTGATATTCTTTTCAGCGACTTGTTGTCTAACAAAATGATATATGATCGGAATGTGTTTTGATTTTGACTTCATGACAAGATTCTTGGAGATGCTGATGGCACTGGTGTTGTCATAAAATATGGGAATAGGCTCACTGAATTTTACTTGAAGATATTACAAATTTTGTTTCATTCAAAGGACTTGAGTACAACATGTTTTTGCTACAAATGCATTCTGCTTCCACTGTAGATAACAAGATTGATGTTTGTTGTTTTCTCAACCATGATATGAGACAACCACCTAGATAGAATGCTGCTCCACTAGTACTCTTACGAACATCAATGATTCCTACTCAATCTACATCTGTAAAGGCTTGAGTAATGAGATTGTTACCTTTGGGATACCACAAGTCATATTATTTTGTGCTCCTTAGATATCGAAGAATTCTTTTGACAGCAATAATTTGTGATTCTTTTGGTGCTGCTTTAAATCTTGCCACTTTTCCAACTGCTTTCATAACATCTGGCCGGGAGGCTGTTACATATATAACACTACCAATCATAGATCTATAAAACCTCTGATCCACATCCTTCGATGAGTCGTCTATGTTCAATTTGCAACCTGTTACCATCAGAGTAAGGATGGGTTTGAAATCTTCCATTTTTAATTTCTTGAGCATTTCCTTGATGTACTTGGCTTGACATATAAATATTCCTTTCTCTTGCTGAGATATTTGAATCCCTAAGAAGTATGTCAACTCACCATGAGAAGAAATCTCGAACTCACTTTGCATATTTGTAGAAAACTTCTTACTTAGTTGATCATTATTGCTACCAAATATTATATCATCCACATATACCTCAACGATTGTTAAATTATCTTTATCTATTTGTACATAAAGATTGCTATCAACAGTACCTTTCTTGAACCCTTGTTGACATATATATCCATCAAGACAAGCATACCATGCTCTAGGAGCCTCCTTGAGACCATATAGAGCCTTATTTAACCTACAAACATAGTGTTATTTCTCTGATAGTAGAAAACCTTCAGGTTGTTCGATGTAAACTTCTTCTTCTAATTTTCCATTCAGAACTGCTGACTTAACATCCATTTGGTAGAATTTGATTTTTCTTGAACATGCATAGGCGAGAAACATTTGGATGGCTTCCATTCTGACAACTGGTGCAAATGTTTCGTCAAAATCAATTCCTTCCACTTGTGCATAGCCTTTGCAAACCAATCTTGCTTTGTTTCTGGTAACCTTTCCATCTTCATTCAATTTGTTACTAAAAACCCATTTAGTCCCTGTTATAGGTCAATTTGGGCACCATTCCCAATGACTTGGTTAACTAGGCATCATCTCCAGGACCAATGATCAAGGGTCTATCATTCCCTATCATTTCAATTGCTACATGCCCTAATGCAAAGAACAAGAAAAAAATAAGCAAGAATTTCATCAAGCAAAGGCTTCCAAGGTTTGAAGCTTATTATATAGCATATGAGAGCTCACCAACGTAGGCTCTAACGGGCCTAAGTGTGTTGCATATGCAGATAGCCCCATGCAAGGTTGCTCTACAAAGCACTTCCCGACATTCACAGGTGCGTTGGTCACATTGGGAGCGAAATTCTGATTGTTCTAGAATCTCCACTTGGCCAGTGCCTTCTAGAAGAGTTCACATGTGTCAAGCTTCGGATCCAAGTGTCCATTTGACATCTACATGACTGGAAACATGTCTTGCCTATTATTGGAAAGTCATTGATTGCAAAACAACCTACAGTTCATCTATAAATTGAGCATAGATCTAAGTGCTTGAAGAGGAAGAATTTGAGTAGAGAAATGCTGGAGAATTTTCAATTGAGAGCTAGATTTGTATAGTTGCTGCTAGAGATATTTATACTGTGATGAGGCTTGGGGATGTTGCTAGAAGGGTCACTTCAAATCAGTCATTTGGTTGTAACCTCTACTTCTATCATCAATAAAGAATACTGCTTATTTTTCCCCATATGCATCGGTGTTGGCTTTGATTTTCCATATTGTAAGACCTTGGTTGATGTATATGGTTTATGCTTTACTGATTTGGCTAACTAGCTTGAATAGATATCTATATTATTGCATATTCTGTTGTTTCAGTGTTCTTTCTTACAGGAAGCATTCAACACAAAACCGCTTGAATTTGAAGCTACAATAGAAGTGACAGAAGGAGACATTTGGAAGTGACTGATCATATAAGCCTCCAATCCTCTCTGTGTATCTATTATTAGTTAGCAAAAATAGTCGTATAGTCTTTCACCTGTTGTTATAGACTAGCACCTCTCTAGGGAAGTGTTATTTATCCGTAATTCACAATTCTGGCCCAACAGTCCCAATGACATTTTTATCTTTTGGTCGTGGAACTAATTCCCAGGTGTTATTATTCTCGATTTCATCCAATTATTCATTTATAACTGCTATGCAATGTTTATTCTTGTTGGCTTCCTCAAAACTACTAGGCTCAAAGGTTGCTAGAAAAGCTATGTGAGCTTGTTGTGATGAACAAAGTTGTCGACCTTCATTTATGTCACCAATGATTTGATTTTATGGATGGTTCTTTTGAATCCATTTTTTAGTTCTCTTTGGAGGAGATTCTTGTTGTTTTTCTGGTATATCTTAATGATCATTATTTACTTCTTCCTAGTTGATAGTTGCTTCTTGTTATAGAATTTTCTTTGTCTCATTTTCAGCCTCTGTCTCAAGTTTCAAATATTCTAGATCCTCATCATTATTCATTAGAACACCATCTTCATCAAATTTAACATGTATGCTCTCCACTATCTGTTTTCGTCTTAGATTATAGCATTTATAGGACTTTCTTTTGTGTGAGTAACCAAAAAAGATTCCTTCATCAACATGTGGTTCAAACTTACCCAAATTTTGATCTTCTCTTTTGATATAAAATTTACTTCTGAAGATTCTGAAATATTTTACATTAGCTAGCTTTGCTTTCCATAATTCGTATGGGGTCTTGTTGTAATTACCTCTAAGAAGACTTCGGTTGATAATGAAGATTGCCGTATCAATTTCTTGAACCTATAATTTTTCATCCAATTTTGAGTCCTTCAAAATCGTTCTACCCATTTCCTGTACAGTTCTATTCTTTCTTTCAACAACTCCATTTTGCTGAGTTGTTCGTGCTATTGAAAATTATCTTTTTATTCCATTTTCGTCACTGTATTGCTGAAATAATTTGGAAGTGAATTATCCGCCATTGTCTGATCTTAGACACCTTACTTTCAAATCAGTTTCATTTTAGAGCAACTCCTTGTAGATATTAAAGCACTCAAACGCCTTAGATTTTTTCTTTAAGAAACTGACAGCTGTCATCCTAGTATAGTCATCTATTATTAACATGAAATATAATTCTCCATCTAAGGCTTTTGTTCTCACAGGACCACATAGATCAGTATGTATCAATTACCATGGATGTGATGCAAAGTGTTCTTTTGTTTTAAATTGAAATTTTGTCTGCTTGTCATGCTGACAGGCCTCACATAGTGTTTTGGAAAGTTTTGAGATTTTCGACATTTCTCTTACTGCTTCCTTTTTTCTTATCCTGACAATATTGTCAAAGTTTATGTGACCCATTCATTTGTGCCATAACCAACTTTCATCTTCTTTATCTAGTAGACATGCTTTAGTTGCTTCATCTAGAACATATATGTCATTTGGAGCTCAACTTGTTGTAGCCACAATTTTACCATACCTGCCTTTCCTGATTTCACATTTTGTGGAGTTGAATAGCATTCTGTGTACTTGATCACACATTTGTCCAACACTGAGAAGATTGTGATTCATGTTTTCAACCAATAGAACATTCTTGTCTATAACATCTTTTCTTTCGAGAGTGACCGTACCTGATCCTATAACATTTGAAGATCCATCATTTCCAAAGGATACGGTTCCATCCTTCTTCTCTTTCAAAGATACAAATTTCATTCTATCTCCAGTCATATGCGTTGAGCAACCACTATCAACCTACCACACATATTTGTTGTTTTGAGCATTGAGAGTGAGAAAACAACTATCAGTCTTCTTCTTCTTCCACGTTCGTTCGTTCTGTGGCTTCGAAGATTCTTCTGGAGGATTTTCAAGTCTATAGCCTCTGTATATGTGTCAAAAGTTCTGACATTTGTAAAATTCCATATCATTTCTTAAAGGTTCAAATCCATTTATGTTTTGTTGACCCCTGGGACGTTCATATTTTAAGGATCTCCTGGAATTGTATTGGTTCCTAGGGTACGTGCGACATTCTATAGCTTTATGACCAAATTTTCCACATGAATAACAATAGCCATGCAAACTATGTTGGTACCTGGATGGAAATATTCATTGAGGAATCATCTTCCAAGGATGTTCTTGTGAATCTTATCCAATGAAGTCTACATGCATGTTAGATCTCATGGGTTCATTTTATTTTGTTGTATAAGGTCCTACTTATTCTTCATTGTAACTGAGGTCAGTTCTCTCGTTGTAAGATCATTGATTGTTGATGAGTTATTCCAATGCCCTTGAGTTGTTGGCATAGTTTTGGACAATTTTTCCATTCTTTAGTTCCTTACACAGTGAGACTACTTCACCTTCTAATGCTTCCTATTCTTGGTTGCTTTCTTCCAACTTATTTTGAAGTGACTCTTCAATACATTTGTGTTCTTCAACTTCAATTTTGAGACCTTGAACTTGTTCTTCAAGAGTATTGGAACGAATCTTCTCAGCCTTGAGCTCTTTTATAAGCTTGATTGCCTCCTTAGAAAATTATTCCATGGTCAACCCTTCTTCTTCGTTGTTTGATACCTCTTATTTGTTGTGCTTGTCCATAAAAAATACTCTCTTGTTGGCTTCTTCTTTGTTGTCATTGTCTTAATTGAATGATGAGCTATCTTATTTAGAGAGAAAGTTGCTTTTGGATCCTTTATTTTTTTCTTGCTTGTTGAATTTCTTAAAGCCTTTCTTTCCTTTTGAGTTGCCATCACTTGTGTTCAGAAATTTTGCTGTGAAATGACCGACCTCACCAGAGTTGAACATATCAGTGTAAGTTTACCTTTGAATTTTCCCTTACCAATTTTTAGTTTTCTCATAAAGTAAGGATATTCTTCATTTGAAAGACCTTCTTCAACATCTCCCTTTTCTTCACACTTGCAGGTGCATGTCTTTTCAATTGAAGGTTGTTTGTCCTTATTGGTTTTCTTAGATACAATGAACACAGCTTCTAGATGTGAAGTACCCTCTTCTTCATCAAGTCTCATTTCATGTGCTATGAGAACTCCATGTAATTCCTCTTTGATGAGTTTGTCCAGATTTGCATTGTAATCTAAGACTGATACCTTTGGGTTGAATCTCCCTGGTAATGTTCTAAGAATCTATCGTATAATAGTCTTCTCATCAACTGGCTCTCCCAATCCTTCCAGAGTATTGGTTATTTCATCAACGTATTGGAAGTATGCAACAATGTTTCCATCTTCTTTCATTCTAAGTTGCTCAAATTTTTCTCTATAGATTTGAAGCTTTGCTTCTTTGACATTTGAGTCACCTGCATATATATTCTCAAGCTTGTCCCATACATTTTTTGTGGTTTTACAACCCAACACCTTATGATAAGTAGGTTCAATAAGTCCATAGATAATAATTTTCTTTGCTTTTGCATCATTTACCAAATTATTATTACCTTGTTCCTCCGTGGTTGATGTAAATCCATTTTGAACAGTGTCCCATACTTCGTAACCTTGCGCCAAGAGATAGACCTCCATTCTTCCTTTCCAGAGTGCATAATTATTTTCATTGAATAGAGGTACACAATTCTTGGTACGCTCCATGACCTCCTTCCAGCTGTTAAACTGCTATTAAAGGAACCAAGCACTGATTCCCATTGTTGGAAATACTAAGAGGGGGGGTGAATCAATATTCCTTTCAATTAGATCATTCGTTAATCTTCAATTATTATCAGTGTTTGTATAATGATAGCAGTAAATACAAGGAACACAAATGCACATAGTTTTTAAGGTGGAAACCCTCTCTGAGACAAAAACCACCTGAATGGTTTTCTAATAATTCTTTAATATTCAAATCCAATTGAAAATAAAGCTCCAACTTGCTAGAATCTAGAAAAGCATTCTTCTCCAGCTCCCACTAGATAGACGCTCCAACGCCCAAGATTCTTCAATATTCAACTGAACGGATACCCCAATACCCAATGAGATACAACTTACCCTTGCACCACCCTACCACCCTATAGAAGAATAAAAGAATAATGGACTCCCATACCAGGGAAAATGGTCCACTTTACAATGATATAGAATGATGTAGAAGAAGAAGACACACTAGACCATATCTCGAACTATGACACAACCACCTAATGATGATCCTAGACCTCCTGACACTGCCTCTTCAACTCTTGGCAGATATACACTTGTACAATTTTTACAATGATGCATTTACAATGACTTAGTACAATGATACCTTTACAATGATTGTATGCAGTGCTGCCCACTTGAAGACTTCATGTGCTGAAATTCTTTTTATTATTCTACACCTTTATTTCTGCTCTTGCCATGCTACCATTTGTTGCACCTTGCTTTTCTTTGTTGCCCTAGAAATTTTAGTCCTTTGCAGCCCTTGAAAACACATGATCTAGCTTTTTCTTTCATTCTAGGATCTCGATATTGAATATGGTGTATCTATGTTATTTCAGCTCCCCAATATGTGATTTTAGGTTCTGTAATAACAATATGAGTCTTCTTTCCAATGCCATAGGTCTGATCCAATTTGGATTCTTCAAGGTAGAGCTATGCCCAATCTCTCACAATGAGCTAATTATGGATTGTTTTAGTAGAGCGAACTTGTACGGCGTGCCACGTGTCACCCTTTCTTCATTTGGCTCTGAAATTGATAAAAAGAAAACTATGGTCTATGCACTATCTACCGCTTTTTATATAATTCCAATCCGATACTCAGAGAGAGTTATGACAATTTTCCCATGGTCAGTTCTTTGAGATGAAGTTCAGGAGCCTGCAAAAACACTAGCTTCCATAGATCATATCTCCAAAACTATTGTGCACCTTGATTTGAAATTTTTATAGGAGCTTCCTCAGGATTTCGGCTTCACCGCATAAAATTTTTAGCTTCTGAAACTTCGTAGAAAAAATGTTAGAGCACAAATTCCACGATGACCTGTTTCAGGTAGCGAAATCCCTACATAACAAGGATATTAGGATCACAATTTATATAAATGATTAGGTTTAGAGGGGCTTCAACAAGTGAATATGGGAGGGATTTATGAGCTTAAAAATTATTAATTTTTTATTTTTCAATGACCCATGCCACAACCCCATGGGGTTTTAGCCCACTAATTGGGGTTGCAAACTTCAAACATGAATATCTCTCAAACCGTGAAGAATTACGTGGCATGCCATATATCAAAAGAAACATCTCGACAAGTAGAAACCATTAAAATAATTCTTGACCTAGAATATAGTAATTTAGTAGGTAAAAAATCCCATGCAATATTAGGTTAGCCCCTGGTGCTGCTTGGGTTGATATTAATGACAACCGCGGATCAACAATTCAGTCATCAAATAAGACCACTGGGTCTTGTGAGTTTAATGCTGAAAATTTGAATATGTTTGAAGGTTGCGAAGAATACAATCCATATCTTGGAATTGTCTCAAGTAAAGCAGAAGGTTATCTAGCTAAGGATAATGAAGAAGAAAATTGTCAAGAAAGGTATGATGAAGAGTGTATTTTTGATGAAGACCAAGTTGAGTTGTTGAAGAAGAAGGAATTCATAAGTTCCTTATTTAATGAAGGGAGTAACTTTAATGGAGATGAATTAGTAATGCCTCATGAGATGAAATTTGTTCTTGATGAGTTCAAAAAGGAATTGGCTTGCTTAAATAGCCAAAGGAAGATTGTTGGATGGACATTTAGAACTGTCATAGAAATAGAGAATCAGGATTTTATTCCAATTAAAGATGAAGAAGTAGTGTCACAAAGAGGTTTGCTTAGTAATAAGGAAGAAGAAAGCCACAAAGATGAAAGGCATGCAGTTATGTCTCAAGCTAAAAGGAAAGCCAGTCCTAGAAGTGAAAAATATTGAATTGACTATTAGGAGTAGTCAAGAAACAGAAGGAAAAAAATGGAATTTTGTCAAGGAAGATGAAGAGAGTTATGTTGAAACTATAATACAACATACTGAAGAGGGAAGAGAGTTATGTTGAAACTATAATACAATAGACTGAAGAGGTACTTGAAGGGAATCAAGTAATTAGTGAATGGATGAGTTTCATGCTGAAATCATTTGAGCAAGAGAAAGATATTGCAAACAATACGACGAGAGTGTTTCAAACTGTAGTTGAAACATAGATAGATAATAGTTTCAAAAACTTAATTATTTTAACTAGTATACAGGAAAGAGCGAATAAATATATTACTGCAGTCAGAGAATTAGAAGGCAATTTACATTTTGACAGTACATTTGCAAACAAGGAAAAGAAGAGGGATGTTGCAGAGAGAGATATCTATAGATATATTTAGGAATTTTGGGTGGCAACAATGTCCGGAGTAATATTTGCAGTAATATCTGGGACAAATTGTCCTATAATGTGTTGGCAAAGGAGTAGAAATAAGATTATATTACAGCAGAATATTTAATTGCAAGAAAGCATAGATGAAATATGGATGCTAAAACCTAAGAAGAGTTACATCAAAATGAAGAAAGCAGTCCACTGTAGAATTTTTTGGAAAGTGAAGAAAAGTAAAGGTAGAGGAAGTGGAGCACTACAATACAAAGTGCGGAAGCCTGGATGATTGCAGCTAAATAATGGTAAAGACAATGCAGCTTATGGACAAAAAAAAAAAAGTTTGGGACCTTCCAAGATTCAAGCATTGAAGGCACATGACCAGGAGGTCGTGAATTCTTTTACCTTGGGAATCTGATGCAGGAGCATTGGGGTAGAGCCAACAATGTGACAAGGTGGTCACATGTTGTGGCTTGGGAAGAGGACTTGCAGTCCAAAAAATTTTAAGAATTTATTTTTTAAAGAGTATTTTGTTAAGTTAAATTGGGCTAACAATACCATTATAATTTGTAGATTAAAAGAATAGTTAAATTAGGATTAGTTTAGTATTTAGTTGAATAAAATGTTCTGAAACTGAATGACAGTTTCTCAACCATATGGAGATTTTGGGAAAGGCATAAAACTGAACCAAGTTCACCATTGTGGGGTTCTGTCATCCATAGAGATAAAGAGAGAATAAGAGGGAAATAGGTGTGAAAGAGGGTTTAAAAGAGAATAGGAACAAATGTAAAAACCAGCCATCCCAGGGCTTGGTTCTTTGTATTTTCATTTATAAATAAATTCCAAGTGTTTTGGATTTTGATCGAGCTCTCTATTTTACCCTGTTACTTTATTTCCCTGTCGAAATCAAGAATTGCATTTATGTGTCATTATATATGTGTGTTATTTTTTCAATGCATAGATAGATTGAGTGAGAGAATGAAGTTCTTGTGAACTTTGAACAGGAAAAACTATGGCAGAGACTGAGGGATGAGAGACGAAGAACAAACCCACGAGGGGTCTGTGCGTTTATAGGCTGAATAAAGCTCAGCAGAGATAACATTATAGAATTCTGAAGATGCTCAGGAGTAGCGTGGAGGAAGCAACATTGCAGAGCGGCGACCGTTGAAAGAGGAGAGATCGAATAAAGAACAAAATATTTAGAAGAATCCCTAAGGAGGAAACGACGATGAGGATTGAATCACATATTCAAAGGTTTAAGAATTGACGGTGGAGATTAGAGCGCGAAAAAGAGGCAAAGAAGAGCTGAGAAGGTTGAGCAAATGGATGCGATTAAATTGTAGATCTGAAGATGAAAGATGGACGATCACGATGACTTCGTGAATCAGAAAATATAAGATGCAATGAGATGGAGGGGAAAGACATGGGCCATTGGTTTGTACAGCAGATCTACAGTAGACAGTGAATTGCATTTTCGCATTTCACAAAATTTAGATGATTAGGTGATCATGTCCAAGTGGAAAAAAATGCTAAAAAAGGGAACTACTCAGAATTGGTTTCAACCTGAATGACCGGATAGGCCTCATCGATGTGATTCTGGCACCGCAAACGACACTCAAATCCAATGTCTTATGTGAAAGTTACTGAAGTTTTAAAATGCCCAATGACCTTCAAAACAGAAATTTTGAACACAAAAAAATTGTCATTTTTCAAAAGAAATATTATGGAAAATTTCATTTTTTTATATGGTTTTGAGGGCCTATTATAGGGTGACACATGGGCTACTCAGAGGATGCCATGTGGCCCTAGGCCATGGGTTAAATACTTGTTTTTAAATTTGTGGGCAAGGTGGTTGGAACTCATGACCTGACCCCTCGGGTGGAGGTCGACCTGACCAACACATTTTTGGGTCACTCTAAACACATAGTCGGGTCGTTGTTTGTTGAACCGGCGGAGCAAGGAGTTAAGCCCTGAGGGATTAAGGGTGGAAGACCTTGCGACCAGATGCAGAACCGAGGGCTAAAGTATTTCCAAATGGCGAAAAACGTAAGGCTAGCCCCTTCGACATGCGACCATACTCCATAACCAGGCCCTTAGCTCCATCAAGTTATGTAACTGTTACACTCGATGGTTAAATTGGAATGTGACCAACACTTTATCAGCAGTTAATGCTATGTTTGTGGTTATCGTTTATTCTGCAAGTGGGTTTGACCTCACATGTGACCAACTCATCCAGATTTAAATGTTAGTGTTGATAGTTACCTCCTAACTTGGTGTGTTCCACCAAATCTGGCACTTGTGCCATTTCTAGCGCACTTAACTGGAGTTCACCCACATTTGGTGGGGTTTTCAAGGGACATTGAGCAAAAAATTGTGGAGGTCATAACTTCTCCAATATTGAACCAATTTGGACGAAATTGTGGTCAATGTTGGGGATTCTGACCATTATGGAGTGTTTTGGATAGGTTGCAGAGCAACCAGAGGTGTTCTTCAACTATTTTTGCTTCAAGGAAGTTTGGAGAGCCATCAGGGCCATGAGGGAAATGGAGCTATATTGGGTTGTAATTCACTGTTTGAGGTGAAAAAAAAGCCATTTTTAGCTTATTTATGTCTTATGAATTGAATTTCACAGATGATTCTAACTGTTTAGGCATATTTCTCACTGTATAACCAATTTGAGCAACTTAATAGAGCAAGGACATGCCCATTGGGGGCCTTGGACCCAACAGATGTAGCCCAGGAGGGGTGAAATACCTCATCATGTTGTTGTGTTGTTGGTGAGAAAATAGGTCTCGCAGAGAAGACGCGGGTTCAGGGTTGAGGGCCAACAAGGTTTTCTGTCATAGTTTAGTTTCACGTCGGCATTTCCACTCTGCTCCGAAGGGCAGAGAATCTCACTCGAGGCATGCTGTGACCCTACTGTGATTGAGAGTAGATCAGTATCATTTCCCCAACATCTAAATAGGTGAACCAAAGCTAAATAAAGAGTTAAATAGAAATGACAGAACGTTCCACAACATATATGATTCAAGGAAATAGTTAAACCAGCAATAAACAAAATTTTAAACACAACTATGAACAACACTCATTCGCATTCAACATCATATAGGACAACAACCATCTTTAATAAATATGTCAGCAGTCGATAGAGTAAAGTCATTACAAAGCTCTGCTACAGAAGAGCATAGAACAGAACAAAATACAATGCGTCCCAAGGGACAAAGAGAAACTACAATGATCTGGAAGAGAGGAGAACAGTGCAACCCGATAGAGATCTCCCGTGGCTCTTTGCTGCCTATCCCGTCTATACCAACCTGTTCTCCATTGGCTGGTTGCTTATTTATTCTCCCACTAACATGACTGATAGTTCTTCCCTGTTTCTTGCTTGGTTGTGTTTCGTTTCTTTTCGTTCACTGGGAGTTCACTGCCTGTTTCCTTCCGCACCCTTCTGTTGTCTATGCTTGATCCCGCGACCACCACGAAACCTGTCCTCTGTCTTTCCGCAACCTTGACACCTCCTTGTCTACTGAGATTTTCTTCTGCCACGTGCTTTCCATCATTCAAAATCTGCTGATCTTCAAAACAAGGGCCCAACCAGGCCCCTACCACATCCTTTTGACTCGTCCCGAGTCAATTGTCTTGAACCGTCTCCACCTCCATAGGGCCGCCTGACCCTGTGCCCTGTTCCTGTTGTGCACCTTCTCTTTGCTGTCCAAACAGGGGCCCCAACTCTGGGACCTTGGTCAGAGCTGAAGCCTTAAGCTCTTTGAAATTTACCATAGCCTGCTACCACCCTTGCAATAATGCATCCGTCTCCGCTGTGATCTTGGTGACAACCTCCTCCCTGACATTCGCCGGTACAACGCCGAATACTGTGTTGACTTGGTTCCTAGCTTCAAAGGCCAACTATTGTATCGTCCAGGCGCTGATCTGTATGGTCTGGCGAAGCTCCTGAATTTCCTGCTTAGCGGCCATCGACGTCTCCTCTACTTGTTGAATTTGGACCTCTAACACATCCGCCTGGGCATATAGTTGGTCTAGTTTAGAGGGGTCCGTGGTGTCTTGTATTTCTTTGGAGATTTGTTGCAGCTGGGCTGAAATCAACTGTGTCTTCATTGTGAGGTCCGTTGAGCATTCTTGTAGACCTTTCAGGAGGTCGTAGGAATCTCTAGCTGCAGTATTGAGGACTTCCTTCATCTTTGTCATCTAGCATTGTTTCTCTGATATTTGTGTTGTGTATACCGCTGCTGGGTCGGGCAGCGCTGGTCGTGCTGCCAAAGCCGCCTTGAGCTTTGTATTCTCTTGGTGGAGGTTGGAGTATGCCACCCAGAGGTGGATTTCTAGCTCTACTACTGCTGTTTCATGCACATCCGCTGGTATCTGACTATGTTGGGTTGTCACGATAGGCCACACTTCCCTGAAAACCCTGGCCAGTTCATCCATCTGGTTCTGTAGCTGCCCTTTTTCCATTGTGAGTTGCTCACACTATTCAGTAAGCATGATTATCTGCTGCTACTATTGCTCATATTTCTATTGTAGCTTGGAGTGGAGCCTTTCTTCCTGCTATGCTGCCCTCTGGATGAAGTGGTACAGCTGAGCCGTTCCCCACGTCTCCATGCTCTTGGCCCCTGAAGTACCTTGATCTGGCCGCTACTCCTGAAGTGGTTGCCCACTAGAAACCGATCTTGTTGATTGACCTTGAGGTGACTGTGGCAGGGTTTGATGGGGTGCAGAGTCCACCATGTTCAGGTCCGGTCGCTCCCCTTGATCTACTTAGATGGGCTGCTGGAGCGGAGTAGGCTCAGGGAGTGGTCCAATTGTGTCTTCAACTATTTGTTCCACCTGAGTGATTAAGTTGGTAAAAGTGGTCTGGGGGTCCACAGCCGGGTTGGTTGGGGGTACCACTTCTGTACCCGAGTCAACCTCTGTCCCGTGGTCCCCATTGAGTAGGTTCTGGATTACTGGATCTGATACGATGGCGGATGAGGTGGATGGTGTGGATGAAGTGGTAGGTGGTAGTGGGTTGGTATGAGGTGGTGAGATACAGATGTTTAGGAAATCGAAGGGGTTAATGGGATGGTGGGGTGGGAACCCGCTTGCTTCCCATATCTCGGTGATTGGTTATTCCTGGATTAGTACCCCTATGCTCAGTTGTCGGGGTGGATCCTCCCCTGTGAGGTCGACCACTGGACTTGCTTCTAGAATTTTGGCCCTCTTGGCCTTGGGTGCCGCTATAGGTTTCGCGGACCTACTCTTTCCCACCAGCGGTGTGGCTACTGGGTTTGGTGAAATAAACAATACATTTGGAATGGGTGTGGGGATGGAGGTCGTGTTTAGAAGCGGGGTCGACTGAGAAACTTGAAATTCTAAAAATACTGGGAATGGAGTGGCACTACTTGATATCACCTGAACGACTTTGTTAAAGCTTCGTACGTTTGTATTTAGCTGCCAAATAATTGGGAGGAGTTGCAGGTTTGAAACCCTTCTTGCTGCCTCCATTGCCGTTTCTCCTGGCAGTTGGTGTAGTAGCATCCCGTCGAAGAGGTATGTGTACAACCCGTTTCTGACTTCCATCGTGACCCCCGGCCACAAACAAAATTTGGTATGGAAAGCTGCTTCGTCAATTTGGAATTTCAACAGCCTCATCTGGAATGTTGCCTCCGGCACACAAGTGGGTCTGAGGAACGTGTGCTTGTGTGTGACCCCAAACCAGACTTGCTCTCTGTATCCGTCCAACAGGTTTCTGGGGATCCTCTGTTGGCTCATCACCACATCAACCATTAAGCCATACCAACTTGTGAAGGCCTCTGCGTTTACATCCTTGGTGCTGGGGTCTCCCGACACCTTCCATGGAGTGAGCTTCATTGCTAGCGGCTGATCCTTCGCTATCTCCACCGGCACCCTGATGAGGGGGAACGTCCACTTCCACATGGCCAGCACTACTATCAAGTATTCATAGATAAATCCCGTTTCCCTCTTGTAATTGTCTTCACATGCCTCGAACATCTCCTTCAGCAGGAAGGAGCACTAGTTCAGCCTGGTCCCTTGGACGCAATGCTCAGCGACTGAAATGGTGTCCAAGGTACACTCCCCCTTGGTGTAATGCCTCATTGTCTTGTTGGAAATGAGGTAGCATGCGAACCTGATTTCTGGCTTGTTGATGAGCTCAATTTTTTCCCCCTTTCCTCCCCTTCAAGTGCCATACTTTGCATAATAATCTGTATCCCCCAAATTCTTCACCCTTTTGGAGATGGTCTGGAACACTGAAGAGATGTCCTTGCCTTCCTGTGAGAGCCCTGTCAGCCTGTGAATGTCCTCGGCATGGATTGGAATCTCTTCCCCCACCCACAAAGAGCCGTTTTGAATTCGACTCAGCAAGAATTTGGTACATTGCATGGCAGCGCCTGTCATCCCAAACACTGGCAAGTTCCTAAAATTCAATATTGAGGATTGTTGGATACCTCGAAACTTAGGAAAGACTTTTGCTGTCGCTCGTCCTACTTCTGTTGTATAATTATCAATGTATACTTGTCTTTTGAGTGTAGGGAAATCAAAGGATTCCGTGAGGTCTGCGTCAATTAGAGCTACACTGTCATACTTCCTGACGAGGGATTCCATTTTTTGAATCCTACTGTCTAGCTCCTGTTCTACTACTGTTGGACTTACTTTTGTCAACTTTTCTTATCGTTGATACACTTGAAAAATAGTTCTCGGCCCCTTATCTTAGCTTTCTTCTTCTGGACAGCTTCTCTACTCTGGTTTTTCTCCAACTTCCTTTGCTCGTTTGGAAATTTCTAACTCTAACTCAGATTTCTCCAGCATTCTCGCTCTTTTCTTCATGTAATTCATGTCAATAACCGGCACGGGTGAGGTTGATGAGACCCCATAACTAATTAATGTTTCCTTGGCTTCTCCCATGGCTACGATCGTGCATTCCGTTAGCTGCTGAGGTGGGTTCTGACACTTGTTGACTATGGTCTTGGGATGTGGGTAGACGCGATGGCTGGGGGTGATGTATAATTATGGAAAATTTATTACGGGATGGATAGTTATAACTATGGCCATTATTTCTAAATCTTGGTGATCCTACGGACTGACACTAGTACTATGCTAAATGATGGTGGATTAATGTTTGTCATGCTTTCTACCTGGCATGGACGTCACGCTGGACACTACCCCCCCCGACCACTAATGGTTGCGTTGCGGTCTCCGTAACTCAGCTATGGAATATTGCAGTAAAGTAAACCTATCTATGTCAGTTCGGGTGCGAGAGACTTATTGACCCTAGTATACCCTACAGACTCCTCTCGGGTGTGAGAGTTATTGAAATATAAATGAACAACTTACTCGTGGTAGGGTTTCAGGCGTGCTCCATTAACCCATCCTTGTAGAATCTGTCTGTATAACTGTGTCAAGCGAACTTCTCCTTACGGTTTGATCTCCATAACCTAAAATGGTCCCAGCCAATGCATCTGTAGTTTCCCTAGGAACTTCTGGAACTTGCTGTCGTAGAGTAGGACCTTGCCTCCAACTTGGAATGTCTTGTGTTTGATGTGCCGATCATGCTAGGCTTTCTGCCTTGCCTTTTCTACTATCTGATGAAATTCTACAAGAAACTGTCCTTCCTCAAGCTCCTGTAGCTCGTGTAGCCACTCCTTCAAAGATTCCCCTTCAGATAGTTGTAGTGAGGTGGCATTCAGAAGGCTTGGTACCGCGAATTCTGCTGGGACAACTGCTTCTCGGCCATAGACCAGCTGGAACGGTGTCTGATTATGCAAGCGTTTTACCGTTGTGTGGTATGCCCACAGGGTTGCTAGTATCCATTCGTCCCAGTCATCCCGTTCTGCGTTGCATATTTTTGTCAGGCCTTTTTCCAGTATTTTGTTAAATGCCTCCACCGTGCCATTTGCTTGTGGATGATACGAGCTACTCTTGTGGTGTTGGATCAGGAATTGCTGCAGGAGAGACTTAATTGTCTCATTGATGAAATGTGTACCTTGATCACTGGTTAGGCTTCTTGGGCACCCAAATCGGCTGATTATGTTTTTAAAAAATAAATCGAGCAGCAGTGTCTGCAATACAGTTCCTTACTGGCGTAGCTTCTGCCCATCGGGTCAAGTAGTCAGTCACAGTTATGGTGTACTTTGCCTTTGAATTTCTTGTTGGAGGCGCAATAGGTCCCACAAAATCTACTGCCCATTTCTCGAATGACTGGAGTGTCTTTACAGAATGGAGCGGTAGCTTATCCCTGTGGGAAGGTCGTCTGGTTCACTCGCATACATCACATTTCTGAACATACTCTTTGTTTTCCTTGTGCACTGTTGCCCACCAGAGACCTACTTGCAGTACTTTGCGTGTTGTTGGTCTTGCTCCCACATGCCCTCTTGCAACACCACTGTGGCTTTCCCATAATATGGCATCCCGCTCGTGATCTAGAACACATCTTCGAAGAACTCCGTCTAGCCCCATCTTGTATAGCCGGCCCACGATTAGCTGATATTCCGTTGCTCGAACTACCAGATATTTCTTTTGCGTTGTAGTATACTCCCGCGGACACTGTCCCGTGGTGAGGTAAGTTACTATTTCATTCAGGTAGTCCAGGATGGCTTCTACTCTGAAAAGATCAGCGTCCGGCAGTTGATCATCTAGAGAACCTCCATTTTCGCCATTCTCCAGATGGGATAAGTGATCAGGCCCTACATTGAGCCTTCCAGGCTTTACAATTACTTCGAATGTGAATTCTTTGAAAAGTAGGAGCCACCGGAAAATCCTCCCTTCTAAGACTGGTTTTTTTACCAGATATTTTAATATGGAATGATATATAAAGAATTTGAACTTACCCCCCAATAGGTAGTGGCAGAACTTCTGGAGTGAGTACGCCATTGCCAGTGCTTCTAGTTCGGTTGTCATGTAGTTGCGCTCTACTATTGAAAACTTGCGGCTGGAAAAATACACTCGATGATCAAATGAAGTGTCCCCCGGCTGAGCTAGAACTGCACCAAGTGCAATGCCAGACATGTCAATGTGTACATGGAACTATTTGTCCCAATTTGGGTGGACTAGTATCAGTGCACTTGCCAAATTTTCTTTCAACACGTCCAGTTCCTCCTTGCAGCTGTCCATCCATTGAAATTGCTCTGATTTCTTTAGCAGTCGCTCCAAGGGCGCTATTATTTTGGCGTAGTTGCGGATGAAACGTCGGTAGTAGCCAGTGTGTCCCAAAAGTGACCGCAGCTGTTTGACGGTCTCTGGAGCCTCCATATTGATAATCACTGCATATTTAGCCAGATCTACACATACACCTTGATTACATACCACATGCCCCAGCAAGGTCCCGAATGGTACAACAAATATGCATTTCTTCAGATTCAATGAGATGTCTAGTTGTCTACACCTATCAAACATTACTCTTAGCAGGCTCACATGGTCTTTCAGCAAGCTATACACAGTCCAATCATCCATATAGACTTCCAGGAACTTGCCAAATTTTCTTTCAACACGTCCAGTTCCTCCTTGCAGCCGTCGATCCATTGAAATTTCTCTGATTTCTTTAGTAGTCGCTCCAAGGGCGTTGTTATTTTGGTGTAGTTGCGGATGAAACGCCGGTAGTAGCCCGTGTGTCCCAAAAGTGACTGCAGCTGTTTGAAGGTCTCTGGAGCCTCCATATTGATAATCACTGTGAATTTATGTTGAAAATGCAGCAAGATGATGGAGCTTAGTGAAATGAAGTCGCCTTCACTAAGTGGTCCCGCAGGCAAATTCTGGCGCAAAATCTATTTTTAGACTATGTCTATTTTTAGACATATGGAGCATGGTTCGGGGATTCCAGTTTGAGATTCTTGAAGTATGTGTCATGTTGGTAAAAATAGATGAGACTCTATTTTTTGAGGTCAAAGAGGTCGAAGTCTATTTTTAGACTGCCTCTCCTTAAAACAGGGAAGTCAAATATTATTTACCCTTAATAATATTTAGACTATAAACAGCAGTTTACTCTCTTGGAGCACTTCAGTTCGAGCTACAGAAGTGGCTCATGCATCTGACAGAGGAATCACGTGGTTCCCAAGGGTTTGATGGCATCATGCATGGTTAACTTCAGTTGGACTTCAGTGGCAGAAGTTTGGAGGAGTTAATGAGACAGATAGTGGAGTTGTGTTCTGTTTATTTTAGTTGAACTGATTGAGATTAGTTTAACTAGCTAATCAATTAGTTATGGGTGGAGTGAATTAAATATTATTTAATTCATTAATTAGTAACTCATTATTCAACTCAAGAACACATCAGTTCACTACAGTGTATGATCAGTTCAGTGGAGACCAGTGAAAGAGGTAGATGAAAGGGTGGAGTTAGCTATCGGTTGTGAATATATTGTTGCTATTTGCAACACACAGATAGGTGGAGTAAGCCCATGAGGATTGCGTAGTTCAAGCTGGTGGTTTATCTATATAAAGAGGCCATCCCATAGCATTGAAACATGCAATAGAGGCAAGGCAATTGGCGGTGAGTTTTGAACCAGTAACCTGTTCAAAACTGAGCTAGATTGTGAGTAACTGTATGAGAAAGTACTGAGTACTTGTGAGGAGTATTGTACTGAGTTGTTACTTGATTTCTCCATTATAATATACACAATAGTTGCGGGGTTTTCAGCTATAAGCTTTCCCCATACATACTGTGTTAATGTGTATGATGATTTGATGTGTTATCGCTTGATTTTATTTCCGCATGTGTGATGATCTAAGTTGATCTGAGTGGAAGAGATTATGTGTTGCATATAAATTTGAATTGTATGTGATCAGGATAGTCTCGATGTATAATTAGTCATTATTCAGCAAATTTCTACATGGTATCGGAGCTATTGAAGTTCAGATTGATCATCACAGTGATTACAAACTTATTTCGGTAAACAGAGTCTGCATGCGGGCCAGGTAGCCTCCGGATTCATCTTTCTTCGGAAAGTGAAAGGTCTAGTAAATGTCCCTTGCAGTCAATCTCTGTGCTAGAAATAATTTTTTCTCACGATCTAGAGCGGTTGAGCTTTGAGGTGGAATTCGAAATTTTGCAGCAGTTTTGTTTTCTTGGTGCCGGTGTTGAAAATGTCTTTCAACGGTTTGCGACTCGAATATGCTCTTGAAGGAAGTTCGAATTATGTTGCATGGAAGGATCGCATGGAAGCAGTATTAGAAGATAATGGTCTCAAGGAGTTCATAGATACGGATGTCCAAAATCCCACTGATCCTGCTGAAGTCGATGCATGGCAAAAGAAGATGACGAAGTGTCGAAGGATCCTGTTGGAGGGCGTCAAGGATCATATTGTATCCAGCCTGCATGGAAAGGCTACTCCATATTTAATGTGGAAAGATTTGATGGATCTATTCTAGAGTAAGAGTGACCAAAGGAAGCTGGCGCTCAAAGATAAGCTCAGGAACATCAAGATGGAGAATGGCGACAGTATCGCCAAATACCTCACGAAGTTCACTCAGTGCAGAGATGAGCTGGGAAGTGTGGGGGTGACTGTTGAAGACGAGGACATGGTCGACCTGGCTCTCCTTGGTCTTCCGAAGGCTTGGCACTCATATCAATATAGGGTCAATGGTCGAGAGAAGCTGCCGGGATGGGAGCGCCTTTGGGCGGATCTCATGCAGGAGGAGATAAGGAGGACTACTCGAGATGGATCTTCATCAAAGGGAGCTGATGAAGAAAACTGCGCTTTGGTTGCCAAAGAAAAGAAAGGGAAGGGTAAGAAAACCTCTCATTCTAGTGCAAAGGGCAAGAAGCAGGATATGGCGAAAGTGAAGTGTTTTCACTGCCATGATCATGGACATTATGCTACAAATTGTCCAAAGAAGAAGAAGAACAAGCAAGCGGGAAGATCTACAGATGGAGAAGCTTTGGCTTCACAGTTCGAGCTTGAATTTTCACTGATTGCATGCTTGGTTTCAATTGTGTTGGGATCGGTATGGTTCTTGGACAACGATGCGTCATTTCATATGACGGGAGATCGGGAGTTGTTCTCAGATCTGGAGGACAAATATTTGGGTGTGCACATCGAGATGGGTGATGATGGTAGATACAGTGCGACTAGTATCGATATCATATCCTTTCAGAGGGAGTCTGGTAAACCCTTTGTCTTGAAGGATGTCATGCATGTACTTGGATTGAAGAAGAACCTGATTTCTGTGGCGATGTTGGAGGATAAGGGGTATGATGTGGTCTTCAGCGAAGGAAAAGCCTTCCTGCACAGTAAGACTACTGGAGAGACCCGGAAGATAGGGGTTCGAACCAAGAACCTTTATCAGTTGCAGGTAGATGGCTGCGCAACTATGGCATGCAAGGCGGGAGAAGTGGTGAGCCGAGATGATGAGGGCGAACTGTGGCACAGGAGATTGGGCCACCTTCACCATGGAGCTTTGAAGATTCTGCAGCAGATTTCTACTGGGCTTCCTAAGGGCACTCTTGCGCAGTCAGATCAGTGCAAGTGGTGTACTTTAGGGAAGTATGTGAAAGCCACCTTTCACGAGAAGGATAGTCGCGCCACGACGATCCTTGAGAGAGTTCACACAGACGTGTGTGGTCCTTTCTCAGTTGCTTCGACAGCAAAGCACAAGTATTATGTGATCTTTGTTGATGATTTCTCTCGAAAGTGCTGGATCTTCTTCATGCAGAAGAAGAGCGATACATTCGCAAAGTTCTATGAGTTTAAAGCACTGGTCGAGAAGGAGTCAGGGAAGAAGGTGATTGCTCTAAGGAGTGATAACGGTGGTGAATTCATCTCGGCTGAATTCAAGGAGTTCTGCAGCGCAGAAGGGATTCGGAGAGAGCTCATCGCACCCCATAACCCACAGCAGAACGGGGTGGCTGAGCGGAAGAACGGAACGATCGTGGGTGCTGCACGGGCGATGTTGCATGATCAGGGCCTACCCCTTCACTTGTGGGCTGAGGCATGCAATACAGCAGTGTATGTGCAGAACCGTTGTCCTCACAAGGTTCTTGGAATGAGTACACCGGAGGAGGCTTATTCTGGCAAGAGGCCTGATATTTCCCATTTGCGGATTTTTGGTTCTCCTGTCTACATGCATGTGATGAAGGATGCGAGAAGGAAGCTGGATCCAACTGCTGAGGTTGGAATATTTGTGGGGTACATTGATACACCTCATAACTATCGGGTGTATGTGCTAGACAGTCGCAAGACTGTTGTGCGACGGGATATAAAATTTCAGGAGGAGAAAGCCATGCAGTGTTCGCTTGAGAGGGAGCTACACTTGCATGCAGATGAGGAGCCGTTAGTTCCTAAGGAGGAGCTTCCGGATGTGGATCAGCCACAAGAGGAGGTTCAGGAGGTGGAAGAAACCACCCATGCAGCGCCAACCATCAGAGGGCGCATGCGCACTACAGAAGCTGAGCGACTGGCTCGGGATGCAGAGAAGGTTGTAGGACCACCTACAACACAACGCAGACAGAGACAGTCACCGGATCGGTACACTGGATACATGGCTCTTGTGAGTCAATGTGTTGTGACGAAGCCATCCTCTTTTGAGGAAGCTGTGGAGGAACCCGCATGGGTTGATGCCATGATCGAAGAATATGATTTGATCATCAGGAACAGTGCATGGGAGATTGTCCCAAGACCGGTTGGGAAATCAGTGGTGGGTTCGCGATGGATCTACAAGGTGAAGCATGTAGCTGACGGGAGTGTGGAGAAGTACAAGGCGAGATTTGTCGCCCATGGCTTTTCACAGATCGAGGGGATTGACTATGAGGAGAATTTTGCACCTGTCGCAAGGTACTCTTCCATACGGACGATCCTTGCTCTCTCAGCGCAGATGGGGTGGTACATTCATCAGATGGATGTGAAGACTGCGTTCCTCAATGGAGTTATTGAGGAAGAGGTGTACATAGAGCAGCCTGAAGGTTTCGAGATCTTCAGCAATGAGTCGCATGTGTGCCGACTCAAGAGAGCACTGTACGGGCTGAAGCAAGCACCTCGTGCTTGGTACACTCGGATAGACAACTACTTCACCGGGCTTGGATTCTCCAAGAGTGAGGCGGATCCTAACCTATACCAGATTGTGGTGGAGGGGAAGCTGTTGATCATCGTACCGTATGTAGATGATTTGATTTTGACTGGCGATGAGCAGTTGATACTTTCATGCAAGGAGGATCCTGCACGAGAGTTTGAGATGAAGGACTTGGGCATCCTTCATTATTTCCTGGGATTGGAGATTTGGCAGCGCAGCGGAGGACTGTTTGTTTCTCAGGGCAAGTATGCTTGGGAGATTCTGGAGAGGTTCAACATGCAAGGCTGCAAGCCTGTTGACACTCCTCTTCCCGGTGGTTGGAGGAAGGAGGATGCTACTTCAGCGGAGGTAGTGGATGCCACTGTCTATCGACAGTTGGTGGGGTCGCTTATGTATCTGGTCAATACACGACCCGATATATGCTATGCAGTTAACCAGCTTTCACAAGCTATGGTTAAGCCTACCAAGCTCTTTTGGAAGGCAAGAAAGCATGTATTGCGCTATATTAGAGGCACATCGGGATATGGTCTATGGTACAGACAGGAGGATGGATCGAAGCTTTCTGGCTTCACTGATGCAGATTGGGCAGGGAGTCCAACGGACCGGAAGAGCACTTCTGGAGGAGTTTTCAGCATTGGGTCGACAGCAGTTTCCTGGTACAGCAGGAAGCAGAGATCCGTGGCACTCAGTTCAGCAGAGGCCAAGTACATGGCAGCTAGTTTGGCTGCATGCGAGGCTATTTGGATGAGGAAGATCCTCGCAGGATTGTTCAGGTTGCATTTGGAGCCTACAGTGATCTACTGTGATAACCAGAGTTGCATTAAACTCTCAGCTAATCCAGTATTTCATGATAGGTCCAAACACATCGACATTAGGTATCATCATATCAGAGATTGTGTTCAGCGGAGAATCATGATGCTTTCATATGTTCCCACGGAGGATCAGGATGCCGACATCCTGACGAAGGCGCTCACCAGGAGCAAGTTCGAATTCCACAGAGGCAGGATAGGGATTGCAGATAATCCATATCTTGCTGAGAGGGAGTGTTGAAAATGCAGCAAGATGATGGAGCTTGGTGAAATGAAGTCGCCTTCACTAAGTGGGCCCGCAGGCAAATTCTGGCGCAAAATCTATTTTTAGACTATGTCTGTTTTTAGACATATGGAGCATGGTTCGGGGATTCCAGTTTGAGATTCTTGAAGTATGTGTCATGTTGGTAAAAATAGATGAGACTCTATTTTTGAGGTCAAAGAGGTCGAAGTCTATTTTTAGACTGCCTCTCCTTAAAATAGGGAAGTCAAATATTATTTGCCCTTAATAATATTTAGACTATAGACAGCAGTTTACTCTCTTGGAGCACTTCAGTTCGAGCTACAGAAGTGGCTCATGCATCTGACAGAGGAATCACGTGGTTCCATAGGGTTTGATGGCATCATGCATGGTTGACTTCAGTTGGACTTCAGTGACAAAAGTTTGGAGGAGTTAATGAGACAGATAGTGGAGTTGTGTTCTGTTTATTTTAGTTGAACTGATTGAGATTAGTTTAACTAGCTAATCAATTAGTTATGAGTGGAGTGAATTAAATATTATTTAATTCATTAATTATTAACTCATTATTCAACTCAAGAACACATTAGTTCACTACAGTGCATGATCAGTTCAGTGGAGACCAGTGAAAGAGGTAGATGAAAGGGTGGAGTTAGCTATCAGTTGTGACTATATTGTTGCTATTTGCAACACACAGATAGGGAGGAGTAAGCCCATGAGGATTGCGCAGTTCATGCTGGTGGTTTATCTATATAAAGAGGCCATCCCATAGCATTCAAACATGCAATAGAGGCAAGGCAATTAGCGGTGAGTTTTGAACCAGTAACCTGTTCAAAACTGAGCTAGATTGTGGGTAACTGTATGAGAAAGTACCGAGTACTTGTGAGGAGTATTGTACTGAGTTTGTTACTTGATTTCTCCATTATAATATACACAATAGCTATGGGTTTTTCAGCTATAAGCTTTCCCCATACATACTGTGTTAATGTGTATGATGATTTGATGTGTTATCGCTTGATTTTATTTTCGCATGTGTGATGATCTAAGTTGATCTGAGTGGAAGAGATTATGTGTTGCATATAAATTCGAATTGTATGTGATCAGGATAGTCTCGGTGGATAATTAGTCATTATTCAGAAAATTTATACACTTTAGCCAGATCTACACAGACACCTTGATTACATACCACATGCCCAAACAAGGTCCCGAATGGTACAACAAATATGCATTTCTTCAGATTCAATGAGATATCTAGTTGTCTACACCTATCAAACATTACTCTTAGTAGGCTCACATGGTCTTTCAGCAAGCTATACATAGTCCAATCATCCATATAGACTTCCAGGAACTTGTGAATGTATTCTTGGAACGCCACTATCACAATGCGAGAGAAAACTGCAGGTGCATTCTTTAGCCCGAATGTCATCACGTTGTATGCAAACGAGCCCCATTCAGTACTGAAGGTTGTCTTTACCTTGTCTTCTTCCGCTATTCTCACCTGATGGTAACCTGAAAATCCATCCGTGAATGAGTATGCTTCGTTCCCTGCAACATTGTTGAGCACTTTGTCACTGAATGGGGTAGGGAACAGGTCATGGACACAGACATTGTTGAGGCTTCGGTAATCCACGCAGACTCGTATCTCTGACTTCTCCTTTTTTCTTTGTATAACAATGGGGCTTACCCATTCTACCTCTTCTACGGGGAATATGAGCCCAGATTTCAACATTTTGTCGATCTCTGCTTTGACTTTTTCCTTCACCCTGGGGTTTAACCGATATGGTCTATGTTTGACAGGTCGAGCATCAGGCTTCAACATTATTCTCATTTCCCCCATATCTCCTTTTATGCCCTTGAGATTTGCTACTGATGATGGAAATAAGTCCTCATACTCCTCAAGTAGACTGAATATTTCCTTTGTTGTCTGCTCGTCCTAGTAGTCTCCAATGGTTGCCAGCTTGGGTTTATCCTCCGTTCCAATGTTGACCTTTTTAGTTCTGAGTGGCAGGAGGTGGATACCTTTTGTAGTGGGTTCCTCTTTAATGTACCTCTCCCCCTCTGTTTCTTTGAAATACAGATGTTTGAGGTCCTCTAGATTGTTGTCATCCATCTCGCTATTAATCTTTTGACACGCCACTTTCTACTGGATACCCTGGTAGCACGGGGACTGCTCGTCCGTCTGTAGGTTATCAGGAAAGAACAACACCTGCTTGATAGCCTGCAAGGCTTGTGTAATTTGCTCTGTTTGTCCCTTAAAGGTGAAAAACTTTATGAATTTCTCCGCAACCTCCTGCCAATCTCAGGTCCTTCTTCTCTTTTCCTCTGTTAAGTACCAGGATTTTGGGATCACATCCAAGGAGTGGATGAACCTATGGACCCACAATTCCTCGGGGTATTCATCAGCTCGCCATTGTGCTTCACATTCTTTCAGATGGTTTATGGGACTTGTGTCCCCATGGTACCGGTCCCTCCACTTGGGATCATTTTCCTCTTGAAATCTGGTTTTCATCGCTGCCGCCACCTCATCCCATCGCGTCAGTGAGTTGCAATGGTTACTCCACCATCTTGCAGCTGTGGACTGTAATGTCACGTCCATCAAGGGTATCCTCTAGTCTTCTGGCACCGTGGTTTCTACCTTGTCTATAAAAACACTTACAACATTCATATCTGACAATATTGGGTACCCTTGAAGTTCAGCTCCAATCTAATTGACTCTTGCAACACTGGCACATCTCCTTGTGTTTGTCTCATAGCCCCCTTGCTGCCAATCGTCCCATGCCAGCTCTGATCCAAATTATGAGCTCTAAATACTTCTCCAACTTACCGAGCCTTCTATCGTCAAGTTGATGTAGTCTTCCCTTCTTCCGACGGTCAACTGGTAGAGATGGTCCAAGATCTAAGAATCTTCCTGGTTATCTATAGTCTCAGTATACCTCGGTCCTTGGTAGGGGTTGAGTGGTTGAGTGACTCCGATTTCTCCGTCCTCAAAGATCATGAGTTCTTTATTTAGATCAATTACCGCATAATTTTCAAAAGCCCAATCGATCCCCAACAGTGCTGGGCACGGATCCTTGTCCCCCATGATGTCAATGACTTCAAAATCCGTAAAAATTTTCACCCCCGCAATGTCGACCTCTACATTCTCCAAGCAGCCGATGGGGAAAATGCAATACTGATTTGCCATCCGAATCTAGATCGGAGAGTGTGTCAATATTGGCCTCCCAAGCGCTTCCCAAGTTTTCCTTGGTAAGATGTTGACGTCGGATCCCAAATCAAGCATGGTGTCCTTAATCTGGAATCCCGCCACTTGCGTGTTTACTCTAAATTACTTCCCCATCCTTCGTTTGTTTCTTTTTATTCTCTGAACATATTTCTAATCTGTTTCTACTGCTTCTTTTTCTCCTGTGTTCTGTTTTAGCACCCCTTCCAGGTTTTGCTTTAGCCGTTCCAACATTGGCGCATTGTTAACAATCTTCAGGAAAAAATGAAACCATTCCTAGATTAAGGCATCATTAGTACTCTGTGTCTCCTTATCTTCCTGAATTTTCTATAACTCGATTCCTTTATTTCCCCCCCAAATGGCCAAATGTTTCTACTTCTTCCTGGAAATTTTTTTTCTATCTTTCGGGTTTGAACAGGAGCTTTGGGGATGCTGGCCAGACTAATTTTATGGGATCCATAGTGTGTGTATGTTCCCCCATTCTTTTTCCTCCTTGGGTAACTATAGCCAGGTTTTGCATCGGTTGGGCTCCCGGTAGCCTGGGTTCCGCATTTACTAGATTCACCCCCCTCTGTCTGGCTCTCTCCTCCCATCTTTTGATGAGCTCCGAGCAGTCCTGTGTTGCGTGCGAATTGAAACGGCATTGCGAGCACCAGGGTCTCCTAGGGAGTGGACACTCTCTAGCCACATGTCCCTCCTCATCGCAGTTATAGCATCGTACCGGACCTCTACCTCCTGTTTGGCCCCCTCGCATGCCCCCTCCTCTTCCTCGGGGAGCTTCTTTTACTCTGTATGATGGCCGGTCCAACCGCTCCGCCAGGGTGTCTAGTGCTCAGAATTGTTCTATGTTGTGGGTGGTCGAGGCACAAAACTCACAGTACACATTATTTGGAACATTAGAATACTTCTGTAGGATTGGACACATGCAAGGTTGATGACCCATACTTTTACATACCTCACAATATTGATTGGTGGTTGGGCCTAGCTATGCGAGGAACCCCGTATATGGCTATGTAGGGAACCCCGTATTTGTTGTGGTGGGTATATCCCTTGGGTGTTGATTTGCGTGACTGCTCCTAGAGGTGGGGCCCCCTGTGCTCCTACCGCTAATGTGCCCACCATTATGACTTGCAACCGAGGGCATTCCGTGGCTACATGTCCCTTCACGAGACAGTGCGTGCACCACACGTTGGGTCTCGGTGGTTGCACGGGTTGCATTTCCTTAAGTTTCTCTGTCAGACTGGCTATCTGATGCTGCAAACCCAATATGGAGGGGTCCCGTACGGCTGCACCCCCTTTGAACTCTTGCAGATAACCCACCATGGCTTCTATCTTGATTGCCTGCTCCAGAGCATCTTGAAGTGTGTCGATCCTTTGTTGAGACAGTGGAGTTTGGGTCAAGGGTAATAAGGCCTTGATGAACCAATCCCTCTGATGGTTAGGGTTGATTGGGTAGCTGAGTTTCCCAATGGCGTCCTTGAACCTCTGCATCAAATCCCAAGCATTTTCTCCTTCTCTCTGCTTGATCTCCCACATCTCTGACACACCCTATTGGTCCGTCTGAGGTAGTTTGAATTCCTTCATGAAATCTCTTTTTACGTCAGCCATGGCTGGGTTTGGGTGGGCCTCCGACCATTTCATAAACCATCGTAGGGCCCCCTCCCTAAGAGTGGTATGAAATTCTATCAGCTTTCCAACATTTGGTGTCTGTCGTGCCCTCCAGATGGCCTCACAGAGATACCAGTGCTATTCAACATCGTCATTCCCTTTGCCAAAGAATTCTGGGTACCGTATAAGTGATCCCGCCATGCCTACTTGGGTGGTATTAAAATGAAGTCGTTGGATCCTGGTTGTGAGACAGGGCCACTAACAGTCCCGCTGCTAACTTGTCCTCCAATCAGAGACTGACTGTGTTGCAATCTACTTAATTCACATAACTTAACAAAAATTTCACCTATGGGCTTGTAGAGCACGAGGGGAAGGTCGGGATTAGAGCTACTAGAACTGTGGGGACTAGGAATACCTGGGGATATAGACGTCGACCTTTCTTGAAAGAGTTGCTCCATTGCAACGTGCATCTCCACATCAGACACCTCCTCTGGGCGCGCGTTTGTACCTTCTTCATCAGACTTCCTTCCTTGCTCCACCTAGGCTAGACTCCTATACGTATGCCGTACTTCTTTCGTGACCCCTCCTATAGCCTGGGGACCCACCTGACCTTCCATTCTCTTCATCTTCTGAGGCACCTCTTCTTTTCCCTTCTGACTACTTCCTTGTCTCTTCAACTCTCTCATCACCCTCTCTCGACACCTTTCTGCAATCTGCGCCCTTCGATGTGCCTACTGCTCTCTGAGCCTATTGGCAGCCTCGACATCCATACTCCTACTCCCCTTCTCATAGTTCTAATAACATCTCTCCCTTAGTCCCTTCCCCTGGCACTGGGGTTTTATGCTTCCATCCCTACCTTCTAGAATCCCATCAGTCCTTCGTCTACCATTAATGCCTTGATCCACAAGGGAATATCCTTCAGTAGTTTTCCTCTTAACCCAGATCTGAAGGTACTTTCTGCCTTTGAAAATACTGGTAGCACTCGGCGGAAAACTCTACTATGTATCCTTCCAAAGTAGATTCCACCCAAAAATATACAGCTTGGGTTAGATCAGTGTCTAATAGATGAAGCATCATCAGATCTTCATGGGCCCACTTGCGATTGATCTTGCGCGATTTCCCCTTGACGGTCTTGGTTTGAAGTTTCCGCAACCAGTTGTAGATTTTTTCTGGGAACTTTCCCCAGAATATTTCGTAGGTATCACTAGTAGAGTTCGGAAATAATACCAAGTCTTTAATCTTCTTTTCTTTCTGTCTTCTTAGCTCAGCTTACTGGGCTATGAAATCATCTAGGTGGTTATCCCACTAGCTTCGTATTTCTCTTTCGAAGATCCGAGATACCGTGATCTAGCTCCCCAATTTATTTTCATGTCCCAGCAACGGAGCTATTTTTTGGCGAGAAAACAGGTCTCGCAGAGAAGACCTAGGTTCAGGGCTGAGGGCCAACAAGGTTTTCCGTCGTAGTCTAGTTTCACACCGACATTTCCACTCTGCTCCGAAGGGTCGAGAGTCTCACCCGAGGCGTGCTGTGACCCTAATGTGATTGAGAGTAGATCGGTATCATTTCCCCAACATATAAACATGTGAACCAAAGCTAACTAAAGAGTTAAAAAACAATGACAGAATGTTCCGCAACATATATGCTTCAGGAAAACAGTGAAACCAGCGATAAACAAAATTTTAAACACAGCTATGAACAACACTCATTCACATTCAACATAATATAGCACAGCAACCATCTTTAATATATTAGTTAGCAGCCAACAGAGTCAAGTCATTACAAAGCTTTGCTACAGAAGAGCATAGAACAGGTCATAATACAATGTGTCCTGAGGGATAGAAAGAAACTACAATGATCTAGAAGAGAGGAGAATAGTGCAACCCGATAGAGCTCTCCTATGGCTCTCTGCTGCCTATCCCGTTTGTACCAACCTCTTCTCTGTTGGCTGGTTGCTTATTTATTCTCCCGCTCGCGTGAATGACAGTTCTTCCCTGTTTCTTGCTTGGCTGTGTTTCATTTCTTTTCGTTCACTGTCTGTTTCCTTCCGCTCCCTTCCGATTTCTATGCTTGATACCATGACCACCGCAACACCTGTACTCTGCCTTTCTACAACCTTGAAACCTCCCTGTCTATCGAGGTTGCCTTCCGCCACGTGCTTGCCATTATTCAAAATATGTTGATCTTCAAAACAAGCGCCCCAACATGTGTTATCTTATGATGAAGTTTATCTGCTGTGTATTTCTGATTTAAGATGTTAAACAGTAATTTTAATTAACATTACCTCACACATAAACTCAAAAATAGATACCAAAAACACTTTGTTTAAATTGCAAGACATGATGAACACTTTGGACACTTATTTAAATGAAAATGGATACTTTGCACAATAGATACAAATAGTTTCATTTTCAGATCAGATGGTATCAGAGCTAAGGATTTGACCCATAGGAGCTAGAGTTTTACTTAGCATTTGTTTTGTGCAAAGATATAGTTGACTGTTTGCAAGTTTTGATGCTTACTAGGCTTAAACTCAAGATAGGTGAAGGAAACTTGGTTAGTGCACAAGGTAATCCTCAACCAAGAAGGGCCAGAGAGCCACCTCCAAGAGCCATAGAAGTAACTTCAGCAATGTCTTCAATAGAGGGAGAAGCTCCTAAAGACATTGATCCCAAAGAAGAGGAACAGTTGTTCCGAAAGGCTTTCCTGGATATGACGGAGATGGTGAGGATACTCTACCAAGAAAGGAATGATAGGCTTGTTGGAGAAGGGTCTAAAAACTAGAAAGAAGGGGAGGGTTCTTCAGGAGGAAAGAAAAGTGATGACAAGTCAAAGAAAGGACACAGAGGAAGTGGTGATCCACCATCCCCATCTTCATCCTCTTCCTCTACATCGTCATCCTCAACTTCGGTGAATCAATCTCACAAGTCTAAAACCACTGGTAAAAGTCTGTTTTTAAAGCTTGATGTTAAATTTGAGTTGCCTATGTTTAATAGTGAATTCAATGCAGAGAAACTTGACAATTGGATAAGATAGTTGGAAGTTTACTTGAGGATACAAAACCTTCATGAGACAACACCAAGATACAATTAGCCTCTTTGAGAATGGATGGAGCAGCATTGGTATGGTGGGAAGCCCAGACCAAGGATGAAATTAAAAAACATGGTAAGATCACTTTATCATGGGATGAATTTATTACTGCAATTAAAAAAAAAATTTATCCATTATGTCATTTATAAAAGGCTATCATGAACTGGAAAAACTTCAGACAGCTTAAGAGACAAAATGTACAAGACTACACCCAAGAGTTTAGGAGAAGAGCACTCTTATTAAGGGTAGACTTACAAAGTCAAGATACTTTGCTGAAATATATAGGTGGTTTGCACAACTAACTTAGACATACTGTCCTTATGTTCAATCCTACTAGTCTAGAAGAAGTTTGTGTACAAGCTACGCATTTAGATGTTAGAGGGAAAAACACTTTTGATGAGGGTAGAAACAAGCCTTTTATGGGGAAAAACAAAGATAAAACCTTTAAGGTAAAAGGACAAAAGAATGCATCTATCAAAAAAGAGGGTGAGAAAGTGATATGTAAACACTGTTCAAGAGAAGGCCATGAAGAGAAAAACTATTGGAAACTACATCCTGAAAAAAGAACTCAGTTTAACAAAAACAAAGGAAAGAAGAAAACTGTAGCTACTACAACTACACCATAAGACTTAGGTGATGATTCAGGTGATGAAACCAAAATTGCAGCCCTGGGTTTGAAGAGTATGAAGGGAAAGGAAACTGAAACTAAGCCAAGCACTAATACTTCAAACTGTCATGTACAAACTCCAAATGAGGAAGAAAGAATTGAATTGTTCCATGTGAGGGTAGTCTCAAAACATACAAAAATTGACACACTGTTTGATAGTGGTTCACAAGAAAATATCATATCAAAAGACTTGGTCAAACAACTTAAACTTGAGACCATTCCACATCCAAAGCCTTATCCACTTGGGTGGATATGCAAGGATGCAAACGTACAAGTCTCAAGAAAGTGCATATTGCGTTTCGCAATTACTGAACACTTTATTGACACAGTTGAACTTGATGTAGTGCCGCTTGATATATCAGGAATTGTGTTGGGAAGTCCTTTCTTATTTGACAGGAAATCGATCTTCCATCGCCATGAAAATATGTATCATCTCTTTAAAGATGGCAAGGAGTTTGTTTTCATAGCACATAGCAAGAAGACAAATATAGCGATGGTAAATGCGAGACAGGTAAAAAGACTAGTGAATTCTAGTAAGAGTTTTGTACTTCTTATGGTTAAGCCCAAGGTTGATGTGAATCATGAGTCATTTGAAAATTGTGATTCCAAGCTTAAATCAGATTTATATGATGTATTTGATGCACATCATGAGACATTTCAAGAACCAATAGGTTTTCCTCCTAAAAGCGAGATTCAACATGAAATCCAGTTACATCAAGATTGTCCTCTTCTTAACAAAGGCATGTACTGCATGTCTATTATGGAGAATGCTGAAATAAAGAGGAGAATTAAGGACTTGTTGGAGAAAGAGTTCATAAGACCAAGCACTTCGCCATGTGGGTCACCGATAGTTTTGATTCCAAAGAAAGATGGAACTTGGCGCATGTGTGTGGACTTCAGGGCATTGAACAAGATAACGGTAAAGAATCGCTACCCACTCCCAAGGATAGATGATTTGTTAGATCAACTGAAAGATGCTAAATATTTCACTAAGTTAGACTTACGTAGTGGTTATTATCAAGTTATAATTGCAAAAAGTGACATTTGGAAGACAACATTTAAAACCAAACATGGACTCTTTGAGTGGCTTGTTATGCCGTTTGGTTTATGCAATGCACACCTATTTGTGGGGGGGGCATGCGAGAGGGGGGGGGGGGTGAATCAATATTCCTTTCAATTAGAGCATTAGTTAATCTTCAATTATTGTCAGTGTTTGTATAATGATAGAAGAAAACAAGAGGAACAAAAATGCACACAGTTTTTAAGTATGAAACGCACTCTGGGACAAAAACCACCTAATGCTTATATTCAACTCCAATTGAAAATAAAGCTCCAAATTCCTAGAATCTAGAAAAGCATTCTTCTCCAGCTCCCATTGGATGGACGCTCCAACGCTCGAGATTCTTCAATAGTCAACTGAACAGATTCCCTAACACCCAATGAGCTACAACTCACCCTAGCACCACCCTACCACCCTATAGAAGAATAAAAGAAGAATGGACTCTCGTATCAGGGAAAATGGTCCACTTTACAATGATATAGAATGATGTAGAAGAAGAATATATACTAGACCATAACCCCAAATTTTACACAACCACCTAATGATGATCCTAGACCTCCCAACACTGCCTCTTCAACCCTTGGTATATAGATACTAGTACAATTTGTACAATAATGTATTTACAATGACTAAACATAATGATACCTTTACAATGATTGTATGCAGTGCTGCCCACTTGAAGACTTCATATGATGAAATTATTGTTGCTGTTATGCACCTTGGTTGCTGCTCTTGTCATGCTACCCTCTGCTGCACCTTGCTTTGCTTTGCTATCGTAGAAAGTCTGGTCCTTTGAAACCCTTGACAACACATGATCTAGCTTTTTCTTGCCTTCTAGGAGCTCGATATTGAATTTGGTGTATCTATGTTATTTCAAATCCTCAATATCTGATTTTTGGTCCTGTAGTAGTCCTCTGAGTCATCTTTCCAATTCCATAGGTCTGACCCAATTTGGATTCTTCAAGATAGAGTTATATCCAATCTCTCACAATGCCCTAATTATTAATTGTTTCATCATAGCGCACTTGTACGGCATGCCACGTGTCACTGTTTCTTCATTTGGCTCTAAAATTGATAGAGAGAAAATTAAAGACTTTTTAATATCCACCACTTTTTATGGAATTCCAATCCGATACTCAGAGATATAGTTATGAAGAATTTACCATGGTCGCTTCTTTGATATGAATTTCAAGAGCCTGCAAAAACCCTGACTTCCACAGATCATATCTCCAAAAATATTGTGCACCTTGATCTGAAATTTTTACAGCAGCTTCCTCGAGATTTCGGCTTCACCTCATAAAAATTTCAGCTTCTAAAACTTCGTATAAACATATCTAGAGCGTAAATTCCACGATGACCTATTTCAGATGGCGAAACTCCCTTGCCTAAGGAGGAAATGAAGATCACAATTTATATAAATGCTTATGTTGAGAGGGGCTTAAAAAAGTGAACGTGGAAGGGATTTTAGAAGCTAAGAAAATATTAATTATGACTTTTCAATGATCCATGCCCCAACCCCATGGGGTTTTAGCCCATTAACTGGGGGTAAAAATTTCAAACATGAATATCTCTCAAACCGTGAAGAATTACATGGCGTGCCATATATCAACGGAAACATCTTGACAAGTAGAAACCATAGAAAGAATTATTGACCCAGAATATATTAATTTGGTAGGTCAAAATTCCTATGCAATATTGGGTTAGCCCCTGGTGCTACTTGGGTTGACATCAATGACAATTGTTGATCAACAATCTCCCCCTTTGGCATTGATGGCAACACAAGTACTCCCCCCTGCGATCATGACACCTCTTCCTACAACATTCTCTCCCCCTTTGACATCAATGGAAAATGGTAAATCCCCCTGAAACACAACCATCCTGCGGACCTATACACACTTCCACTCCCCCTGACACACAATCATCCTATAGACCTGTAATCTAATGAGAACTTGGGAGAATCCCAAGCTTTTGACGAAGATATTCAAATGCTTCACGAGGTAAAGGTTTAGTGAAGATATCAACAATTTGTTCTTTTGTACAAACATACTCAAGTTTGATATTCTTTTCAGCAACTTGTTCCCTAACAAAATGATATTTGATCGGAATGTGTTTTTTTTTTAATGCATGACAGGATTCTTGGAGATGTGTATGGCACTAGTGTTGTCACAGAATATCGGAATAGGCTCACTGAATTGTACTTAAAGATCTTGCAAAGTTTGTTTCATCCAAAGGACTTGAGTGCAACATGATGCTTCTGCAATGTATTCTGCTTCCGCTGTAGATAACGAGATTGAAGTTTGCTTTTTTCTCAACTATGATATGAGACAACCACCTAGATAGAATGCTGCTCCACTAGTACTTTTATGATCATCAACGCTTCCTGACCAATCTACATCTGTAAAGGCTTGAATAATGAGATTGTTACCCTTGGGATACCACAAGCCATATTCTTCTGTGCCCTTTAGATATCAAAGAATTCTTTTGACAACAATAATATGTTATTCTTTTGCTGCTGCTTGGAATCTTGCTACTTGTCCAACTGCTTGCATAACATCTGGCCGAGAGGCTATTACATATAGAAGACTACCAATCATAGATCTGTACAACCTCTGATCCACATCCTTAGATGAGTTTTCTATGCTCAATTTGCAACTTGTTACCATCGGAGTAAGGATGGGTTTGCAATCTTCCATTTTGAATTTATTGAGCATTTCCTTGATGCACTTGGCTTGACATATAAATATTCCTTTCTCTTGATGAGATATTTGAAGCCCTAAGAAGTATGTCAGCTCACCAAGTAAAGACATCTCAAATTAAATTTGCATCTTTGTAGAAAAGTTCTTACTTAGTCGATCATCATTGCTACCAAATATTATATCATCCACATATACCTCAACGATTGTTAAATTATCTTTATCTATTTGTACATAAAGATTGTTATCAATAGTACCTTTCTTGAACCCTTGCTGACGTAGATATCCATAAAGACGAGCATACCATGCTCTGGGAGCCTGCTTGAGACCATATAGAGCCTTCTTTAACCTGAAGACATATTCTTTTTTTTTTGATAGTAGAAAACCTTCAGGTTGTTCGATGTAAACTTCTTCTTCTAATTCTCCATTTAGAAATGTTGACTTAACATCCATTTGGTAGACTTTGATTTTTCTTGAACATGCATAGGCGAGAAACATTCGGATGGCTTCCATTCTAGAAACTGGTACAAATGTTTCATCGAAATCAATTCCTTCCACTTGTGCATAGCCTTTGCAAACCAATCTTGCTTTGTTTCTGGTAACCTGCCCATATTCATTCATTTTTTTCCTGAACACCCATTTAGTCCCAATGACATTTTTATCTTTTGGTCGTGGAACTAATTCCCAGGTGTTATTCTTGTCAATTTTATCCAACTCTTCATTAATAGTTGTGTTAGACTCCTATACCAATAGGTGTCATTTTTCATGATTGTCTTGATTGAACTATGCAATATGTTCAAACCTTTTTCTTGAGCAAAGGTGTTCCATATTCTTGAAAAATAAAAAAAATTTAAAAAATGTAAAGAGGGTATACCCTAAAATAAAAATCAAAGGGTAAGAAAAATAAATTGGTCAAAAAAGTGAAAGAAATGAACCCCAAGAAAAAAATAGACTAGGAAAGTGTGCAAGTCAAAATTCCACTACCATTTCATTTTTTTGTAATAAGCAATTGTGTGCAGTTTGTCAAACTTTTGCCACAATTTATGAAGAGTCAAACTGTTTAAACTTGACTCATTCATTTTTCAATTTCATGTTGTAGAATAAAGAATAAATATCTGACCAAACAGTTTAATCTTGGCAGATAAGTAGATAGGTAGAGTTAATAAAAGGTGCTCAACAGTTTAATCTGAGCCCTTGGATGTAATAAGGGTAGAATTAGATAGATTTACCATGTAAAAGAAAAGAAGATTGATAAGAGTTTGCAAGTCCAAATGCACCCTAATAAAGAAGAAAAAATGGTAGTGTGAAGTAGATAGGGTAGGTAGATGGTGTTGCCCAAGTTTCATGTGATGAATGATGGTGCTAAATGTGTTTAATCTTTTACTTTCATCACAAATATTGAAGCAGAAAATGCACTGGAAAATTCACAGAAAGCAAAGTCAAAATCATTAACTTCCCACATCACTTTCTCCCTAAGATTTTACTAATTTCCCTAAAGTGCTAAGGTATTTGGAGATTAAAGGGGCTCAAGGCATTTCCTTGACTTTTGGAGGGACCGGACCCTCGGCCTAATGATAAAAAAGACCTAAGTACTTGAGATTATTTATCATTATAATCATTCACTTTTAACCTTTTCCTAAGTAAAATCCTATTTTACTTAGGAAAATCATGCAAATTTCCATAATAATCCCTCAAAATCACTTGCTATTCTATGTTTAAGTGTTGAAATTGAGATGATGTAATTTACTTCAGAAATCTTCACTTTCTTAGTTATAGTTAAGTATTTTGAGTTTACCTTGTCCTTTGTCATATTAACTTTGACTTATCTATTAAATCCCTAGTGAGAAGACCTTATCCTATAGTACATAACTCCTTTTTTACATAAATATCCCAAAAACCCCTCTTATTATAAGTTTTGGCCAAAGTTTATTTAATCCCCTTTGTTAAATAAAAACCCCCAATAAAAACCCTTTGGCTAAAATATACCCATATAAATTATTCCCTACCCCTATGGTTGATAAATAACATTTATTTATTACCATATATTAAAAATATATGAAAAAGGTTTTTAACATATAGTTTTATATGTTTAAAACGAAAAATAAATAAAACCGAAGTTTTAATTTAAACTAAAACTTCAAAAATCTCCCAAGCCTTTGTGACCCATTCCCTTGGCATTTTAAAATTCCGCTCGACACTTTAACCATAGTTAAAAAACCCCTAACCCTGCCGCAACCGTGAATAAACTATGGGATTAATTAAATCACCAGGATTAATTAATAACCATCGATTCCGCCAATCAAATGCCTCCCGGGATATTTAATTAAAGTTAATCATTTTTTAATCCCCGTCCTGCCCGCACATTAAAACTCCGCCAATTCCACATCCCATCCATCGTCAGATCACCCCCCGAAGATCAACGGCCCAGGATCATTCCGCTGGCCATCTCGCGTCCGAAAAATAACGAGCGGGGGCACAGTGGTTTTGGAATAGTACTCCGACCACGTGTCAAATGATTAATGGAATCGCTGCCTCCTCACTGAATACCACCATATCCCAAAGAGCGGTGTGGAAATTACCGCTTACCGCCCGGTCCTAGTGACGCGTCTTCCCGTACCGGATGACGTCATCCTCGAAAAAATAAAAATCCCCATTGACTTTGTAAATAAAACAAAAACTCATGTTTTTTTGTCATTTTCACTGCTAAAAACGACTGCGTCCTCCACTGAAGAATTTGAAAATTCCGCTGATTAAGACGCCGCCAACCAAAATTGCTGAACACCATTGTTAGACCAGTGCCCAAGCATTCATTCGCCATTGACCAGTACCTGTAAATTTCAAACTTCTCCATCAAACAGGTATTTATTCGTTTTCTTGCTGGAACTCTTTGAAAATCCACTTTCCTGTGTTAAAAATTCACGCCAAAGTCTGAAAAAGGGTTAATATCAGTCTATTCTAGTTCCTACAAGTAAAATCAAAGCTCCCAGAATCAAAATTGCGCCCGGTCTGTGAAGAAAACCCCGAAACTTCCATTTTGAATACACAAGAACCAAAATGGAAGCTCCGGCAGCCCTGAATGTAACCCCATTGAATGCCCCTCACAGAGAGTTAGAATACTTACCATTAGTGGATAAAGACTTTCAAATTAAAGACTTAGTTTTCGATGAAAGTCCCCTTCGAAGTTATTGTCACTGCAGAGATGATTATTCGAAAGGTCTGGATGTCATTGGATTGTGGGAATCCAATTTCCCGAGATATCTCATCCCCTCAGTCCGTATTTTCCCAGAAATTATCCACTATTGTCACTCCAACTATGATCCAACTCAAAGGGCAGTGTTGTCTCCTGACCAGAGTATCCTTTTCCCCATCACTCCTCAAGCTATCAATACAATGCTCCATTTTGAACCTGATCAAGATCTTACTCCTTTATCCATGGAAGAACTACTTGAAAAGTCTACCCAACTGTCTCCAGAAAAATTGAAATGCATTTGCCAGACTTTTATGTTACCTGAACATCAACCTAAGGGACCTCCTCCCTATGGTTTTGCTTATTTTAATAATTTAGGCAAACTCATCCTCAATATGATATCCTTTGTCATGGGTTTCAATACAAGTGAATATGTTGATGAAATAACCCTGGTATTGTTGTCTATCTTTACTCCTGGGAAACCTCCTGCAGTAAAATATGACTTTGCATCTTTCATTGCCAATAAAATCCATGACCAGTTCATGAGGCTAGATAATGAGAAAGTGTTTAAATATTCCTCAGTCATTTACCATCTCATCATATATTATCAATCAGAGAAGTTCCCTTTTCTTGTTAAAAATCTTGATGCCAAGGGAAACCCTAGATCTGTTATATTTTGGTCTGCCATAACTCACTCTTCCTGTAATTCTCCCTATTCTTATGCTGAGTTCATCCATCTTTTTGTATATCCTGCAACTACCTTGTTGACTGGAATCCCCCCTCCAAGGCTCATTAATGAGATTAAGAATATTTTGCAACTTTCAAGGACATATTAAGTTGGGGACTGGTATTTATACCAAAATCATTCAGTCATCAGAATATATGGATGTGAATTGTATCCATTCAGGTTGCCAAAATATGTGCCTATGAGACTTTTTGCCTTAGAATATTTCAGGCAAATGAATAATTCTAATATGATTCATTTTTGTAGTGTAAAAAAGAAAGCCCAACTCAGGATCAAAAGTTAATTAGGTCCCTTCATATGCAATTCTAGGGACGCAGAGCGAGAAGAAGAATATATACTACAAAACCGTTGCAAGTTACCAAGGATTTTTCATTGGGTTCCTTATGATCCATTCGGTTTTATCTGTGATAAAAGAATGAAGAAAAAATCATCCCCATACTTTCACCACAGGATTCCTGAAATAGAACAATATGCTAATCAATATGAGTGGGTGGAAGGAACACTACTTGAGCAAGATAATGAAGAAGACAATATAAACAAAACTATGAAAGATCTTGAGAAAAAGTTTGACCTAGAATCTTTTTGTCAAGTGCAGGTACCTCACATTGGCACTTCCTCAGCAGGAAATCTCCAACAGGGATTACAGGAAGATAGTCCATCAATTGCAGTAGAGTCTAAAGGCAAAGGGAAAGAACCTGAAATACAGGTCATTGAAACTTTCATCATGGCAGAGAAACCTCAAACCTCCAGGGCACCAGATCAAACACAGGTTTCTCCTACTCAAGTAAATCATCCTGAAGTTTCAGAATTACAAACTCCATCTAATATGGAAATAGGCAAGAAAAGACAGGCTCCAGATCCTACTCCTCCCAAAGAATCCTCAGAGCTACATCAAGCTAAAAAGCAGAAACCCGATCCACTTCCAGATGTGGAAATCATTGATGAGATGTTTGATGATGAAAGAGAAGATAGTCAACTAACTGGAACAGTTAGTGAAACACATACAGGCCACAAAGGAAAATAATTGCAAAAACAGTTGAGTACTGAAGTATCTTCTTTTAAGCCACCAAAAACAGATGCAGGTGATATCAAGAGAACTTTCATTAATATAAAAGAAAAGAATGATCCATTGAGAATGAAGGTATATGATCAGTATCTAAAAATGGCTCCACACAATCAGGAAAGATTGATGTCAGCATTTGACATTCAACAAGGCAAAATGATGATGAGCCATTTCAAATCCAAAGTACCAAAGCCCATGACAGCATCTGATTATATTAGGACCAATTTTGAGGTCTTGGCAAAAGACATTCATCCCCTGGACCAGATAGAGTTTCATAGACAAACTGGGGAAATGATATACTCCACCCTTACTGATAAGGCCATGGCAGCCCTTAGGCTGCGAGATTCTTTAAATAATACAAACACCCAATTGCAAATTGAGAAGGCTTCTTCTTAGGCAAAAGATAACAGAATAAAGTCTCTGGGAGATATAATCATCAGTTTGGGTCACAATCCCAAAGATATAAAAAGCATTGAGGCACTAATTAAAAAGAAAGATGATGATATAGCTGCACTGAGAAAGCAGCCGAAATTGCCAGCCTCAAGGCATCCCCAGACCCAAGAAGTTTTGAAGGAAAATTCACAGGAAGAGATGATGGAGTTGCTCTTAAAAATGACTGAGCAACTGAGTGAAACAGAGAAAGAATTGGAACAGGCATTAAAAGAAAAATAGGATATCATGCAAACATCCACATTAGAGATCACTACAGGTACCACAATAGCAGATCAACAAATAGAGTCAGCACAGGTAAACACTTCTTGTTTAAGTTCTGATGAATTGGTAAAACAAATGGAAAGTTTAAAACTCAGAGTCACAGAACTCAAAACCACAAAATTGCAGTTAGAAAATTTGGAGTAGAAATATGATATGTCTAAGAAGACTGTTGCTGATAATACCAGGGAAATTAAAAGGTTGGAAAAATTGGTTAAGGCTTTAGAAAAAGATCTTTCATTAGAGAAGCCTTTGAGAGAAATAAATGAAATTCTTTGGGATAATATAATTGAGTCAATAAAAAGTATTTGGTCCTTTGTTCAAACGATCTTTGAACAAAATGACTTGATCAAAGTAGCTCAGGAAGAAATAGACAAAACAAGAGATGAATTAAGGGGCAGACCTGAGCAAGCCAATCAACTTATACAGTTTTTGAACACCCAGACGAAGCAACAGCTTGCAGAGCTTGGAATTGATGACAGGACATGCACTATTTTAGAAATAAAAAGAGTTTTTACCAAAAGAACTCTTATGCAAAATTTGGAAAGGAAATGCTCAGATATTCTGGAAGAAATTAATGCTTTCAAAGGAAAATTTTAGGTTTTATTGGACAATGGGTTACCCAGTCCTATGCTCTTAGAGGACAAGATAATGGACCTGGAAACCTATGTTAATAAAATAGATATACATGCTCATAACACAACTGCTCATTCTATCAGTACGTCAGAAGCAACATTGCCAATAGGGAGGAATCTCTACGACAGGTTAAAGAATTTGTTTCATCTTGAGCAGGAAATAAAGTATTTGTTCCCTAATCAGCCCACTTTTTACAGATACACAGAGGCTGATGAAACATTAAGAAAACTTAAAAGAACCATAATAGCAGAAGATCAATGGTGGGAAGACTTATTGGACATTTTATGAAATTTATCTTCAGGTAGAGAATTTTATCTTTTCACTATCATGTAAAGGATAAATAATGAGCACAGGTTAAAGAGTATCAGTTGGGCAGTTGAAAGAGTATCAGTAGAAACAAAGAGTATCAAACAAGTAAAAGAATTACTCAAAGGGACAGCATCGAGCCCTATTATAGCACCTGCCTCCAGCACATCCACAAAAGGAGGAAACAACACACCAACAATTACTTTTTGTCCTATCTACGAGACCATTTGTCTCCTTTTTATTGTAACTTATTCATTAGTCACCCTAGATTATTGGCTAGGTTAGTGTGAGATATTTTCAATCATTTTTTGTATAAATAAACCCTCAAAGAGAGTACTGAGGGTGGATTCTACTACTTTGCTGTGACATTGATATTTTTGGAATAAAAGTGTTTTGGATAAATTTATTTGTCGCTTACTGGATGACAATTTGAAGTTCATGACTTTTTGCAAGATTCATGTGTCAGACTGCAGTTCAATAAGTCTTTCTATCCTATGTTTTAAGTTTTATATCTATCTACAATATCATTGTGTCCATTTCTGAATACTTGACATAAAAGAATAACTCAGAATTTACTTAATTGTACTCTGAGTTCAGTTGTGATTATTCTAAATGTTTTCCTCTAAATTAGTTATAAGCAACGAATTCTTAATTGCTCTTGCTTCTCTAATTTAAGCATATTGATTACTATAGTAAAGAATTCTTCACTGCTCTTTATTTGTAATCATTCCATTTCTTTCTTTTGAAAATGATGAAAGATTCTTGAGTGTCTTTCATCCCTTCAAAACCCATTCCATCCGCTTTAATTCCTAAAAAATTTTCTATGTTTGGCTATCTTGCCCTGCAAAGCCATCTTGTGTGTAGAATATTAATCCAGTAAAGCCATCCTTTGACTCCATAGCCCAATGGCCTGAAAATATTCAACCTTGCCCTTAGTTGGCGAATTCCACCATTTTTAAACAAACTCTTGGACCTATAACTAGCCTAAAATTTTCCAAAAATAAAGTTAAATCATAAAGAGACAGCCCTCTCTGGATACAGATTGGCTAGATTCTGTATCCGAAGGTTGGTTTGTGGTTACCTCGGGTATACTTTCCTTTTCCACAACTTCAAGGAAAACCTGAGTGATAACATAGTGGCGACCATACTGGGGATCCTGAATCATCTTAATTATTAATATTTTTCACTTATAAGCTATAGACAGAGTCTGAAGATTAGCCAGGTAGCCTTTGAAATTTCTTTTGCTCTGCAATTGCAAAAGTAAATAAAAGCTGCTTCAGTCTATCTCTGATTTAGCTTATACATTGAACCTTAGTTTCAAATGTTTAATCAGACTCTCTAGTTTAATAAATCTTTGAGAAAATTTTAATCAAAAATCATTATTTCTTAAAGAATTTGTAGAAGTTGTACTTTCATTTCAATTAAAACCAAAAAATCCAAAAACATATATCATCTAGGAAAACTGGCTTCAGAAAGGATTCGTCACACTAGGTCAAATCCTGACCCCAATCCACCACTGATATTTGAAAATCCGAATCTGATTCCTAGGATTCTTAGAAGACAAGGAAGTCAAGAAAGTTCTGAAAGAGGAAGTCAAGAGAGTTCTGGAAGTTCCAGACCTCTTTCTAGATCACATTCTTGTCCTGTCAAGATTATATATTTTGACGAAATTCCTTTTGATGAGCGATTTGGAACATCCTTATTTGTAAATTTTTCTGAAACCGAATTATCAAGATTAGTTCCAGATCCATTGTTTTTTGAATATTTGCAATTCAGATTTGTTTCATATCACCTTGACAGACATTTACAAAACTCTATTTCATCTGAACAGACCTTTGAAGAAAGTTCAAACATTTCTGTAATTATTGAAGCTTCCCCAAGTTCAGTTACTTTTCCTTAAGCTTTTCAAACACCAGTCACCCCTTCTACTCCTCCACCCAGACCGCCACCACATATTATTCCATTACACCTTCCAATGGCCAATAGACATGCTCCGTTACAGTTTCCAACCAACCCTGTGGCTTTGCCCCAAGATTATCAAAGTAATATCACACCTTTTGATGGCTCGGGTACTTACACAGCTCAACAACATACCAAAAGGATGACTGATCACTTTGAATTCTATGAAATTGACACTGATGATGTCCGAATGAGAATTTTTGTTCAGAGTCTTATTGGGGAAGTTAGGACATGGTTTAGGGCCCTTGCTCCAAATAGTATTGCTGATTTACCAGCTTTGTATAGCGAATTTTTGAATAGATGGGAGAAGAAGAGAGACCCTCTTCAGATCCTATCAGAATTTGAAAAATTGAGGAGAAGACCTAATGAAACAGTGCAAGATTACATAATAATATTCAACGAAGCATATAACGTTGTTCCCCAGAACCTCAGACCCCCTCCTGACTCAATATTGGTCAAATTATCAGATGGTTTTGACCCTGACATAGCCTATTCACTCAGGTAAAGAGCCCCCAAAACCCTAGAGGAATTGCAGAGCATAGTGGTTAGTGTGGAAGCAAACCTTATAGAAAAACGAGCCAGAGCTAGGGCCGAAAGAAGAATGCCTATGAATGAAGAACCTTCATCTTTTGAAAAAAAGCTAGATGAAATCATTAAAGGTATGGAAATATTGGGAGGCAGAGTGGAGACAATTGAAAGAAAGTCTACTGGTGATAATCAAAATGTTGTGAGAAACCCAAACTTTAGAAGAAATCAGAACCAAAATATTGGGAAGAATGTCCCTAACCAAAATATCAGGCCACCTTTCCAAGAAAATTTTGTTGAAGGTTCAACTTCTGAAGAACCTACTGAGGATGTTGAAATAAACAATGTAACTGAGGACAAAAATGAACCAGAAGTTTTCCTATCTCAGGATGATCAGGAGAATCACATCCTTGAAACATTCCAAACTCATTCAGGAGAAACTTTTGATTTTAAGGAAGGCTATGACACAACAATTTATGAGGTTCATAAACAGTACAATTTGAGAAGAAGACAGATTGATGTGCCAGAGAATAGAAAATAGAAAGCTGTAAAACAAAATGTCAAAGGTAAAATCCCTCCTGTATAAAACATTCCCCCTGTACAAATTCTGTCTAGGACAACTCCTAACCCCTCAAATCCAATAATTGAAGATGTGTCTGACAACCAACCAAACAATAAACAACAATCCAATACTTTTCCTCCTGTAGGAAACGTAGAAGAAACAGTAGAAGTTAGTCCAGAAACACCTTCAAATCATAATTCCACTCATGAAAAAGAGAAAAAACGTTGAAGACCCAAAAAATAGAGAAAACCCAACTGCTCAGAACACTAGAGCTCAAACAAAAAAACCTATCAATCTAGAGGCTGAAATAGGCAAACTAAAGATAGTTGTTCCTTTATCAGAATTAGCTAAACACAATATCTATAGAAGCCAAATTAGCAAAACTCTTAACATTAACATTACTGGAATGGATGATTCAGTGAATATCCTTGATGATCAACCCAAACTACTTTTTGGCCTCGAAGTAAATAGCAAACCAGAAAGTGGAGGAACTCCTCCATTTTATGTGAGCCTGAATGTTGATGACAAAATACTCCACAATGCTATGCTTGATTCTGTAGCATCCCACAATTTGATGCCAAAAGCTGTGATGGAAAGATTAAATTTAGACATTACCAGACCGTATAAAGATTTGTTTTCTTTTGATTCTAGTCAACTAAGATGTTTAGGTTTGATTAAGGATTTGTGTGTTACTTTGGTGCAATACCCTACGAAATCCGTTTTGATGGATATAGTAGTGGCTGATATTCCTCCTAAATATGGTATGTTGCTTTCCAGATCCCGGGGTGCTAAACTTGGAGGATCTATTCAACTAGACATGTCATATGCCACAATTTCAATATTTGGTCAACCAAAAAGATTATATAGAGAAACCTTGATGAAGTACTTGGTGAGTAGCCATGAGAAGCCTGAAAACTTCTCTGTCTATTCATTACATTCTGATATGGATTCTTTCATCCTTTATAATGCTGAAATGGACCTTCCAACTGAGCTAGAAGCACCTGAAAAGGAAACTACAAATAAATCCACTGTTCAGATCGAAGAGATTTCAGAAAAAAAAGAAACACCAGACAACCAAGAAATTCCAGAACAAACCAAAAAACTAGCTCCTGTGAAGAAACATGTTAAAACAGTTGATGAAGATTATGAACATGAAATTCTGTGGCATTTAGAATTTGATGGCTCAGTAAACAAGTTAGGAGTAGGGGCTGGAATTTGGTTACATAATGTTGAAAATGATCATGCTGAAGGTCATTCTTATAGATCGAATTTTAAATGCACTAACAACATGGCTGAGTACGAAGCCCTTTTTCTAGGGTATAAACATGTCAAAAAGTCAGGAGAAATTAGGGTATCAATCATAAGAGACTCTGAATTAATTATCCAACAGATTAATGGTGAATTTTCAACCAAAGATCCCAGATTGAAACAATATAGAGAAACAGTTGTGGAAATTCTCAACACTTTTCTACAAGCTCAACTTGCCAAGATTCCCAGGAAACAAAATTTGCATGCTCACAGTCTTGCAATGTTCGCTAGCACATGTAAATTTCCTTTTGGACCTAATCATCAGTTCACAGCTGAGATTAGACATAGACCTGCTATACCGGACAATCTAATGAATTGGCAAGTATTTGTAAATAACAATCAGATCAATAGTTTTTTGACATTAGAAAATGAGTTTTCTAACAGTAATATAGATGAAGACATAACAATCAATAAATCTGATCAAGTAGATGAACAAGAAACAAATATTTCTGAAGAGATGGCAATTCATATGCTTCACCCAACCAAATTCACTGAAAAAGATATACAGGATTTGATACAATTGGAATTCGATGAGATCATAGAAGATGAAACTGAAATCATTAATTTAAAAGATAATCATTTACCCAAAGGATTAACTCATTTAGAAGATCTTTTTGACTCAAATGACATTCCATTTAAACCCAAAATGGAACCTGTTAAGGCTGATATTGAAGAATGCAACTTAGGAACCCCAGAAAATCCCAAAATAGTCAAACTATCTAAATCTTTGCCAGAAGACCAAAAGGTTAAATATGTTGAACTTTTAAAAGAATTCCAAGATGTTTTTGCTTGGAGTTATGAAGATCTCAAATCATATGATACATCAATCATTCAGCATACAATACCTTTGAAACCAGACCAGAAACCTTTCAAACAAAAACTTAGAAGCATCAATCCTTTTTTACTACCTTCAATTGAAAAAGAAATTAAAAGGATGTATGAAGTAGGAATTATAGCTCCTATTAGGTTCTCTGAATGGGTTTCTAATTTAGTACCAACACGGAAAAATACTGGAGAAATTAGACTGTGTGTCGATTTAAGAAATTTGAATAAATTTTATTTAAAAGATAACTATCCTTTGCCTAAAATGGACCATATTCTACAGAGGGTAGTGGGATCTTCAAGAATATCTCTTCTAAATGGATTTTCAGGGTATAACCAGATTCTGGTTCATACTGATGATCAAGATAAATCAACATTTACAACACCATGGGGTACTTTTAAATATGTCAAGATGCCATTTAGACTCAAGAATGCAGGAGCTACATTTCAAAGAGCAATGGACATTGCTTTTGCTAAAGAAATACATGATTTTCTGGTAATTTATCTAGATGATTTAACAGTTTTTTCCAAAACAGATCAACAACATTTAGATCATCTAAGGCAAGTGTTTATCAAGTGCAGAAAATATGGTATTTCTTTAAATCCTAAAAAGTCATTGTTTGGTTTGGAAGAAGGAAAGCTCCTAGGTCACATTATTTCTAAAGATGGCATTAGAATTGACCCTGAAAGAATACAAGCAATTTTGCAGATACCTCATCCCAGAAACATTAAAGAACTTCAAGCTTTCATAGGAAAGATCAATTTCTTGAGAAGGTTTATTTCCAGTTTAGCTGAATTACTTAGATTGCTTACTAACATGCTTAAAAAAGATTCAAGCATTGACTAGACTGTAGAAGCCAAGCAATCATTTGAAGAAATCAAAATGGCTTTAACAAGAACACTAGTTCTTACCAGTCCAAAGTTTGATAGAGATTTCATTATTTTTTCATTTTCCTCTGAACATACAATTGCAGCTGTTTTACTACAAAAGGATGATCAGGGATTTGAAAAACCAATTGCCTTTTTCAGTAAAGCACTTAGAGATACATCTTTGAAATACAATATTATGGAGAAACAGGCTTTTGCACTTGTGAAAGCAATTAAAGATTTCAGAGTTTATATATTATATTCTCATGTGATAGCTTATGTGCCTAATGCTGTAGTTATAGACATCTTGACTCAAGATGGTATTGAAGGCAAACGAGGTAAGTGGATAGCTACCATTTTAGAATATGATATTGAAATTAAACCAACAAAATTCATAAAAGGTCAAGGTTTGGCTCAACTCATGACTGAAACTAATTGCCAAGCCTTGGACATCAACGAGCTGGATGACGAACAGGAGATGGCGACTCCACACATCAGTCAAGCCTTTTTATATTCACCATGGTACACTGGTATCATTTATGTTTTGCTAAAACTGAAAGCTCCTCCAGGGTTGTCCAGAACAAAACAAATATTTTTGAAAATGACATCTTTAAAATATTGTATTTTAGATGGCACTCTATTTTGGAAAAATCATGAAGGAATCTTATTGAATTGCTTATTAAAATATGAAGCTGACAAAGCACTTAATGAATTTCATGCAGGGGATTGTGGTGGACATCTCTACTGGAAGTCAACTGCAGATAAAATCTTAAGGGCTGGTTTTTACTGGCCAACCTTGTTTTCAGATGTTAAGAAATTTGTAACTTCTTGTCATAAGTGTCAGATCTTTGAAGATCCAATAACTTACAGAATTCTGTTATGTGAAGTTACTTGGACTTGGAGGCTCGAGTAGAGCGATTTTAGCCAGTGATGTTAGGAGAACCATGTTATGAAACAATTCACTTGCAGCAAACCAAAGAAGAAGTGTATCAACGATCCCAAGTCTTGCAGGAAAAGTTAAAGAAAATGTTTGACAAAAGGACTAAAGCAGAAGATTTTCAATTAGGAAACAAAGTTCTGAGATGGGATTCCAGAAGGGAAGATAAAGGAAAACATGGGAAATTTGATTTCTTATGGAAAGGACCTTTCATAATTCATGTTTTACAGGGAAATAGCACATATTTTTTAAAGAATTTGGATGGTTCGGAAACTGAGGAAGGACCAGTCAATGGTCGAATGCTAAAACACTATTTTGATCCTATTTACTAGGATGTTCTGATTTTTTCTAACTTGTACATAATATATCCTTTCTAATGCATCAGTTTTGATTGGATGGTGACTTTTTGGAGTTGAAGCCCGAAGAGAAGGCCCTAAGCTTCAAAATTTTCACTATCATATGTACAATAAAGCTACCAGAAGAAGAAGATCTCATGGTTCAGGTAAAGGCATTTTAAGGCATCTGACCTGCTGTTCTTGACTTTTCACAAGGAAAAGCCATCCCCAAGTGGAGCCAGTGTTAGACTCCTATACTAATAGGTGTCATTTTTCATGATTGTCTTATTGAACTATGCAATATGTTCAAACCTTTTTCTTGTGCAAAGGTGTTCCATATTCTTAAAAAATCAAAAAATTTAAAAATGTAAAGAGGGTATACCCTAAAAGAAAAATCAAAGGGTAAAAAGAATAAAATGGTCAAAAAAGTGAAAGAAATGAACCCCAAACAAAAATAGACCAGGAAAGTGTGCAAGTCAAAATGCCACTACTATTTCATTTTTTGTAATAAACAAAATTGTGTGCAGTTTGTCAAACTTTTGCCACAATTTATGAAGAGTCAAACTGTTTAAACTTGACTCATTCATTTTTCAATTTCATGTTGTAGAATAGAGAATAAATATATGACCAAACAGTTTAATCTTGGCAGATAAGTAGATAGGTAGAGTTAATAAAAGGTGCTCAACAGTTTAATCTGAGCCCTTGGATGTAATAAGTGTAGACTTAGATAGGTTTTCCATGTAAAAGAAAAAGAAGCTTGATAAGGGTTTGCTAGTCTAAGTGCACCCTAATAAAGAAGAGAAAATGGTAGAGTAAAGTAGATAGGGTGGGTAGATGGTGTTGCAACGTTTCATATGATGAATGATGGTGCTAAATGTGTTTAATCCTTTACTTTCATCAGAAACATTAAGAGCGAGAAAACTTGGGTAGCGGAAAATTCTGGAAAGCAAAATTTCAAAATCTGTTCTTTAACTTCCCACATCACTTTTCCTAAGATTTTTATTAATTTCCCCAAAGTGCTAAGGTATTTGGGAATTAAAAGGAGCTCAAGGCATTTCCTTGACTTTTGGAGACCGGACCCTCGGCTTTAATGATCAAAAAAGACCTAGGGTAGCAGAGATTATTCATCATTATAATCATTTACTTTTAACTTTTCTTAAGTAAAATCCAATTTTACTTAGGAAAATCATGTAAATTTCCATAATAATCCCTCAAAATCACTTGCTATTCTATGTTTAAGTGTTGAAATTGAGATGTTGTAATTTACTTCAGAGATCTTCACTTTCTTAGTTGAGTAAAGGATTTTGATGTTTCCCTCACCCCTTTGTCATATTAACATCTAATTTATTTATTAAATCCTTATTCAAATACCTTATCCTATTATTTATAATTTCATTTGACAATAATATCCCAAAAAACTCATTTATTCTAAGTTTTGGCCAAAGTTTATTTAATCCCTTTTAAAATAAAAATCCCACAATAAAAACCCTTTGGCTAAAATATACCCATATAAAATATTCCCTACCCCTATGGTTAATAAATGACATTTATTTATTACCATATAATAAAAATATTGAAAAGGGTTTTTTAACATATAGTTTTATATGTTTTGAATGAAAAAATGAAATAAAACTCGAAGTTTTAATTTAAAACAAAACTTAAAAATCCCAAACATAATGATCCATTCCCGCTTGGCATTTTTAATTCCGCCCAACACTTTAACCATAGTTAAAATACCCTAACCCCGCCGCAACAGTGATCAAACAATGGAATTAATTAAATCACCAGGATTAATTAATAACCATCGATTCTGCCAATCAAATGCCTCCCGAGACATTTAATTAAAGTTAATCATTTTTTAAACCCCTTCGGGCCTGCGCATTAAAACTCCGCCAATTCCACGTCCCGTCCCGCTGATAGATCGCCCCGAAGATCAACGACCCAGATCATTCCGTTGGCAATCTCCGTGCGAAAGATAGAGAGCGGGGGGCACGATGGTTTGGAATAGTACTCGAACCCGTGTGGAAGAACGATTAATGAATCGCTACCTCCTGCGATGAGCCACCACCGTTTCCCGAAGAGCGGTGTGAAAATTCACACACTTTTGCCGGTCCGGTGACGCGTCAGCCAAGTGTGGGATGACGTCATCTAGAAGGATTAATCTCACCTGACTGACTTTCATAAATAAAAAACCCATGTTTTTAAATAAGCTCGCTATTGTAGCCAATGCACGTCCTCCTTTGAAAATTGCAAAAAATTCAGCCAATTGAAACCCCTTGACAAAATTGCTGAACGCCATTGTTAGAACAGTGCTCAAGCATCCATCCGCCATTGACCAGTACCTGTAAATTTCAAACTTCTCCATCAAACGGGTATTTATTCGATTTCTTGCTGGAACTCTTTGAAAAATCCACTTTCCTGTGTTAAAATTCACACCAGAGTCAGGAAAAAGGGTCAATTCGGTCTATTGTAGTTCCTGTAACTAAAATCAAAGCTCTCAGAATCAAAATTGCGCCCGGTCTGTGAAAAACCCCGAAATTTCCATTTTGAATACACAAGAACCAAAATGGAAGCTCCGGCAGCCCTGAATGTAACCCCATTGAATGCCCCTCACAGAGAGTTAGAATACTTACCGTTACAAGTGGACAGCACCTCAAATTAGGGCTGGTTCGATGAAAGTCCCCTTCGAAGTTATTGTCGCTGCAGAGATGATTATTCGAAAGGTTTGGATGTCATTGGGTTATGGGAATCCAATTTCCTGAGATATCTCATCCCCTCAGTCCGTATTTTCCTAGAAATTATCCACTACTGTCACTCCAACTATGATTCAACCCAAAGGGCAGTGTTGTCTCCTGACCAGAGTATCCTTTTCCCCATCACTCCTCAAGCTATCAATACAATGCTCCATTATGAACCTGATCAAGATCTTACTCCCTTGTCTATGGAAGAACTACTTGAAAAGTCTACCCAACTGTCCCCAGAAAAATTGAAATGCATTTGCCAGACTTTTATGTTACCTGAACATCAACCTAATGGACCTCCTCCCTATGGTTTTGCTTATTTTAATAATTTAGGCAAACTCATCCTAAATATGATATCCTTTGTCATGGGTTTCAATACAAGTGAATATGTTGATGAAATAACCCTGGTATTGCTGTCTATCTTTACTCCTGGGCAACCTCCTGCAGTAAAATATGACTTTGCATCTTTCATTGCCAATAAAATCCATGACCAGTTCATGAGGCTAGATAATGAGAAAGTGTTTAAATATTCCTCAGTCATTTATCATCTCATCATCTATTATCAATCAGAGAAGTTCCCTTTTCCTGTTAAAAAGCTTGATGCCAAGGGAAACCCTAGATCTGTTATATTTTGGTCTGCCATAACTCACAGTTCCTATAATTCTCCTTATTCTTATGCTGAGTTCATTGATCTTTTCATTCATCCTGCAACTACCTTGTTGACAGGAGTTTCTCCTCCAAGGCTAAGCAATGAGATTAAGAAAACTTTGCAGCTTTCAAGGACATACAAAGTTGGAGACTGGTATTTGTACCAGAATCATTCCGAAATCAGAATATATGGATGTGAACTTTGTCCATTCAAATTGCCTAAATATGTGCCCATGAGGCTTTTTGCCTTAGAATATTTCAGGCAAATGAATAATTCTGATGTTATTCATTTTTGTAATGTTAAAAAGAAAGCACAACTCAGAATCAAAAGTCAGTTAGGTCCCTTTATATGCAATTCTAGGGATGCTGAACATGAAGCAGAAAACATATTGCAAAACCATCTCAAGTTACAAAAGAGTTTCCGTTGGATTCCTTATGATCCATTCAGCTTTATCTGTGACAAGAGAATGAAGAACAAATCAACACCCTACTTTCATCACAGAATTCCAGAAATAGAACAATATGCTAATCAAGATGAGTGGGTGGAAGGAACACTAGTTGAGCAAGATAGTGAAGAAGACAATATGAACAAAATTATGAAAGATCTTGAGAAAAAGTTTGACTTAGAATCTTTTGGGCAAGTGCAGGTACCTCATATTGGCACTTCTTCAGCAGGAAATCTTCAACAGGGATTACAAGAAATCATTCCATCAATTACAGTTGAGTCTAAAGGCAAAGGGAAAGAACCTGAAATACAGGTCATTGAAACTTTCATCATGGCAGAGAAACCTCAAACCTCCAGGGCACCAGATCAAACACAGGTTTCTCCTACTCAAGTAAATCGTCCTGAAGTTTCAGAATTGCAAACTCCATCTAATATGGAAATAGGCAAGAAAATACAGGCTCCAGATCCTACTCCTCCCAAAGAATCCTCAGAGCTACATCAAGCTAAAAAGCAGAAACCCGATCCACTCCCAGAAGTGGAAACTATTGATGAGATGTTTGATGATGAAAGAGAAGATAGTCAACTAACTGGTTCAGTTAGTGTAACACACACAGGTCATAAGGGAAAGGAGTTACAAAAACAGTTGAGCACTGAAGTATCTTCCTTTAAACAGCCAAAAACAGATACAGGTGATATAAAGAGAACTTTCATTAATATAAAAGCAAAGAATGATCCATTGAGAATGAAGGTATATGATCAGTATCTAAGAATGGCTCCACACAATCAGGAAAGATTAATGTCAGCATTTGACATTCAACAAGGCAAAATGATGATGAGCCATTTCAAATCCAAGGTGCCAAAACCCATGACAACATCTGATTATATTAGGACCAATTTTGAGGTCCTGGCAAAAGACATTCATCCCTTGGACCAGATAGAGTTGCATAAAAAAACTGGGGAAATGGTATATTCCACCCTTACTGATAAGGCCATGGCAGCCCTTAGGCTGCAAGATTCTTTAAATAATACAAACACCCAGTTGCAAATTGAGAAGGCTTCTTCTCAGGCAAAAGATAACAGAATAAAGTCTCTAGAAGAAATAATCATCAGTTTGGGTCACAATCCCAAAGATATCAAAAGCATTGAGGCACTAATTAAAAAGAAAGATGATGATATTGCTGCACTGAGAAAGCAGCTGAAATTGCCAGCCTCAAGACACCCCCAGACTCAAGAAGTTTTGAAGAAAAATTCACAGGAAGAAATGATGGAGTTGCTCTTAAAAATGACTGAGCAACTGAGTGAAACAGAGAAAGAATTGGAATAGGCATTAAAAGAAAAGCAGGATATCATGCAAACATCTACAACAGGGATCACTACAGGTACCACAATAGCAGATCAGCAAACAGAGTTAGCACAGGGAGACACTTCTGGTTTAAGTTCTGATGAATTGGTAAAACAAATGGAAAGTTTAAAACTCAGAGTCACAGAACTTAAAACCAAAAAATTGCAGTTAGAAAATTTGGAGCAGAAATATGATATGTCCAAAAGAACTGTTGCAGATAATCCCAGGGAAATTAAAAGATTGGAAAAATTGGTTAAGGCTTTAGAAAAAGATCTTTCGTTAGAAAAGCCTTTGAGAGAAATAAATGAAATTCTTTGGGATAATATAATTGAGTCAATAAAAAGTATTTGGTCCTTTGTTCAAACAATCTTTGAACAAAATGGCTTGATCAAAGTAGCTCAGGAAGAAATAGCCAAAACAAGAGATGAATTAAAGGGCAGACCTGAGCAAGCCAATCAACTTATACAGTTTCTGAACACCCGGACTAAGCAACAGCATTCAGAATTAGGAATTGATGACAGGACAGGAACTATTTTAGAAATAAAAAGATTTTTTACCAAAAGAACTCTTATGCATAATTTGGAAAGGAAGTGCTCAGATATTCTAGAAGAAATCAATGCTTTTAAAGGGAAATTTCAGGTTTTATTAGACAATGGGTTACCTAGTCCTATGCTCGCAGAGGACAAGATAATGGACCTAGAAACCTATGTTACTAAAATAGACATACATGCTCATAACACAACTGTTCTTTCTATCAGTTCGTCACAAGCAACATTTCCAACAGGGAGGAATCTCTACGACAGGTTGAAGAATTTGTTTCATCTTGAGCATGAAATAAAGTATTTGTTCCCTAGTCAGCCCACTTTTTACAGATACACAGAGGCCAATGAGACATTGAGAAAACTTAAAAGAACCATAATAGCAGAAGATCAATGGTGGGAAGACTTATTGGAAATTTTGTAAAATTTATCTTCAGGCAGAGAAATTTGTCTTTTACCATCATGTAAAGGATAAATAATGAGCACAGGTTAAAGAGTATCAGTTGGACAGTTGAAAGAGTATCAGTAGAAATGAAGAGTATCAGGCAAGCAAAATAATTACTCAAAGGGACAGCATCGAGCCCTATTATAGCACCTGCCTCCAACACATCCTCAAAAGGAGGAAACAACACATCAACAATTACTTTTTGTCCTATCTACGAGACCATTTGTCTCCTTCTTATTGTAACTTATTTATTAGTCACCCTAGATTATTGGCTAGGTTAGTGTGAGATATTTTCAATCATTTTTTGTATAAATAAACCCTCAAAGAGAGTATTGAGGGTGGATTCTACTACTTGGCTGTAACATTGATCTTTTGGAATAAAAGTGTTTTGGAGAAACTTCTTTGTGGCTTGCTAGATGATGATTTGAAGCTGAAGACTTTTTGCAGGATTCATGTGTCAGACTACAGTTCAATAATTCTTTTCTATGCTATGTTTTAAGTTTTATATCTATTTATAATATCACTGTGTTCCATTTCTGAATAATTGACATAAAAGAATAAATCAGAATTTACTTAATTGTACTCTGATTTCAATTGTGATTATTCTAAATGTTTTCCTCTAAATTAGTTATAAGCAACGAATTCTTAATTGCTCTTGCTTCTCTAATTTAAGCATATTGATTACTATAGTAAAGAATTCTTCACCGCTCTTTATTTTTAATCATTCCATTTCTTTCTTTTGAAAATGTTGAAAGATTCTTGAGTGCCTTTCATCCCTTCAAAACCCATTCCATCCGCTTTAATTCCTAAAAATTGTTCTATGTTTGGCTATCTTGCCCTGCAAATCCATCTTGTGTGTAGAAGATTAATCCAGTAAAGCCATCCTTTGACTCCATAACCCAATGGCCTGAAAATATTCAACCTTGCCCTTTGTTGGCGAATTCCACCATTTTTAAACAAACTCTTGGACCTATAACTTGCCTAAAATTTTCCAAAAATAAAGTTAAATCATAAAGAGAGAGCCCTCTCTGGATACAGGTTGGCTAGATTCTGTATCCGAAGGTTGGTTTGTGGTTACCTCGGGTATACTTTCCTTTTCCACAACTTCAAGGAAAACCTGAGTGATAACATAGTGGCGACCATACTGGGGATCCTGAATCATCTTAATTGTTAATATTGTTCAATTATAAGCTATAGACAGAGTCTGAAGATTAGCCAGGTAGCCTTTGAAATTGCTTTTGCTCTGCAATTGCAAAAGTAAATAAAAGCTGCTTCAGTCTATCTCTGATTTAGCTTATACATTGAACCTTAGTTTCAAATGTTTAATCAGACTCTCTAGTTCAATAAATCTTTGAGAAATTTTAATCATAAATCATTATTTCTTGAAGAATTTGTAGAAGTTGTACTTTCATTTTAATTAAAACCAAAAAATCCAAAAACATATATCATCTAGGAAAACTGGCTTCAGAAAGGATTCGTCAAACTAGGTCAAATCCTGACCCCAATCCACCACCGATATTTGAAAATCCGAATCTGATTCCTAGGATTCTTAGAAGACAAGGAAGTCAAGAAAGTTCTGAAAGAGGAATTCAAGAGAGTTCCGGAAGTTCTAGACTTCTTTCTAGATCACATTCCTGTCCTGTGAAGATTATATATTTTGACGAAATTCTTTTTGATGAGCGATTTGAAACATCTTTATTTGTAAATTTTTCTGAAACTGAATTATCAAGATTAGTTCCAGATCCATTGTTTTTTGAAGATTTACAATTCAGATTTGTTTCATATCACCTTGACAGACATTTACAAGATTCTGTTCAATTTGAACAGACCTTTGAAGAAAGTTCAAACATTTCTGTAATTACTGAAGCTTCCCCAAGTTCAGTTACTTTTCTTCAAGATTTTCAAACACCAGTTACCCCTTCTACTCCTCCACCTAGACCACCCTCACCTATTATTCCATTACACCTTCCAATGGCCAATAGATATGCTCCGTTACAGTTGCCAGCCAACCCTGTGGCTTTGCCTCAAGATTATCAAAGTAAGATCACACCTTTTGATGGCTCAGGTACTTATACAGCTCAACAACATACCAAAAGGATGACTGATTACTTTGAATTCTATGAAATTGACACTAATGATGTCTGAATGAGAATTTTTGTTCAGAGTCTTACTGGGGAAGTTAGGACATGGTTTAGGGCCCTTGCTCCAAACAGTATTGCTGATTTACCAGCTTTGTATAGGGAATTTTTGAATAGATGGGAGAAGAAGAAAGACCCTCTTCAGATCCTATCAGAATTTGAAAAATTAAGGAGAAGACCTAATGAAACAGTGCAAGATTACATAATAAGATTCAACGAAGCATATAACGCTGTTCCCCAGAACCTCAGACCCCCTCCTGACTCTGTATTGGTCAAATTCCCAGATGGTTTTGACTCTGACATAGCCTATTCACTCAGGGAAAGAGCTTCTCAAACCCTAGAGGAAATGCAGAGCATAGTGGTTAGTGTAGAAGCAAATCTTATAGAAAAACGAGCCAGAGCTAGGGCCGAAAGAAGAATGCCTATGAATGAAGAACCTTCAGCTTTTGAAAGAAAGCTGGATGCAATCATTAAAGGTATGGAAAGATTGGGAGACAGAGTGGATACAATCGAAAGAAAGTCTACTGGTGATAATCAAAATGTTGTGAGAAATCCAAACTTTAGAAGAAATCAGAACCAAAATATTGGGAAGAATGTCCCTGACCAAAATATCAGGCCACCTTTTCGAGAAAAGTTTGTTGAAGGTTCAACTTCAAAAGAACCTACAGAAGATGTGGAAATAAACAATGTAACTGAGAACAAAAATGAACCAGAAGTTTTCCTATCTCAGGATGATCAGGAGAATCACATCCTTGAAACATTCCAAACTCATTCAGGAGAAACTTTTGATTTTAAGGAAGGCTATGACACAACAATTTATGAGGTTCATAAACAATACAATTTGAGAAGCAGACGGATTGATGTGCCAGAGAATAGCAAACAGAAAGCTGTAAAACAAAATTTCAAAGGTAAAATCCCTCTTGTACAAAACATTCCCCCTGTACAAATTTTGTCTAGGACAACTCCTAACCCCTCAAATCCAATAATTGAAGATGTGTCTGACAACCAACCAAACAATAAACAACAATCTAATACTTTTCCTCTTGTAGGAAACGTAGAAGTTAGTCGAGAAACACCTTCAAATCATAATTCCACTCATGAAAAAGAGAAAAACGTTGAAGACCTAAAAAATAGAGAAAACCCAACTGCTTAGAACACTAGAGCTCAAACAGAAAAACCTTTCAATCTAGAGGCTGAAATAGGCAAACTAAATATAGCTGTTCTTTTATCAGAATTAGCTAAACACGATATCTATAGAAGCCAAATCAGCAAAACTCTTAACATTAACATTACTGGAATGGATGATTCAGTGAATATCCTTGATGATCAACCCAAACTACTTTTTGGCCCCGAAGTAAATGGCAAACCAGAAAGTGGAGGAACTCCTCCATTTTATGTGAGCCTGAATGTTCATGACAAAATACTCCACAATGCTATGCTTGATTCTGGAGCATCCCACAATTTGATGCCAAAAGCTGTGATGGAAAGATTAAATTTAGACATTACCAGACCGTATAAAGATTTGTTTTCTTTTGATTCTAGTCAAGTAAGATGTTTAGGTTTGATTAAGGATTTGTGTGTTACTTTGGTGCAATACCCTGCGAAATCTGTTTTGATGGATATAATAGTGGCTGATATTCCTCCTAAATATGGTATGTTGCTTTCCAGATCCTGGGGTGCTAAACTTGGAGGATCTATTCAACTAGACATGTCATATGCCACTATTTCAGTATTTGGTCAACCAAAAAGATTATATAGAGAAACCTTGATGAAGTACTTGGTGAGTAGCCATGAGAAGCCTGAAAACTTCCCTGTCTATTCAGTACATTCTGATATGGATTCTTTCATCCTTTATAATGCTGAAATGGACCTTCCAACTGAGCTAGAAGCACCTGAAAAGGAAACTAAAAATAAATCCACTGTTCAGATCGAAGAGATTTCAGAAAACAAAGAAACACCAGACAACCAAGAAATTCCAGAACAAACCAAAAAACTAGCTCCTGTGAAGAAACATGTTAAAACAGTTGATGAAGATTATGAACATGAAATTCTGTGGAATTTAGAATTTGATGGCTCAGTAAACAAGTTAGGAGCAGGGGCTGGAATTTGGTTACATAATGTTGAAAACGATCATGCTGAAGGTCATTCTTATAGATTGAATATTAAATGCACTAACAACATGGCTGAGTACGAAGCCCTTTTTCTAGGGCTTAAACATGTCAAAAAGTCAGGAGCAATTAGGGTATCAATCATAGGAGACTCTGAATTAATTATCCAACAGATTAATGGTGAATTTTCAACCAAAGATCCCAGATTGAAACAATACAGAGAAACTGTTGTGGAAATTCTCAACACTTTTCTACAAGCTCAACTTGCCAAGATTCCCAGGAAACAAAATTTTCATGCTCACAGTCTTGAAATGTTCGCTAGCACATGTAAATGGCCTTTTGGACATAATCATCAGTTCACAGCTGAGATTAGACATAGACCTGCTATACCAGACAATCTAATGAATTGGCAAGTATTTGTAAATAACAATCAGATCAATAGTTTTTTGACACTAGAAAATGAGTTTTCTAATAGTAATATAGATGAATACATAACAATCAATAAATCTGATCAAGTAGATGAACAAGAAACAAATATTTCTGAAGAGATGGCAATTCATATGCTTCACCCAACCAAATTCACTGAAAAGGATATGCAGGATTTGATACAAATGGAATTCGATGAGATCATAGAAGATGAAATTGAAATCATTAATCTGAAAGATAATCATTTACCCAAAGGATTAACTCCTTTGGAAGATCTTTTTGACTCAAATGACATTCCACTAAAACCCAAAATGGAACCTTTAAAAGCTGATATTGAAGAAGTTAATTTGGGAACTGAAGGGAATCCCAAGATGGTTAAACTATCTAAATCTCTGCCAGAAGATCAAAAGGTTAAATATGTTGAACTTTTAAAAGAATTCCAGGATGTTTTTGCCTGGAGTTATGAAGATCTTAAATCATATGATACATCAATCATTCAGCATACAATACCTTTGAAACCAGATCAGAAACCTTTCAAACAAAAAATTAGAAGGATTAATACTGTTTTACTACCTTCAATTGAAAAGGAAATTAAAAGAATGTATGAAGCATGAATTATAGCTCCTATTAGGTTCTCTGAATGGGTTTCTAATTTAGTACCAACAAGAAAAAAGACTGGTGAGATTAGACTCTGTGTCGATTTGAGAAATTTGAATAAATTTTCTTTAAAAGATAACTATCCTTTGCCTAAAATGGATCATATTCTACAAAGGGTAGTGGGATCTTCAAGGCTATCTCTTCTGGGTGGATTTTCAGGGTATAACCAGATTCTGGTTCATCCTAATGATCAAGATAAAACAACATTTACAACACCATGGGGTACTTTTAAATATGTCAAGATGCCATTTGGACTCAAGAATGCAGGAGCTACATTTCAAAGAGCGATGGACATTGCTTTTGCTAAAGAAATACATGATTTTCTGGTAATTTATCTAGATGATTTAACAGTTTTTTCCAAAACAGATCAGCAACATTTAGATCATCTAAGGCAAGTGTTTATAAAGTGCAAAAAATATGGTATTTCCTTAAATCCTAAAAAGTCATTGTTTGGTTTGGAAGAAGGAAAGCTCCTAGGTCACATTATTTCTAAAGATGGCATTAGAATTGATCCTGAAAGAATACAAGCAATTTTGCAAATACCTCATCCCAGAAACATTAAAGAACTTCAAGCTTTCATAGGAAAGATTAATTTCTTGAGAAGGTTTATTTCCAGTTTAGCTGAATTACTTAGATTGCTTACTAACATGCTTAAAAAATATTCAAGCATTGACTGGACTGTAGAAGCCAAGCAATCATTTGAGGAAATTAAAATGGATTTAACAAGAACACCAGTTCTTACCAGTCCAAAGTTTGTTAGAGATTTCATTATTTTTCCATTTTCTTCTGAACATACAATTGCAGCTGTTTTACTACAAAAGGATGATCAGGGATGTGAAAAACCAATTTCCTTTTTCAGTAAAGCACTTAGAGATGCATCTTTGAAATACAATATCATGGAGAAACAGGCTTTTGCACTTGTGAAAGCAATTAAAGATTTCAGAGTTTATATATTATATTCTCATGTGATAGCTTATGTGCCTAATGCTGTAGTTAAAGACATCTTGACTCAAGATGGTATTGAAGGCAAACGAGGTAAGTGGATAGCTACCATTTTAGAATATGATATTGAAATTAAACCAACAAAACTCATAAAAGTTCAAGGTTTGGCTCAACTCATGACTGAAACTAATTGCCAAGCCTTGGACATCAACGAACTGGATAACGAACAGGAGATGGCGACTCCACAGATTAGTCAAGCTTTCTTAGATTCTCCCTGGTACACTGATATCATTCATGTTTTGCTAAACCTGCAAGCTCCTCCAGGGTTGTCCAGAACAAAACAAAGATTTTTGAAAATGACATCTTTAAAGTATTGTATTTTAGATGGCACTCTATTTTGGAAAAATCATGAAGGAATCTTATTAAATTGTCTATTGAAAGATGAAGCTGACAAGGCACTTAATGAATTTCATGCAGGGGATTGTGGTGGACATCTCTACTGGAAATCAACTGCAGACAAAATCTTAAGGGTTGGTTTTTACTGGCCGACCTTGTTTTCAGATGTTAAGAAATTTTAACAACTTGTAATAAGTGTCAGATCTTTGAGGGTAAAATAAAGTTGTTACCTTTACCATTAAGACCAATTTCCATAGAAAGACCCTTTCAACAATGGGGATTAGATTTTATTGGATAAATTTATCCCTCTTCCTCTGGGCAACACAGATGGATTTTAACTGCCACAGATTACTTTACCAAATGGATTGAAGCTATCCCATGCAGACAGGCCAATGATTCTGTAATTATAGGGTTTTTAGAAACCAATATACTTTCAAGATTTGGCTGTCCAGAGAAAATTATAACAGATAATGCTGCTACATTTAAGTCTAAGAAAATGATTAGTTTCTGCAATAAATATCACATCACTTTAGGCCATTCAACAGCCTATTACCCCCAGGGTAATGGACTGGCAGAATCCTCCAATAAAAGACTTATTAATATCATTAAAAAATTATTGGAAGAAAATAAAAAGAACTGGCATAAGAAACTGACTAATGCATTATGGGCAGACAGACTTACAACTAAGAAATCAATTGGGACTAGTCCATATGAATTAGTTTATGGCATTGAGGTAAGATTCCCATCATCTTTAGGAATTCCTGTTATGAAGTTACTTCAGGAGGCTCAAGTGGAACCAAATGATGTTCAGAGAAGAATTAACCAAACAATTCACTTGCAGCAAACCAGAGAAGAAGTGTATCAACAATCCCAAGTCTTTGAAGTGTATCAAACCAGAGAAGAAGTGTATTAACCTCAATTTTGAGACCTTGAACTTGTTCTTCAAGAGTATTAGAACGGATTTTCTCAGCATTGAGCTTTTTTATAAGCTTGATTGCCTCCTCATAAAATTATTCTATGGTCAACCCTTCTTCTTCATTGTTTGATACTTCTTGTTTATTGTGCTTGGCCATAAATAATACTTTCTCATTGCCTTCTTCTTTGATGTCACTTTCTTCATCAGATGATGAGCTATCTTATTTAGAGAGAAAGTTCCTTTTGGATCCTTTCTTTTTGCCTTGCTTGTTGATTTCTTAAAGTCTTTCTTTCATTTTGAGTTTCCATCACTTTTGTTCGGACATTTTGCTACGAAATTCCCAACCTCACCACAACCGAAACATATCAATGGAAGCTTACATTTGAATTTTCCCTTACCAAGTTTTAGTTTTCTCGTAAAGTAAGCATATTCTTCATCTGAAAGACCTTCTCCATCATCTCCCTTTTCTTCACACTTGCAGGTGCATGTCCTTTCAATTGACGGTTGTTTGTCCTTATTGGTTTTCTTAGATGCAACAAACGCAGTTTCTAGATTTGAAGTACCCTTTTATTCAGCAAGTCTCATTTCATATGCTATGAGAACTCCATGTAATTCTTCCTTGCTGAGTTTGTCCAGATTTGCACTGTATTCTAAGACCGATACCTTTGGGTTGAATCTCCCTGGTAATGTTCTAAGAATCTTCCGTATAATAGTCTTCTCATCAACTGGTTCTCCCAATCCTTCCAAAGTATTGGTTATTTCATCAACATATTAGAAGTATGCAACAATTTTGCAAACTTATTTCATTCTGAGTTGCTCAAATTTTTCTCTATAGATTTGAATCTTTGCTTCTTTGACATTTGATTCACCTACATATATATTATCAAGCTTGTCCCATACATTTTTGGCGGTTTTACAACCCAAAACCTTATGATAAGTAGATTCAATAAGTCCACTGATAATAATATTCTTTTCTTTTGCATCATTTACAAAACTCTTCTTTCCTTGTTCATCCGCGGTTGATGTAATTCCATTTTGAACAGTGTCCCATACTTCGTAACCTTGTGCCAAGAGATAGACCTCCATTCTTCCTTTCCAAAGTGCATAATTATTTTCATTGAATAGAGGTACACCATTCTTGGTATGCAACATGACCTCCTTCTAGCTGTTAAACTGCTATTGAAGGAACCAAGCTCTGATACCAATTGTTGGAAATACTGGGGGGGGGGGGGGTGAATCAGCATTCCTTTCAATTAGAGCATTAGGTAATCTTCAATTATTATAACTGTTTGTACAATGATAGCAACAAACAAGAGGAACAAAAATGCACACAGTTTTTAAGGTGGAAACCCACTCCGGGACAAAAACCACCTAATGCTTTTCTAATAATTCTTTAATATTTAACTCTAATTGAAAATAAATCTCCAACTTCCTAGAATCTAGAAAAGCATTCTTCTCCAGCTCCCACTGGATGGACGCTCCAATGCCCGAGATTATTCAGTATTCAACTGAATAGATTCCCCAACACCCAATGAGCTACAACTCACCCTAGCACCACCCTACCACCCTATAGAAGAATAAAAGAAGAATGAACTCCCATATCAGGGAAAATGGTCCACTTTACAATGATATAGAATGATGTAGAAGAAGAAGATATACTAGACCATAACCCCAACTTTGACACAACCACCTAAGGATGATCCTAGACCTCCCAACACTGCGTCTTCAACCCTTGGTAGATAGATACTAGTACAATTTGTACAATAATGTATTTACAATGACTAAGTACAATGATACCTTTACAATGATTGTATGCAGTGCTGCCCACTTGAAGACTTCATATGATGAACTTCTTGCTGCTGTTATGCACCTTGGTTGCTACTCTTGTCATGCTACCCTTTGCTACACCTTGCTTTGCTTTGCTGTTGTAGAAATTTTGGTCCTTTGCAACCCTTGACAACACATGATTTAGCTTTTTCTTGCCTTCTAGGAGCTCGATATTGAATTTGGTGTATCTCTGTTATTTTAGATCCTCATTATCTAATTTTTGGTCTTGTAGTATTCCTCTGAGTCATATTTCCAATGCCCCAGGTCAGACCCAATTTGGATTCTTCAAGAGAGAGTTATATCCAATCTCTCACAATGCCCTAATTGTGGACTGTTATAGCATAACGCACTTGTACGGTGTACCACGTGTCACTTTTTCTTCATTTGGCTCTAAAATTGATAGAGAAAACATTATAGACTGTGCACTATCCACCAATTTTTACAGAATTCCAATCCAATACTCAGAGAGATAGTTATGACAAATTTACCAAGGTCACTTCTTTGAGATGAATTTTAGGAGCCTGCAAAAACCATGACTTCCACAGATCATATCTCCCAAAATGTTATGCACCTTAATCTGAAATTTTTACAGAAACTTCCTCAGGATTTTGGCTTCAGCTCATAAAAATTTCAGCTTCTTAACCTTCGTAGAAAAAAAGTTAGAGCGTAAATTCCATGATGACCTATTTCAAATGGCGAAAATCCCTTGCCTAAGGAGGAAATGAAGATCACAATTTATATAAATGCTTAAGTTGAGAGGGGCTTCAAAAAGTGAACGTGGGAGGGATTTTAGGAGCTAAAAAATATTAAGTATGAATTTTCAATGACCCATTCCCAACCCCATGGGGTTTTAGCCCGCTAACTGGGGGTACAAACTTCAAACATGAATATCTCTCAAACAGTGAAGAATTACATGGCATGCCATATATCAACGGAAACATCTCGACAAGTAGAAACCATCAAAATCATTATTGACCCAGAATATATTAATTTGGTAGGTAAAAATTCCCATGAAATATTGGGTTAGCCCCTGGTGCTACTTGGGTTGACATCAATGACAACCGCTGATCAACACCTGCAACTTTCATGCGGGTAATGGATGATGTATTACGTCCTTTTCTTGATGATTTCGTTATTGTCTACTTAGATGAAATCTTAATTTTCAGCAAGACTAGAGAAGAGCATGTCATTCATGTTAAGAAAGTACTTGATATTTTGAATAAAATGTAGTTATTTCTTAAAATGTCAAAGTGTGAATTTGGGAAGACTTCATGGTTTATTCGGGACACATAGTAGGAGGAGATTCTTTGATAATTGATCCTTCTACGGTAGAATCCATTGTGAATTGGCTTACTCCCAAATCCATTACAGAGGAAAGAAGTTTTTTGGGTGCAGCTCAGTATTGGAGGAAGTTTATTTCTAACTTCTTTGCCATAGTAGCTCCTATGCATGCAGTGACAAGTGTGAAACGTGATTTCCAATGGGGAGGTAAGCAACAGAAAGCTTTCGATTCTTTGAAAGAGAAGATAATTTCAACTCCAGTCCTTGCATTACCAGAATTGAGACATCCATTCGAGATTCAAACCGATGCTAGTGATTACACCATGGGTGCAGTTCTCTTACAGCATGGTAATCCTATCGCATTTCATTCTGAGACATTTAATGGTGTTGTTGTGAATTATTATACATATGATAAGGAGTTGTATGTATTGGTACAAAATGTCAAAAAGTGGAAACACTTTTTGATCGGCCAAGAAACAGTTGTTCATACCCACCATCAACGTTTACAGTACTTGCAGTCGCAAAGTAAATTACAGCAGTCACGCCATTTCAGATGGATGGGTTTCCTACAACAATTTAACTTGGTAATAAGGTAAAAGAAAGGTGCTTTCAATAAAGTTGTTGATATGCTTTCAAGGCCTATTATTAGTGCTACTACTTTACTTAAGAATGATTCTATTGTACATGAGAGCTACATAGAACAGTATGCATCAGATATTGATTTTAAGGATGTGTATGCTAACTTGAATGAAGGGAATCATGTTGAGGAGAATGATTATCATTTGCATAATAATTTTCTGTTTCATATGGGTGAGTTATGTAAATCACAGGGGGAGATACTAAGGATCATGACAGAAGCTCATTCTTCTCTTATTTCTGGACATTTCGGGGTAAGTAAAACAATGTCACATTTACAGAGGTATTGTTATTGGCCTCGCATGGTAGATAGTGTTTCGCGTTTCATTAGAGGTTGTTCATTATGTGCTACAAGCAAGCCTAGCAATAGGAAGCCTGGTTTATATACGCCATTTCTGGTACCTTCTAGACCATGGGAAAGTGTTTCTATGGATTTTGTTGGAGGTCTACTATTATCTATAAAGTAGCATGATTATCTTTATGTAGTAGTTGATAGATTCAGCAAGATGTGTATTCTTATGCCATGTAAAAAATCTATAACTGCTAAACAAACTGTTGATTTATATTTTCAACATGTATGGGTTCATTATGTCTTGCCTACTTCTATTGTTAGTGCCATGGATTCCAGATTTTTTGGGAATTTCTGGTCCAATCTATGGAAGATGATGGACACCAAGTTGAAGAAGAGTATTGATTTCCATCTACAAACAGATGGCCAAACAGAGGTAGTGAACAGAACCATTGTACATATTTTGAGAGGTTATTGCAGCCAACATCCAAGCTTTGGGATGAGCATTTGCATTACATTCAGCATGCTTACAATCAGGCCAAGCACTCTTCTACATATACTTCACCTTTATAAGCTTGCTTTGGGTATTTGCCTAAGTCACCTTTAGATTTCATTCTTGAGAAGGATGTTGCCATTGGTGGGCATAGTGACATTGAAAAAGCTCTCATTTTCATTGAAATAATTTAGCTCATACATCAGCAGGTTCAAGAACAACTTGAAAAAAGTCAAGGCAAGTATAAGGAGAGGCATGACAAATACAGATTTGATCACAAGTTTCAAGAAGGAGATGATGTATGGCTGCATATTAGTAAGGAAAGAATGCAAGGAGAAGGTAAAAAGCTGAAGCCTATTCATTATGGTCAATTCAAGATCCTTAAAAAAGTTGGAAATAATGCTTTTCAACTAGATTTGCCTTCATATATGCAAATGTATTCTGTTGTGAATGTGGAAAATTTACGTTTGTATGAACCTCTTTTAATTGTTGATTATGAAAGTGACATTCAGCTGCCATCCATAGAGGATTTCTCGCCAGAATTTTTGGATGAGTTCAAAGAGGATGCTATCCTTGACAAAAGGACATGCACTTTGAGGAGGGGAAATGTTGATTATGTTTGGGTTGGTCTAAAAGGCAGCAAACCGAGTAAGGAAAAATGGATGGAGGTGGAAAAGGTGAGGGATTTGTACCGTCATCTTCTTAACAGGTAATTGAAGGCTTTTGAGGTCCAAAAGCTTCCTAATGGAGAGGTGTGATTAGGTGATCATGTCCAAGAGGAAAAAAATACTCAAAAATAGAACTGCTCAGGATTATTTGCAACCTGAAATACCGGATAGGCCTCGTCACATGATATTGGCGCCATGAACGACACTCAAATCCGATGTCATATGTGAAAGTTACTGAAGTTTTAAAACGCCCAATGACCTTCAAAACAAGCCTTTTGAACACAAAGAAATTGTCATTTAAAAAACATATATATTATGGAAAATTTCATTTTTTTATATGGTTTTGAGGGCCTATTATAGGGTGCCACGTGGCCTTCCCGGAGGCTACCATGTGGCCCCAGGCCATGGGTTAAAATCTTGTTGTTAAATTTGTGGGCAAGGTGGTTGGAACTCATGACCTGACCCCTCGGGCGGAGGTCGACCCGACCAACATGTCTTTGGGTCACCCTAAATGCACTATCGGGTCATTATTTGTTGGACCGACAGAGCAAGGAGTTAAGCCCTCAGGGATTAAGGGAAAAGGACCCCATGACCAGATGCAGAATCGAGGGCTAAAGCATTTCAAAACGGTGGAAAATGTAAGCCTATCCCTCAGGGCTAACCCCTTCAACATGCGACCATACTCCATAACTAGGCTCTTAGCTCCGATGGGTTATGTAACCATTACACTCGGTGGTTAAAGCAAAATGTGACCAACACTTTATTCACAGTTAATGCTACATTTGTGGTTATCTTTTATTCTGTTGGCGGGTTCAACCTCACATATGACCACCTCATCCAGATTTAAATGTTACCATTGACATTTTTCGCCTAACTTGGCACGTTCCGCCAAATCTAGCACTTGTGCCATTTCTAGCACGCTTAACTGGAGTTCACCCACATTTGGTGGGGTTTTCAAGGGACATTGAGCAGAAATTTGTGGAGGTCATAAATTCTCCAATATTGAACCAATTTGGATGAAATTTTGGTCAATTGTGGGGGATTCTGAGCATTCTAGAGTGTTTGGGATAGGTTGCAGAGCGAACAGAGGTGTTCTTTAGCCATTTTTTCTTCAGGGAAGCTCGGAGATCCACAAGGGCCATGAGGGAAATGGAGCTGTATTGGGCTGTACTTCATTTTTTGAGGTGAAACAAAAGCCATTTTTAGCTTATTTCTGTCTTTTGAATTCAATTTCATAGTTGGTTCTTCCCCTTTAGGCATATTTCTCATTGTATAACCAATTTGAGCAACTTAATAGAGCAAGGACATGCCCATTGGGAGCCTTGGACCCGACAGATGTAGCCCAGGAGGGGTGAACTGCCTCATCATGTTGTTGTGTTATCTTATGGTGAAGTTTATCTGCTGTGTATTTCTGATTTAAGATGTTAAACAGTACTTTTAATTAACATTCCCTCACACATAAACTCTGAAACAGTTACCAAAAACACTTTGTTTAAATTGTAAGACATGATGAACACTTGGCACACTTAATTAAATGAAAATGGATACTTTTCACAGCAGATACAAATAGTTTCATTTTCAGATCATTAGAGGTTACCGTTTATGAGTTCGCAGGGTAAGTTTTTTGCGGTGTGATGCGGTAAGGATGAGATGCAACGGAGGATAGGCACGTGTCGGCTTTGCGCAATAGTACACTTCACAAGGTTTTGTGGTTTAGCGTATTTGGTAAAGAGTTAAAAGTTGCGGACACGCGATTGCGATGTATTGTGATTGGCAGAGAGTACTGTGGGACCCCTCTAGGTAAGAAACTCATGTGGTTACGTTTGTATTGGGTTTTAGGTGTGGTGTGCGTAACGTAATCCACTGGGGTTGTTTAAAGGAGCGATGTTTGATTGCACATGTATGTATGTTAAACCACCTCTGATATATTGGTATTCCATTGTGTAAAAGGAGTCTATGTGGTTCCTAACCCACAAGTCCATATATTACTTGTAAACTACAGTTATGGCTGCATCACAAAGTCATTGGCATTTTGGTATTGCAAAAATTGCATCTATTTAATTTTATTTACTTTTAATAAGAAATTATTAAAATTATTTAATTTCAAATAACTCATGAATGGACTGGTGAAATGATGGAAATTGTTTTCTTATTACATAATTAGAATTCATAGGTCATTAGCATTTGAATGTTTTTTCATTTAGCGTGTCATTTTAATCATAAAATGATTTTTAGTGATGTGTTGCAAATATGTGACTATTAAAATTATTAAATTCCAAATAACTCATGAATAAAATTGTGAGATGAAAATTGTTGTTTTATTGCATCATTTAAATTCCCATATCTTTGTCATTTGAATGTTTTTTCATTTAGTGTCTCTGTTAAACACCATGTTGAAGCACACATGGTGTATGAGGAAGATGAACACACACACACAAGAGACTCAACACAATGAAGGATAAGCGTGAGGCTTTCTTATTTTCCATTATACAAAGATGTACATTTATAGTACAATGGTGTGACTCTTGGTTTCATATTCCAAGGTCACTTGGACTCCATTGTGACTTTTCGCATTCCACACCTACCCATGTAGGATTAGGTGTTCCAACATCCCCCCTTAATCCAAAGGGGTATGTGTGAGTTCAAGAAAAGAGTTGTAATACAAATCTGCAAAGTATACATGGCAACACTTGGGCTGAATCAACTCTCTGAAATGTTGGAAAAAAGAGGTGGTTTTAGGATGACCACAAACACTGGAACGCAATACTTGTTGCAGTTTCCGTAACTCTTCCAAAACTGGCAAGAAGCTGAAGGATTCTGCTAGAGGAATTGTCCCTCGTAAAAAAGGGAGACCTTCAACCTAAAAGAAGGGAGGTCTACAACCTGTGATGGTTTTAGGATTACCAACAACTCTGGAATTCTTTGAAGCATTTCCTGGAACTCAACCAAAGCTGGCAAGAAGCCGAAGGCTGCTAAGCTGAAGGCTTCTGCTAGAGGAAGTGTTCCTCATATATGAAAGGGAGACCTTCGACCTGAAAGAAGGGAGGTCTACTACATGTGGTGGTTTTAGGTTGTCCACCAACCAAAGATGATGGTTTAAGGTTGTCCACCAACCAAAGGCATGCTCATGGGCATCTGTGTCTCTGGCTACATCTCTGAATCTGGAATGATGAATTGTGGCTCAGGCTCGCTTGAACTGCTGGCTACAACTCTGAACATGGAATGAGAGATTGTGGCTCAGGCTTGCTTGATCTATCGTCGAAGCTTGTACATGACCACCATTTTCCCCTCTGTCAAGGAAAAGGTGAGATGATGGCGAAAACTCAACTGCAAGTTTGCTCAATATCCGTGAACAAGTTCTAACATGTGTCATAAACATCTTCTTGGCTGCTGATGCCCATAGCCAAGAAGCGATCCATCCAAGATGAATCTTGGTTCTTGCAGGAGGCTTATGTCTGAAGCATCTATGTGAAGAATGAGTGTGCCGAACACAGTGCTTGCATGGATGAAGATCAAAACAATGATCTTTCATATGGCCAACTCGATCATAGTGTTGGAATTTTACAATCTGTTGTTGTTGTGGAATAGGATATGGAACAATTGCAGGTGAACTGTCATACAAGAATCCGGCACTCTGAAATATGATGGGCTTGGTGTAATCCGGAATATGAAAGGACACATCCTTGTCATATCCAAGACCAATTTGGTGCTTGTCGTGGACAAGCTCTTCCCAAGGTCTGATGATGGGCTTAGGAAGTGCAGGTTGAGCTACTACATCTGCATGTACATCTGCTCTAGTACAATGAACTGAATGGGAATCGACTTCAACTTTACTAACTTGCTGCTGATGGGAGTCCTTCTCAATCTTCTGAACAGAAACAGGTTCAAAATGGTGACTCTTTTGCTGAAGTTCTTCTTGTTGGAGCTGAGATTCCAACTGCAAAAACTCAATCTTTTCTTGTACATCTAGCAAACAACTTTGAATGTTACAAAGAGCATCCTTGCTCATTCTTATCATATCATCTACATTGGAATGAATGAGGTTACTCAACAAATCTAATGCCTCATTGATTTTAGCCATTTTGACAACTTAGGCTCAAAAATGAAAGGGTGTCGGCTTCAACCGAAAATGCACCCGTTTACAATGTGATGCAACAACAAATACAAATGACTCCAGAGAATTTTCAAAGTACAAAATATGCTCCTCAAATGATGGAGGGAAATCAACAATGAGTTACATCAACAACTCAAATTCACTGATTCCAACTATGAATGAAGAGGCAAATTCCACTCAAAATACAATGTTAGCTCAATACATATCTCTGCAAAATATTTGTAAAGGTGTAGCTGAAAACACGTGCAAGAATATTTTTATGGCAGCTGAATTTTCTTCTTCAAATAGTTGTTTTCAATGATGGCAAACTTGTCTTCAAATGTGAAATTCTTCAAAAAATCACCCTTATGTCAATGTCAAATCTGCAATTTTCTCTATATTCAGTCCATTTCTTCAATTATGTTGTTCATATTCTTTCTCTTCCTCTCTCTCTGCTGTTTTGTTTTTTTTTTTTTAATTAATTAAAATTAATTAAAAAAATGGGAATAATTAAAATTGGGGGGAATTAAAAGAGAAGGAAAATTTTAATGGGAGAGATATTAAAAAATTAAAATGGAAAAAGGATTTATTAAAAATGGGGAGGGGAAATTTATAAGGAGGGGGGGAGATTTTAAATTAAAAAAAATCGAATTTTAAAAGTTGAATGAGGGGCGGATTGTATTGCAATGGAGGGGCGGTATAAATTTATATGAGGAGGGGGAGTATTATATGGGGATGCAGATATTAAAAATTAAAATCGATTTAAAAGGTAGCATAGAGTATGAGCATAGAGTATATATCTTTTTAACATTAAATGGGGGGGGGGGGGGGTATTAGTATACAGGCGGTATTGCTGTGTTGGTAGGGGGTTTTGAGTGTTGAGAGCCGAGGTGAGACGGTAGGGAGGTAACGCAGAGTGGAGGTGCATATGCGTGCCGCGGGGTAGAGCGGGTGGGTAGGCCGCGGGTGGGAAGAGAGTTGTAGCAGGAGCGCGTGGAGGGGAGGGTCGAGAACATCGAGGGGTGGTGAGCAGCAAGGAGTGGGGCGGAACGTTTGAAATGGGAGATGGGTGAGACCGGCTGTGAGAGCCGAGAGGGGAGGGAGGTGAGTGAATAGGATAGTGGGCTAGTGAATAGCGCAGAGGAGTAACTTTCGGGTAGGAGTCGATGTGTTGATTAGTCTGGAGGGTTGAGTAGGTATGGCGGGTGAGGAGACAGTGCAGTGAAGGAGTTTAGGGACGGGGTCGAGTAGGTCGATTATAATAGCTCGAGGGGGCTGCGGTGTTTGGTAATCCTAGGTCGATTTCTGGGTAGGTGTGTGAGTTTGCAAGGGGAATGGGGGAAGGCCGTAGGCCAAGAGTGCAGTGTTGCAGAATTTTTTTTTTTTATGTAACAGTAGAGAAGAATAGCAGAGGATTTTTTTTTTCAACAGCAGAATATTGGATAAATGCAGAATTAGAGATTGCAGAAAACTTAGAAATCTTTCAGTGGCCCAGCAGCAGAAATGCAGAATTTTCCAAACAATTTTAGCAGTAAAAAAAACCCAGAAACTTCTTCAGAAATCCAATTTAAATAGTATCTAGCAGCTCTTCAAATGCAGAATTTAAAATGCAGAGATCGCAGGAAAACATTAGAATTTAGAAAACCTTGTGATGTGCTTCTTCAACACCACTCTGCTCTTCTTCAAAGTCAATTTCTGAATGTTGCTCCTTCTCCAAGATAAAATTTATGAATGCTGCAAAATCACTGCTACAAAAACTCTGAGTGCTGCAAAAATGTCAAGAATTTTGCAGATATGCACAGGCCATAAACACAAATGTCTCACTCAATTTGGAGCAGGGCCAGCAATCACCCGCTCTGATACCATGTTAAACACCATGTTGAAGCACACACATGGTGTATGAGAAGAAGATGAACACACACACACAAGAGACTCAACACAATGAAGGATAAGCGTGAGGCTTTCTTATTTTCCATTATACAAAGATGTACATTTATAGTACAATGGTGTGACTCTTGGTTTCATATTCCAAGGTCACTTGGACTCCATTGTGACTTTTCACATTCCACACCTACCCATGTAGGATTAGGTGTTCCAACAGTCTCTTATTAATCATAATGATTTATTTAATGGTTATAGATTGATATCATAGGAGGAGAGGTTAAATTTTGAAATTTATTAAATGTATTCATAAAAATTCAATATCAAATTGGTTAAAGTATAATCTTATTATAATAATTTTATTGTGTATTGTTACACTCCTGTATTTCATAGTATCACTAGGTGATTGATTATTTTCTTAGGTCTTTCATACTGAAAATAATATTCCATGGCTATCATTTCTTTTCATAGAAAATGGGAAATCCTGACTGTCAAGAGCTTCAAAAGAATCTATGTTCCTTTAAGTTCAGTAGAAGGGGAAAATGTTGCTAATAAGGCAATAATGCAGTAAGAAAAGCATAAAAGAGAGGAAGAGAAGTAGCAGAGAAGCAGTTAATGTAGAAAAAAAAAGGCAGAGTCATGAACGTGATTGGATGAAGTCGCGCACTCTTGGGTCGAATCCTAAATGCTAAGCGGGTCAAGTCGTGAACGCGGGGCAAGTCTTGAACGTGGGAAAAGTAGTGAAAAAGTCAAGTATTCCATGAACAACTGAGAAACGAATGGGAAAAGCCAAAGAAACAAATTCGAAAAACCACAACAAGGCAGCAGTGAGGACCGTTGGATCTGAGCATCGATTAATGATGGAGACTAAATCGTAGATCTCAAGTTTAAAGGATGGGCGCAAAGGGTAAATTTTAAAGTCAGCGAAGTGCGATATGTGATGCCTGTGGGACCCATTCACCTGCCACATTTCCTTTTCATTCCATTTCCTTTAAAAATCATTAAAATTTACCCTTTTCCACCTTTTTGCTTTATCTTTTTTTTTTTATCGCTATGTCATTGTTTTACCTCCGCCTTCCCATTTCCCCCATTGCAATTAAAGTGGGGCCATTCCTCCCTAACATGTCACCCTATCCCCCACCATCCATTGCACATCACATAAAATGCCACTTCGCAGATCGACAATTATAAATTTTCACATCAAAACTAAACCTTAAAACTTGCGATTACCGATTTGCGATATATTGCATCGCACATTCTATAACTTACCGTTAAGCGCCCACAATGCATTTTTTTCAAGTTGTGATCCAGTTGGCCCCACCGTAATACTCTGATCACCGCTGCATGATGTTCCTGTGCTACCATTCCCATTCCATTCGCCACTTTAAAAAATATGGCATAGCAGTGAGCTCCACTTCCACCATGCCACATCATCCTCCGACAGCGCAAATCACACTGCGTTGGTTTTAGTGTTTACCGCATTACCTAACCTCTAAACTTTGCGACGTGTAGTAAAATATAAAAATTGCGATGTTTGATGTAGGTAGGTCCCAATCGCATATTGCACTTTGCAACATTTAGAATTTAACCCCCACACTCATAAAAGAACCTAATATTTGCGATTTTCGATGCATTCGGTCACACCTTACCTACCATGTCACTTCTCTCTCCCCGCACTTTTCACTTTGCATGTTTTAGAGTTTACCTTCCATTGCTTATAGAAAAACCTTATGACTTGCGATTTGCGATGCGGTTGGGTCCCACCTTACCTGCCACGTCAACTCCCTCTTCACATCGCATGGCCAATTCCTTTTCTCTTTTCATAAACTATAAATATTGCGATGTGTGATATTTTTGTGGATGCGATGAAGGCATAACTAAAATCTATAGAATTTCAAATCTGGGTATATGAGTTTTTACGTTGTTTTGTTTTAAAAGGGGTTAAACATGGCTGAAAGGGCTAGAGTATAAAAATGACACCAAGGGTCGAGTCAGGCAAGGTGTTTTTACAAATTTGTTATGTTATAATGGCAGAAATGGAAAAGGAAGCAAACTCATCGGCGCAGTCACTATTCAATGAAAAGGGGCAAGCACTACACCGGATTTAATTACCAAATGCCAGTTTTCTAAAAATTAGGGCCAGATGTCAGAGCCACCACTACTTACCTCTTCATGACCATCACATCCACTTCCAAGGTTATTTTTTTATCTTCCGAAGAGCCATCGAAGCGTTTGGATTCATGAAGAGCTGCCCAACATTAATTCTACATGCGGTATTTTTGTCATAGCTTTATGATTAGGCCTTGCATGGCCACACTTGTCCATTTTATGCTAAATTGTAATCAATGAAAGGTTACCGAGTAAGTTAGGGAAACCGACTTAGTCATTAGATAAATACTACATGCCTTTGCAGTATCAGGGGTTGGAAAATTGGACCCTGTTGAAACTTTCATTGTAAGAAGTTTGGAGCACTGTAACTGTTTGAGCCAGGCATCAATAATAAGAGACCATTTGCAAGATTATTGAGCTATGGTAATGGTGATTTTTTTCCTCTATGTTAATGTTTTTCCTCCGTCTTTTCATGTTGTGCATCAATTTATCTAATTTCAAAACAGAAAATTTAGATTAAGATTTTCTAAGAGAGCACCTTAATTCTGTCTATGTTTGTTATCTTTATTTTTTCCTCTAATAATTAAATGCAAAATTCAGAGATGATCTGATCTGCATTTATGTTGAACCTTGATCTCCTCCTCCTTTCCCATTTCACACTGCTAGTAAGATCTAGTCTTCATAGTCAGCTTGCCTTGTGAATGCCCTTGAAAAGTTGATGCACAATTCAGCCTTTTATGAATTCATAGCCCAATGGATTGGTTTCACAGCTCTATCTGTACAAACACATAATCAATCATAACAATCCATATCCCCATCATTGTAACTTTCCTAATATCAACATTCATAATTATCAAGCTAAATCATAAATACAGAGAGAGCCCTCTCTGAGTATAGGAAGGCTAGGTCCTGGAATCCAAAGTCGTTTGATGTTGTCCTCTGTTGCTTGTTCTTGCCAATATTACAAATTACAGAGTGCTAACATAATGGAGACCATACTGGGGACTGAGTTATTGAAAAAGCTTTATATTTCATAAGAACTCAGAAACCCTAGTAAAAATATTGTATGATTTAAGTAGCTTCCAAGATTGGTATATGGTTGTTGATGGTGGACAACAGCCAGCCATAAGAAAATTGAAATCATCTAACTGGAAAATCCACAGTGTTCAGTTGACCTGAAGACTTCACTGGTAGAAGAATCTAGATTGGTTTTCAACCTACAGTGACCCCACTCTCTCACTGATTGACAAGATGGATCGAAGAATAAAACGAAGGTATGCTACAATGAACATAGATCACATTCTTGGATTCCCGCACAAGATGCCTCGGGTAAATTGGGACATAAATCTTCCTATTTTTCAAGATGAGAAGGTTGATGATTCTTTGTTATGTATAAATTATACAAGATGCATGTATATTACCGGACTCTCCTTATCTAACAAATTAATCTTATGTTAAATACATAATCCTTCCACTTGATTCTTTGCGGAAATTAAATCGCCAATTGCAAAACACATATGAAGCAAGTCAATCGCACATAACAAGAATGTTTTACTAGGAAATATTAAAGCTAAAAACCCCAACTATCATATATTATGTATATCAATGGAACATATAACACTCTCATACAAATTTCAGCTCATATAGCTCTCAGTACAATCAACAATCGTCACACACTTTCATGAAAAAATTTTAATATCTATGCACCAATTTCTTGCCTCCTAACATCCTGCCTGCACCGCACAATCCCTGCTGAAGAAGATCCCTGAATGAATTTGACCTTGCCTTGCCTTGACTGCACAATCCTCATTTGCATCTCCAATGTCAATGTAGATGCATTGAATGCATCACTATAGTCACAATAGTCCATCTCACCCTTTCACCTATCTCTCCACTAGGTCTCCACTGGATCTGACATGCAAGTAGTTAACTGTTGTATTTTTTCAGTTGCAAGTAAGACACTACTTGTGAAAAAATTAAATAATTAATTCACTCGTCTATCACTAGTGTATCTTTAGTTACAACTCAATATAACTAGCACAACTGAGTTTAACTCACTTAACTGAGTTAAACTAAATAACAACTCACATAACTACTCTTCCATCTCTATTACAACTTGCCACTATCAGTTATAACAAAGTCCTCCATGAATGAGTCACCAAACACCCTAGGAATTGCGTAATTTCTTTATCCCACTGATGTGCCACATCTGTTCACTGAAATAAAGTGCTCCAAGAGAATAAGTTGTTTTTTATTGTCTAATTATTATTAAGGGCCAATAATAATTGACGTGCATCTATTTTTAGATTAGAGATCTATAAATAGACTTCGCCCAATCTTCTAAAAATAGAAATTCATCCAAAGATAGAATTTTCTCAACCATCTAGAATCATCATCCTGCTAACTTTAGAATATACTCAGCATTCTAAAAATAGACATACACCTAAAAATAGCCTACGGGCCCCACTTAGTGAAGGTGCTTAATTTTCACTAAGCTCATCATCTTGTTGAATCTCAACCCTCCCTCTAAAAAAGATAGGGATTATCCTTCACCCCGTTCTTGTCTCTATGGTATTCGAATTTTCTCCAGGTGAGCACCTTCGTCAGAATATTTGCATCTTGATCTTTCGTAGGAATGTACTAAAGCAACATGATCTTCTGCTGCACACAATCTCTAATATAATGATACCAGATATCTATATGCTTAGATCTATCATGAAACACATGATTAATCGAGATTTTAATGCAAATATAATTATTACAATGAATCATTGTAGGATCTAAATGAGAACCGAACAAACCGACCAGGATCTTCCTCATCTAGATAGCCTCACATGCAGCTTGACTTGCTTCCATGTATTCTGCTTCCACTGAACTAAGTGACACAAATATTTGTTTCCTTCTGTACCAAGAAACAACTGTAGATCCAATGTTGAAAACCCTTCCTGATGTGCTCATTTTTTCTGTTGGGTTGCCTGCCCAATCTACAGCCATGAAGCCATGCAACTTCACCTCATTTTCCTATTTGTACCATAAGCCATACTCAGATGTGCGCCTGAGAAATTTTAGGACATGCTTGCCTGCCTTCCAAAATAGCTTGGTGTTTAGTCAATTTAGTGTCCTAAATTGATTACATAAATTATCGACCAAGATTAGTAAACTGATGAAGTGCAAGTGCACAATATATGCTAAAAGCCTCTTTTATTCATTTAGTTTATTGGTGTGATGATTGGATTTTTAGATGTTACTTCTTATGTTCCTAATGAAATTGATAAGTTTAAATTACAACTAATTGATAAATGAAATGTTATGGCAATGAAACTTGCAAATAAATCACTATAGCTCTTGAAAAGAAATTACTCATGAACTTGTAAAACTACTCTAAAATAAATCACTGTTGCTCTAGAAATAAAACTATGAATCTTCTGCAATTTGACAATTCGAAATGAAAGGTTGATGAATCTACTTAAAATGATAAAAGAAGACTTATGAAAGCATCTACATCAAATAGCAAAATGGAATTTTGGAAAAAACTACAACAATTGATAAAATGAAAACATGAAAACTACATTAAAAACATAAAATGCAAAACCTTCACTATTTGCAGGGGCCCTCCACAAATATGTGGTTTTCAAAGCTTCATACGAACAGTCAGCTACACATCAAATATTCAAGGCATTTCTTCATTAAAAAGGAATGAAAACAGAGTTTTAAAACTTCACAATATGCTTCAGAAAAATATCTTTAGAAAATAAGAATCTCCTTCCTTCTACTCTACTCTATTCTATTCCATTCTATATTACATATCCTCACTTGGAGAAAGAGCACTTCTATTTGTACATGAGTGCTTTGAAAACAAGATAAACAACTCATAATTACAAATCCACTTTTCTCTCAACCAATATTCCTATAATTACAAAATATGATCCCTTTAAATCCTCACTCATATCTCACAAATCTTGGATAAAATATGTTATCCAAATCTCCATGATCTTCTCCTTGGAATCTTCCATGATCTTCTCCTTGAAATCTCCATGATTTTCTCCTTAGAATAATCTTCAACAATTATCCTTTGAATTATTGAAATAGTGGAGGAAATATTCAAGAGTATTTTGAATAATTCTTCCAAATAATCCTACACATTTACAAAGCTCATCCACTTTTAAGATATTAGTGAAATATGTCAATTTTCCAATAATTAATCACACATTCTCTTCTAATATTAAAAATAAATAAATTGGAAAATAATGAGGTGAACCCATGGAAATGGTATGATGAATGGTTAAATGAGGTGATGGAATGTGAGAAATGGTGAGGATAAACATGATGAAAATGTGACAATTACGAGACCCAACATACCCCCAAACTTAACTTGTTGCATGTCCTCATGCAACCTTGCATGGATAAAAACTTTTGGCTTTGCATGATTTTGGTTTCTAACAATATATCATTCCAGGATGTAAAATACATGTACTTGCAACTGATATTTTCTATGGTTGGTTCTTGTGTTAACAACCATGAATATCACAAATGTTGGTTCTTGTGTTAACAACATTCATTTCTTTTCTTTCTTTTCTTTTTTTAACACATGTACTGCAAATGATAAGCCATGTATTGGAAACGATAAGTCATTAATATGCATAAGAAAACCTTTTCTCATATTTTTGAATCATGCCAAAATAGATATCAATGTATTTGAATAAATTGCAACGAAGTGTAGTTTGGAAGAGTTATGTTGGTCGATGGTATATGAGGTGATAAATGGAATGAAATGGTTATGAATATTCCCCCCACAAACTAAAGATATGTTATGTTTACGAAAAGGTAAAAAATGATGTAATATGGCGAGGGAATTTTCCAAGTTTATTTACTTTCAACATGTAAGAAAATTGTCTGATTAAAAAATAGAAAATAACATACCTTCACTTACCCAAAAAATTTGATGAATTATGCAAAATGTGGTTGTTGGCACTTTTGGATCTAGAAAATGTCATGTTGATTTGCCTGAGAAAATATGTCGTGCTGCTAGATCAAGAAAATATCATAGTGTTGGATCATTTGAATATCATGCTGCTGGATGAAGTGAAGGAATCTGAAGTGCTGCTGCTAGATGAGGTGAATGGATCTGTATTGCTGCTTGGTTGTATGAATCTGAAGATGATGTGTGAAAGTGGAACTGTCGTACTCTCATCTCGCTGAAGGAATGCTATCGCAACTGCTAATGGAGTCATGAAAAATATATAGTCTTCACTTGCTTCAAAAATCTGATGGTACAATTCTAGTCATGCGAATGAATGTCTCGATGTCGAGCATGAAAATAAGTCATTGGATTACCGACCATTAATGGATGTCATTAGCCAATGCGAGGCAAACTCACCATTGATGTCAATGAGTGCCAAGGTACCCTAGTACATCTTGCGAAGCACGAATAAATGATCTGATGTCGAGCCACTTGCAAGATCCAACGATCAAGGGACATTGATGTATTCCCATGACTGTCGGTGAGAGAACCTGTCATTAGGGCATACAAGCCTCAAGGTACTAATGATGACTCTAGTCCCTATCCCAGATAAGGTGCTGAAGTCGTTGGGTCAAGAGTTGTTGAAAGGTGGGCCTTAAGGAATCCCACATCAGTCAACGCGAGTTTGTACAAAATTATTGGTAGGACTATAGATGAAAAGATCTCAAAATCAGGCAGTGTATATGGTAGGCCAATGTAATCATGGAAAGAGAACTTGGGATTTTTATTGGCAAGGAAAAATGATCTGAAAAATAAGAAGGAAATGATGTATGCTGTTCAGAAAAATAGGTATGTATGAAGTCGTGAAGGATGGAAGATGGAAGATGGGCTGCAACATAGGGATGATTAAGGTGCTTGGAAGGAAAAATGTGAGTAATCATGTCATGACGCAAAAGGGTTTTTGTGTAATGGTAAATGTCATGACATGAATTTTTAATGCCTCCTTCTTTAATGATGCATGTGATCTCTAGAGATCTCGTCTTCACAATCGTCTTTCATACCTGCATAAAAAAATAAATAAATAAAAAAGAAAAATAAAAAAAAAGAAAGAAAGAATAAAAAAAGGTCACCTTTGTGTGTCATCTCCATCGATTATTCCTGTATGAAGTGACTCAAAAACAAATTAGCTCATTTTCAAGAATTTATGAAATGTCCATTTTTTTATTATTTTTTGAAGTTACACTAATCGTGGATGAAAGGAGTGTCGCATCGTAATGTTGAAGCTTTTTTCATAAGCTTCTCGTTGGCCTACACAACACCAATGTCATTTCACTTGTTAGATATTAGTATATGCATCCAATCAACGCACCACCAACATTCTTTTATTACCCCCCAACTAAAAGTATTGCATGTCCTCATGCAATGTAATCATAAATCAATGTGGGCAATTTTTCTTTTTCTTTTTTTCATAACAAAACTAAAATGAAAATTTTATTTTGTTATTTATGAGTGGCCTTGATTTTTTTGTCTTTTATTATTTTTTATTTTTTTTTAAACTACAAATTTAAAACAAAAGTTTTGAATTTTTTTTAATAAAAAATAAAAAATAAATAAAAATAAATTTTATTATTTATTTATTATTTATGTCGATGATTTTTACTTATTTATTTTTTTTAAACAATAAATTTAAAAAAAAAAACAATTTTTTTTTTAAATTTATTATTTATGTGGATTTTTATTTTTTATTTTTTAAATAACAAGAAAAAAACAATAAATTATATATATATATATATATATATATATATATATATATATATATATATATATATATATATATATATATATATTATTTATTATTTATGTGGATTTTTATTTTTTATTTCTTTTAATAAAGAAATCAACAAAAAATTATTAAAAACTAATAAAGAAAAATCAAGTAAAATGATACCAAAAAAAAAAAAAATTAACCATTTTCTTCCAAACTCACCATCGTTTTTTTAAAATCAATGCAGAGGTTGTTAACGATGTTGTGGACTGTGTAGGCTGAGGTAATGAGGGCGGATTTTATGGCGGCGGGGCTGCATAGTCTCTTGGAGCTGGGGCCTTAACTGTAAATCTTGGAATATTTCTGAGGTTGCAGTTGTTGTTGCCAGAGATTTGAAGAAATCATGACTCCATCCTTTCCATCTTCGTGGCCAGGAGCATCTTCGGCATCTTCTCACTTTTGCTTCCTTTTTCTATTGGCAGCAATATGAATTCTTTGGCCAGATTATTAAATTTAGATAGGAGCTCCACTAATTTGTTGATATCCATTCTGCTGGACTGTTTCTTGGCCGCTCTGCTCCACATTTGCTTCAACAGTTTCCCGGCCTTCATCATGGAGATTGTAAGCTCGACATTTGTGTCATTGTCTCCAGGGTTACTGATGATGTTGCCATTATAAGATCCCCCTCATTCTCCCTGTCTTCATTATCACTGCGATGACAAACTTGTCTTGGCAAATGGCTTCTATGGCATCAGGAATGGGCAGAACTCTTTCGATGGTCAATTAAGGTCGGCATCACACTTGATCAATAAAATATGTGATCGCAGGAAACCCCTTGAGCTCTGTAAAATCTGGATCAGTGAAACCTTTGCTAACAATGGTTGATGTCTCAATGTCTTGATAAGGAAGAAACTTCGCCTCCAACGTCAACATAGATTGCGGCAAAACGAATGGTCTTGAAATTGATTCCTTCCATCTCATCGAGTTATAGTTCTGGGTGCATCTTCATTCACTTCGCTCACAAGGCTGTGCTATTCTTATTCGCAGTGTGGAACTGGCTTTTACCGGATTTGAGTCTCATCGAGAGCTCTAGGCGATGAGCAGATATTGTTTTTGAGAGAGATATCGGGAGTAACTGCCTCCGAGCAAAATTGGGATTCAAATCTCTATGGCGTTATCACTTCCACATTCGGTGTACACAAAGCTCAGTTTTTTATTATTATTGAAAGATTGAGATGTAATCCCATAATTCGACGCCAGAATTAGGGATTTTGTTAAATTTACTATTTTTGGGCAATAAATCTTTGTTGACAGTAGTCAATCTACAACTGATGGCAAATTATTTGAAACGCTAAAGTTGTAAAGTAGCTGCCCCAGATCTTCTCCTCGAATATGGTGAGCTTCTCTCACTCAGCGTGGCTGCTCAAACCATCCTTGCTGCTTCTTAGATTGTTAAAAACTTCCAGAATGGGAATATTTTCCAAATCCACAGCTTTAATGGCTTTTAGATTCGCAACTGTGTCAGCATTTTTCGCAAATTTGGTTTTCTGACTGCCCTGGCACCCACAAGATATGAAATCCAGCGATCAATGGATCACAGAGCTGTATTTGTTTGGATATGCCAATCACCAGAGATTTTAGCGGAGGGGGGATTGGACTCTCGGCGACTTTTGATGCAGCGTTGATGTTCTGTTCGTTTGTTTGAATGCTCTCGGCCATTTTTATGACGCATTTGAATATGAGTTTGGTGGTTTTCGACCGAATGTTGAAGCCAAGATTGGAATTGTGATGCAATTCAACAGAATCCTTAGACCTCATTAGAATTTTTGTTCTGTTCGTTTATTTATTTAATGGAATTGGTGAATTATGCATTGATATTTGTGTTCACATTTGTTTTCTTGGACCTTATCTGAGTCTTCTTCTTCTGGTTGTTGTTCTTCAATGGTATCTGGTGAATCATTTTGCAATACCTCATATTTGTAAGTTGATTGAGGTATTTTATTATTGGGGTGATCCAAATGGAAAATGGATCATTCCTCCCTCCTTAAGAAGCAATGGTCCCCATTGCATGAAGTTCCCTCCTGAGAAGCCTTTGTTGAATATGAAGAGCTCCTGAGAAGCCTTTGTTGAATATGAAGAGCCACTGAAGAGAAGGGTTTTGTGTAGTTAACCCATAACCATGATGAACGAAGCTCCGAGGATAGAGATACCCTATAATGCTTGTGACCAACTGTGATATTGACAGTGTGCGGCCTAGCAAATGGACTTCGATGAAGTGTGGGTTTGTGGATGAACCAAAACCATGACAAACGAAGATCCGAGGATAGAGATACCCTGTAATGCTTGTGACCAACTGTGTGACTAACAGTGTGCGGCCTAGCAAATGGACTTCGATGAAAAAGATTTTGTGCGGTTGACCCATAACCGTGATGCTGATTGTTGATGAAGTAGCAGGTGCCTACATATCTTTGGGCGGGAGGGCACGTCTCCTAATAACCCAAGCCGAATGCTTCTATGATGAAACTGATGAATGTGAAGCAGGTGCCTACTAAAGCAGGGTGAGAGGGCACGTCTCCAAAGGGAACCCACTCCAAATGCTGCTCCAGATTTAAAATGAGCATAACTCAGTCAATATAACTCAGAATATTTATTATAACCTGTTTTTGGAAATGGAATGATAATTCTGCATCATCTCATGTGTTTGAAACCACTATCTGGAGAATCTAGACTCTCAGATTTGCGCTGAAACTATCACGCCGTCACAAAATTTCTGAAAAAATAGTTGATTTTAAATCAACGATAACTCCCACATTCGGACTCTGATTCGACCGATTTTTTTTTTGAACTTGGGTGATTTTTCAAGAGGAGCTCAGATATATCTCCATTTCTCTGAAATTTTGTATTAAAAATTTCAAAAAATGACAGGAGAGCCGCCGTCCATGAATTGTCGTCAGAAAAATTTCTTCAACATTGCTGATTTTGAATCAACGAGATCTCCCTCATCCGAACTCCAATGTGGCTGATTTGTTTTTTTAATTTGAGTATTTTTTCGCAAGGAATCCAGATATGGTCTTTTTTTTCGAAAAATTTTCACCAAAAGTTTCAGATCTGATCTAAAAACTCGCCGCCCAAAAACATTCATGGATTTTGCTGAAGATTGCTGCAAAACATTGAAACTGAAATATGTTTAAAACCCTCATTCCCATGGAGGCGTAACCTGAATCTGATACCACTTACAATACCATGGGTAAATCCCATGTGTGGATGAATACCATGGGTGGATACATACTATGGGTCACTTACAATACCATGGGCGAATAAATATCATGGGTGGATGAATACCATGGGTCGATGCCATTTACAATATCATGGGTAAATTCCATGGGTGGATGGATAACATGGGTAGATGAATACCATGGGTTGATGCCATTTTCCATTTGGATCATGGGGATATGAAATGGTTGTGCATGTAGTGAAGTGGGAATGGATCTTTGGGGTGCTTGTGTGGATGGTAATGGGAAAGGTTGAATTGAGGCCGAATTAAGATGATATTGATGTTGTGGTGGAGGTGAATTGTATGGATAATATTGATGATGATATTGAGGATAGAGAGGAAAAGATTGATGATACAGTGGATTTCCTTTGTAGGGCCTTTGCCAACTTTGTTGCCAAGATTGGTTTTGAGGTTGGAATTGAGATGGCCAAGGTTTCCAAGGTTGGTTTTGAGGTTGGGATTGGGATGCCCAAGGTTTCCAAGGCAAGGGTGTTTTCCAATTACGTTGATATTGTTGTGCATAACCTTGAAACTGTGCATAAGGATATTGCATCATATTGGGTTGATGAGGTTGCCATAGTCCTCTTGGAGCTACATAACAAAGTTGATCTTGTGCTTGATTTGCTCCATTATCCTTCTGGTAAACTGCCTTCAACCCTGGTAATGATGGGCAATCTTTAGTAGTATGTGATCCTACACAAATTTCACAAATTTTAATGTTATCAAGTGGAAATTCATGCAAAGCATGTTTCTTTCTACATTTAGGGCAAAATATAAATGAAACAACTTTTTGCTTGTTTTTCATTCTTAGCAAGTCAGTTTGTTCATTTAAATTACCAGGAATGTTTAGCAAATTGTTAGGTTCAGTTTGACTTACCAATCCTAGTGCCGACTTACTTACTCTTGCCATAAATGGATCTTGAGGGGATCTTATATACTTTGATTTTCCTCTTGATATGTTCTTGCACAGCTCACAAATCTCTTGAAATAACAATAGATAGACATCTGCTTTTCCCACCAGATTAAGAAGATCAAACCATTCATTGTTTATAGCATTTAGTAGGCAAGTTCTTAATGCGTCTGATCCTAAATTATGCAATTTAGATCTTTTAATATTATAAGTAAATCTCTCCACTAAATATTCTAGGCTTTCAGCCTCTTTTTGGTTCATCTTAAAGAATTCATTTCTAAGGTCATGGTGCATGCAATATTCTTTATATTTTTCTGAAAATACTCTTTTCATATCATCCCATGTCCTTATAGAATTTGTTCCTAAAGTCATGAACCATCTAAGAGCTCTATCCTTCAATTTTGCCAGAAACAAATTCAATTTTTGAATGTGTAATGAGTAGCCATAAGATCTAAAAATTATTTCAAATTCAAAAAGAAAGGTTTCTGGGTCTTCTGATCTCATACTTTTGAATTTAGGAAGTATAGATGGAGGGATGTTCTTCATTTGAACACTGATATCAGTTTCTTGAATGGGAAATCCAAAAGGATCTTCCTCATTGTCATCGTCTCCATCCATTTATTCACCCTCCTTTGTGACCTCTTTTTCTACCTAAAAAGAATTCATGACGTGGATGTGTGGCTCTTACTACACCACGTGATATAGTGGGTGTGGTAGGTGATTGAAGTTTTTTTTTTTAATGAAAAGAAAAAGGCTCCTATTTACACTTCCCCGACAACGACACCAAAATTTTTGGTCAATTTAATGTCCTAAATTGATTACATAAATTATCGACCAGGGTTAGTAAATTGATGAAGTGCAAGTGCACAATATATGCTAGAAGCCTCTTTTATTCATTTAGTTTATTGGTTTGATGATTGGATTTTTAGATATTACTTCTTATGTTCCTAATGAAATTGATAAATTTAAATTACAACTAATTGATAAATGAAATGTTATGGAAATGAAACTTGTAAAGAAATCACTATAGCTCTTGAAAATAAATTACTCATGAACTTGTAAAACTACTCTAAAATAAATCACTGCTGCTCTAGAAATAAAACTATGAATCTTCTGCAATTTGACAATTTGAAATGAAAGGTTGATGAATCTACTTAAAATGATAAAAGAAGACTTATGAAAGCATCTAAATCAAATAGAAAAATGGAATTTTGGAAACAACTATAACAATTGATAAAATGAAAACATGAAAACTACATTAAAAACATAAAATGCAAAGCCTTCACTGTTTGCAGGGGCCCTCCACAAATAGGTGGTCTTCAAAGCTTCATACGAACAGTCAGCTACAAATCAAATATTCAAGGCATTTCTTCATTAAAAAGGAATGAAAATAGAGTTTTAAAACTTCATAATATGCTTCAAAAAATTAACTTTAGAAAATAAGAATCTCCTTCCTTCTACTCTACTCTATTCTATTCCATTCTATATTACATCTCCTCACTTGGAGAAAGAGCACTCCTATTTATACATGAGTGCTTTGAAAACAAGATAAGCAACTCATAATTACAAATCCACTTTTCTCTCAACCAATATCCCTATAATTACAAAATATGATCCCTTTAAATCCTTACTCATATCTCACAAATCTTGGATAAGATATGTTATCCAAATCTCCATGATCTTCTCCTTGGAATCTTGCATGATCTTCTCCTTGAAATCTCCATGATTTTCTCCTTAGAATAATCTTCAACAATTATCCTTTGAATTATTGAAATAGTGGAGGAAATATTCAACAGTATTTTGACTAATTCTTCCAAATAATCCTACACATTTACAAAGCTCATCCACTTTTAAGATATTAGTGAAATATGTCAATTTTCCAATAATTAATCACATATTCTCTTATAATATTAAAAATAAATAAATTGGAAAATAATGAGGTGAACCCATGGAAATGGTATGATGAATGGTTAAATGAGGTGATGGAATGTGAGAAATGGTGAGGATAAACATGATGAAAATGTGACAATTACGAGACCCAACACTTGGTAGGCTTAAGTATCACTTGACTAAGCTGGTTCACCACATAGCATATGTATGGTCTTGTATTAAATAAATACATGAGTGAACCCACCCACTGTCAATAGAAAATAGCATCCACTACCTCTGTCTATGTAGCATCATCTTTCCTCCAATTTCCTTGAAGAGGAGTATTCATGGGCTTGCAGTCCTCCATGTGAAACTTACCAAGTATCTCTCGAGCATACCTGCCTTGAGACAAAAATAGGTCACTTTCTTGCTCCCATATTTCCAACCCAAGGAATAATGAAGGAGGCAAAAATACTTCATCTCAAACTCCTTTGCAAGGTCCTCCTTGCACGAGTGTATCAACTATTCATCACCCATTAGTATTAAATCATCAACATAAAGAACAATGATTAAAAGCTTACCCTCCACCACAATTTGCTATAGGTTTGCATCCGCCTCACTCTTGGTGAAGCCAAGTCTAGTGAAATAGCTGTCGATCCGTGTGTACCAAGTACGAGGTCCTTGCTTTAGCCCATACAACGCTCTTTTGAGTCTGCACACATGCGACTTGCTACTGAAGATCTCAAATCCTTCAGGCTGCTCAATGTACACTTCTTCCTCAATGATCCCATTATGGAACATAGTGTTCACATCCATCTGAAGAATGTGCCAAACCATCTACGCTGAGAGAGAAAAGATGGTCCTTATGGAAGAATATCGTGCGACAGGTGCAAAGGTTTCTTCGTAATCAATCCCCTCAATCTGTGAGAAGCCTCAGGCAAAAAATCTTGCCTTATACTTCTCGACGCTCCCATCAACAACTTGCTTTACCTTGTAGATCCATCTTGAACCTACCACTGATTTACCAACCGGCCTTGGAACAATCTCCCAAGCACTATTTCTAACAATGGAGTCATACTCCTCCACCATGGCATCTACCCATGTGGGCTGCTGCGCTACTTCCTCAAAGGAAGATGGCTCTGTCATGATACACTTTCTCATGAGAGCCATGTATCCAGTGAATCGGTCCGGTGACTATCTCTGTCTGCACTCTGAAGTAGGGACTCCTACATTCTGTGTCGCATCAAGCTTCAGCCTCTCAGTTTCTCTGGTACGCCTTCTACCAGTTCTGATGTTTGGCTCTGTGCAAGTGGACTCCTCCACTCCATGATCCTCATCCTATGGTTGATCCACATCTTGAGGCTCATATTTTGGAACCAAAAGTTCCTCCTCTGCATGCAAGTGTAGATCCCACTCAAGCAACAACTTCATTGCTTTCTCCTCATTGAATTTTATATCCCATTGCACCATAGTCATCTAACTATTTGGAAAATACACACAATAATTATGGGGTATTTCTGTGTATCCCACAAATATCCAAACTTCTGTAGTCGGCTCCAGCTTCTTCCTAGCATCCTTGGTCACATGAATGTAAAAAAATGAGCCAAAAATATTTAAATGAGAAATATCCAGCTTCTTACCAGTAAAATCTTCTTCAGGTGTACTCATGCCAAATACTCTATGAGGACAACTGTTTTTCACATAAATCAAAGTATTGCATGCTTCCACCCACAAGTGCATTGGTAGGCCCTGTTCATGCAACATAGCTCATGTAGCACCCACGATCGTTATGTTCTTCCACTCTGCAACCCCATTCTATTGTGGGTTATGAGGTGCTATGAGTTCTCTTCGAATTCCTTCTTTGCTATAGAAGTCTTTGAATTTCTTTGAGATATATTCACCACCATTAATGCTCCGGAGAGCCTTTAGTTGCTTCCCCGACTCCTTCTTCAACAATTATTTAAACTCACAGAACTTTGAGAAGGTTTGATCCTTCTTATGCATGAAGTAGATCCAACATCTACGAGAATAATCATCAACAAAAGTAACATAATACCTGTGTTTTGTTGTTGAAGAAACCAAGAATGGTCCACACACTTTTGTGTGAATCCTTTCTAGGATCACTGAAGCACGGTTCTCCTTCTCATGAAAGGTGGTTTTCACAATCTTACCCATAGTACATCCCTAGCACTGATCTGACTATGCAAGAGTACCCTTGGGAAGTCCAGTAGAAATATACTGCAAATTCTTCAAGGCGCCATGGTGAAGATGGCCCAATATTCTATGCCATAATTCGCCCTCATTCCGGCTCACCACTTTTTGTGCTTTTCCCATCATTGTAGCGTAACCATATACCTCCAAATTGTAGATATTCTTGACTTGAATCCCTATCCTCTTGGTTTGAACCGTTGTTTTATGTCGCAGGAAAGCTTTTCCCTCGCTGAAAAAAACATCATAACCTCTGTCCTCCAACATCACGACTGAGATCGAGTTCTTCTTTAGACCTAGAACATGCATAAAATATTTCAACACAAATGGTTTACCTGATTCCCTCTCAAAGTTAATGGTTCCAATTCCGGTCTCACTGTATCTACCATCGTCACCCATCTCTATATGCATTTGGAGATATTTCTCCTCCAAGTCACTAAAAAACTCATTGTCTCCTATCATGTGGAAGGAAGCACCACTATAAAGATACCACACTGATCAAATTGTGCTTGAAACCAAGCATGTGATCAAGGAGAAATCAAGTTCAAATTGTGAGGCAAAGGCCTTACCAGCTGCAGCTCCATCAACCTTCTTGTTGTTCTTTTTCTGTGGGTAGTTAGTGGTAAGATGCCCATGTTCATGACAGTGAAAACATTTCACCTTGGATAAATCCAGCTTCTTACCTTTAGCCTTGGATTGTGGATGGGATTTATTCCCCTTCCCTTTCCTTGCTTTGGTTGATCCAGATTTATGCAGGAATGCAACAAAATACAGAAATAACCATAAACATAGAAATATAGTGGAAATAAGGCTTCATTTTATTATTATCAAATCACAGAAATATGCTTACAAAAATGATGGAAATAAAATAGCTAGGGTGCTGGTAGCGAATCTCTAAGAAGAGATGTGGTGACTACATACCTCTGAAATGTGTTAAAATGAGGCTCGAGGGCCTATTTATTATGGAGAAATAATGGAGAACTCTAAACGTCCGAAAACCTAACCCTAGGAGATGAAGCGCCAAAAATATGGGCCTTGTTTGGGTAAATTGGTGTTTCAACTTCCTGGGGACATAAATTCGGCATACTATCTCCATTTGGGGCCTTAAAATGGCTTCCGAAGTTCAGGACCCGAAAAATTGCTAAAAATAGTAAGTTGTGAAAAAAACTGAAAGAGACAATGGTGGGGCCCCAAGTGGAATAGGCGGGTGGCCACCAATATCCACCAAGATAATTCCTCCCCCCTTAGGAATTAATGGTCCCCATTGCATTGGGTTCCTCCATGAGATGAGGAAACTTTCATTGAACTTGGTCCCTGGTGAACCACTTGCCTTGGTGCAGGAGATGGCCAACTTTGACAACCCGATACAATTGGATCTTCTGTCGGCTAGTGTTATTGATTTGCATGTCCATGATATAGTCTATGGTGGCTTGTTCCATGCAGTTTGGGTTTAAATCTTTTGGTGTGATTTCTTCTGCAATGTTAGAGGCGTCCAATAGAGGTGGGAAGTAGGGACGAAGGTGGTCTACATTGAATATGTAATATCCCAAAACAAGGATTCAGCAAGACATAAGCTATATAACAGTCTTGAAATGATGAATAAGCTTAAAATAGGTGTGAGAAACACATATAAATCAATTGGAGCTACAACAACAACTTATATTCCAATTTACAATCCAAAGGATGGGGAAAAGCAGCTATTTTAACCCTAAAATCATCATTTTATGAGATTTGCATAAAAATAAGGGGAAATGATAGTGGGATCCTTTATCTTAGGTCATGTGGGACTCACATACCAAATTTCAACAAAATCAAATGACTCTAGCTAAGTTAAATAGATCTCCTAGTCCCGATATGGCTTAAAAACACTGAATTTCCATGACTTAACTTATGAAAAAATTTCTGAAGCTTATCCAGCGTGATTTTCTGAGCGTTTTAGATGTAATATGTTATGAATAATAGATCTGGAGTTTATTACATAATTATACAGGAAGTAGAAGAGAATACAGGAAGAAATCCTCAACTATGAGGGACTGCAACCATAGAAGATGTCTGAAAAAGCTCAACAACGTTTTATTATGGAGAAAAAACAGCTGGTGATTAAAAATTAGATCTGGGACAAGATAATGCATGAAAAATCAGATATATAATAGATCCATACACTATAATTTCTCTAGTTTACATACCCCTTGGGGTTTTCAGCAAAACATGAAAGCACAAGTGTAGATCTGAGATCTACTACAACAGATCTATAGAATGATTCAGAAATTATGAAGCAGATACATCAATGAATACATTATATTTTAAACATACATGGATTGGTTGGCCAATCCATGGATCACCACAATGTAAGGAAGGCTCCTTTACACCAGAGATCTCTCCTCTAAATAGTGGCCAAAAGACCCTGCAACTTATCACTTGCAAATAACGCAGTCCAGGGACATAAACTACGCTGTAGAATTTCTTTAGAGTTTGGCCTGATGGCAAGATGTAGATCTAAAGCTCCAATCAGCTAATTCACTCTTACCAGGAGGATAAAAGACTCTCTCACTGGGAAGAGGCACTAGTATGGCCTAGATTTGAATAGATCTAGTCTCCACTTGCTACTGCTTACAAAGAAAACCAAACCCTCAACGGGATATACGTTGTAGTTGGAAGAAGAGCTTGGACATATGCCTGATAGTGGACAAGAAATGCAAGGCACCTCCATGAGCTACTGAATGGAAGAGGTGGGATTCCCGCCCGAGAACACCCAGTGCTAAACATCACTATTCTTTGCTAAACAACCAAGAGAATAAGAAATGTCTAAACAGACAAATTATTTAGAAATCATATGGTCATCAACAATATTCTCTTGTTTTCCTTCCATTCCTTTTATAAGATTGAGTCCTTGCACAACCCTAGACCATCTCAATGATTTAAATCTATTCACATGAACAATCTCCAACTTGATCTGCATTGTGCATCTAGGAGATTCAATGAATCTAGACAACGTTGTGATTTGGTCATGTTGACCCAGTCAAATAGTTCAATCCCCTTCACACATAAGGGTTTTTTTATGTAGATATCCCAGATTGTCTTTGTTCACATGTGGCATTGATTTATTCATTGCTTTAGGAGTTTTTATGATCCTCCCTTACATATTTATTCAATAAACAGGAAATTAAAGAAAAATTGGATATTCTTATTAGCTTGGGCTAATTAGGAATATTACAGAATACTGGCTGCAGACCAAGGAATGGTGGAATACTGAGCTCGAAGGAATTTTTCCCTACAGCCTTGGTGATGGTGTACGACCCATATCGGAGTGGGAAAATCTTGTGGTGAGGTCCAGTGAGGCACTCCTTCTACAAATGTAGCCACACTGTTTCACCCACCTGGAAGTTGTGTGGCAACCGATGTTGATCATGTCGTTGCTTGAACTTAGCATTGGCTCTGTCCAATATGTCATGAACATATTGGCGGATGTGTTGAATGCACTTGGTGAATTTTTTTTCTTTGTCAGCTTCAGACTGGACATGAGTTGAATCTACCTGAGTAGCTGCAAATGGCATGGCTACGTCAATGGGACATAGTGGCTGGAATCCCAAGCCCACCTGAAAGGTGCTATGGCCGGTTGAGATGTGGAGAGCCTGGTTATAACTGTGTTCTACATAGGGAAGGTTCTCATCATATGTGCATGGATGCTTTGAATTGTACATGCGTAGAATGTGTACAATCATCCTGTTGAGGACCTCTGTCTCGCCATCAGTTTGGGGATGGAAAGTTGTGGAATTGGTGAGCTTGGTGTCCACCATTGACCAGAGGGTAGACCAAAATGTGCTGAGGAACCTACTGTCATGATATGATATGATAGACTGTGGGATCCCAAATTTCACCCACACTCGTTTAAAGAAGAGTTTAGCAGTGGCTTCCGCTATGATATTCTTCTTGCAGGCTGCCATAATGGCCATTTTTGAGAATCTGTCGATGACCACGAAAGCACAGTCATTTCCATGCTTAGTAGAAGGAAGGCCTGACATGTAATCCATGGAGATGGATTTCCAAGGTCAACTAGGGGTATGTAGCAAAGTATAGAGCCCTTGCTTCTTGATGGTTGGTTTGGCAATGGCGCAGTAGTGCAGAATCTGATGTACTTCCCACATCTTGTCGAAGGTTCGGCCAATAGAAATACTTCTACAGTACTGCCACTATTTTCTCGACTCCAAAATGCCTAGCGACTCGACTGTAGTGTGCTTCCCATATCATCTTGGCACGCTCGCTTGAAGGAACACAAAGGTGTCCCAGGTGACATAATAGTGCATCTTGGAGGTGAAAATTTGGAACTTGCATACCCCCCAAGAGTGCCTTGTATGTGTAGTTGAATTCTGGATTGCTCTTGTAGAGAAGCGGGAGATCAGAAGTCTCATGCCCACAAGAGTTGAGAACTATGATTATGGCCACGATTAGTGGTCGGCTGAGGTAGTTTGAAACATTATTGGTGCTACCCTTCTTGTACTTGATGTTCAAATGAAATTGTTACAGATATGTGGACCACTTCTGATGGCGATCCTTCTGCAACTTCCCTTGTGTCTATATGAGCTGCAGGGGTTAGTGGTCTATGTGGATGATTGTCTCCTTCCCCAAAATGTAATGATTCCATTGTCGACAAGCCTGCACAATGGAATACATTTCTTTATCGTAAGTGGGATACTTTCGAACTGTGTCGAACAATGTCTCACTACGATATGCCACTGGATGCCCTTGTTGAGTAATAAATACCCCAATAGCATAGTCAGAGGCATCTGTCTCGATCTCAAATGGTTGTTTCAAGTCTGGTAATATGAGCAGTGGGGCAGAACAGAGGCGATGCTTCAATTCTACGAACGCCTTCTATTGAGATTCCGACCAACAGAATTTTTCTTTCGCTCCTCCCTTGGTGACTTGATTCAAGGGTCAAGTGATATGAGAAAATCCCAACACGAACCTGCGGTAGAAATTATCAAGACCCAAAAATATTCGAAGCTCTGTTAGGGTGGTTAGGGCTGGGTAATCCTGAATGACTTGGATCTTGGCTAGATCCACATGCACCCCCTTTCATCAATAATGTATCCCAGATATTGAACCTGGGTCATGCAAAAAGTGCACTTATCCAAATTGGCACACAACTTGTGTTGCCGCAGTGTTTGGAGGACTTCTCGAATGTGGTGGAGGTGCTCTTCCCAAGTCTGGCTGAAGATCAGAATGTCATCCAAGTATACCACTACAAATGAGTTGGTGAATGGATGCAAGATGTCATCCATTAGCCTCTTGAAGGTTACCGGAGCATTTGTCAATTCGAAAGGCATGATGAGCCATTCGAAAAGGCCTTCCTTGGCTTTGAAGGCAGTCTTCCACACATCAGAGGGTTCGATTGGTACCTGGTGATACCCAGACTTCAAGTTTATCTTGCTGAAATATTTTTCCCCTTTGAGTTGGTCCAGAAGGTCATCAATCCATGGGATTAGGTACCTATTCTGGACAGTGATCTTGTTCAACACCCGATAGTCAATACAAAGTCTCGAAGTCCCATCCTTCTTCTGTACCAACACGATTGGGCTCCCATAGGGTGATGAACTTGGATGGATGTGACCTTTCTACAGCAACTCCTGAATCTACCTCTTGATTTTGTAATTCTCTAGAACAAAGCACCTATAGATCAGTCCATTGGGTAGTAGCGCACCTGGGGTCAAGTCAATGGGGTGCTTGACCTGACAGTGTAGAGGCACCCTGTGGGAGAGGTGAATATGTACCCGTACTCCTCCATAACCTTGTCCATTTGTTGTTTTCATGCAGGGGAGCCATGTCTGGAGGTCGTGGCCATAGTATTCTTCTTGCCCTAGGGGCAAATCACCAGGAAAAAAAAATTTCTGGTTTGGGAAATGAGCTTACTGCATTGTTTTGCAGTAACCAAAGAGATAGTGGGAGGCAGTGGTACCTCTGGTATTTTGTACAATTTATTTCCCAAAGTAACAATAACAGCACGAGGCCAAGACTCATACATAGCATGTTGCTTCCACAAGTATGGTTGGCCTAATAATACATCAGAAACATCAATAGGGGCAATGTCACACAATACCTCATCCATGAAGGGCTTGATGCTATAGGGAAGGCGGCACTGTTGGCTGATGCAGAGATCCCGTCCTTGGCGAAGCCACCCGATGGTGTATGGTTGTGGGTGTGCTATGGTCGGTGAGCCCAACCACTTCATGAAATTTTCTGAAATTAGGTTATTTTGGCTCCCATTGTTGACAATGAACCATAGAGGGGAACCCTTTACCCAGATCTGGGAATGGAAGAGATGCTCTGCCTCCTCTGGATCTTTTGGTTCCTCCTTCTGGATCTTCATAGTGGAAAAATTGGTGTTGGGCTCTGCAACAATAATCTGCTTCCCTTTTTCATTCCCCTTTTCAGGTTCTAATTCAGAGTCAGAGCATGCATCTGGTTCAGACGCCCTCATATCATCCACCAACGACTGTTTGGCCCAACACTCACTTGTGTTGTGAGTGGAGCTCTTATGGAACTCACACCACTTTCCCATGTCCTTCTTTGGCTTCGCGGTGAACATTGTTATTTTCTTGTGTCTTTGGCAGGTTGTCTTGGGACGCCATGCCTTGGCTTTGTCCTTTTTTCTGTGGTTTGGGGGCACCTTTCTCTTGCTTTTGATTCACAGATCCAAAGTCTTGCATCTTCTATTTGAATTTATGCTCAATCTTGGCAGCATACCAATATGCCGTACCAAGTGAGGAGATGTCGAGGAACTCCATTTCCTCTTGAATGTATATGTGCAGAAAACTGTGATACTTTAGCACCAAATTTTTCTTTGAATATTTGATAGCCAACTTTGTTCGCAGGGTATGGAACAGATTTGTTAGCTCATGCACATCTTGATCCCTTTTTTGTTGTAGCGAGGTCCATTGTATGTACTTTTCCTCATAGCTCCCCACGAGATAGTATTGTTCCTTGATGGCATCTCTAAAATAATTTGAAGTGGGTACGACTGAGAACAGAGAGGGTTCTGTCTCGTCCTTTTTCTCACAGTAGGTTTCCCACCAGTCCTTAACATGGGGGGTAGCTTTGAGGAGTGAAAAAATAATCTTCTCCCGGTCAGAAAATTCATGAACTGAGAAATATCCTTCTAATAGATTCGACCATCTATCTACGACATCCGCATCTATTTGACCCTCAAATATGGGAATTTCAAAGTTTACTTGTACCTTAAAGGGAGTCGCGCCTCCAGAGTGGCTGCTGGATGCAGATGCGTCGCTGATGGGCAGTCGTTGAAGGATCTGGGCAAAGTTATCCATCATCGCGTTCCTTTGTTTTTCAAGGGCCTCCTCGAGCAATATTTTGATAGGATCTCCTGCTCCCTCATATTTATTTTCGAGCCCTAACTCATTATACCCTGACCTCGTTGGGGACATGTAAATAAGGATCGAGAAAAAGTAGACCGATCTGATACCACCGATCCAAATTTATTCAGGAACGCAACAGAATACATAAATAACCATAAACATAGAAATACAATGGAAATAAGGCTTTATTTCATTAATATCAAATCATAGAAATATGCTTACAAACATGATGGAAATAAAATAGCTAGGGTGCTGGTAGCAAATCTCTGAGAAGAGATGTGGTGACTATTGTTACACCATTTTTTGGTCATCTAACCTACTACCATTAGATGGACCCAAGTACACCATGTAAGACCAATTTTACCCTAAGTACAATTGCTTTCACTATGTAAAATAACTTAATAAAACACATTTATTAGGTTGTTTATGGTCTAAACAGGAAACCCTAAAGGGAAATATCAAACAAATCTATATTTGTTTGATTTCCTTCATGGAATAATAAATTAAACAATAATTTAATTATTATTCCTGGTCATTTTTAACCCAAAACAAAGAAATTAATTAGATAAATCCTTATTTATCTTATTATTTTCTAGGAATAATTATTTAAATCTTATTTAAATAATATTCCTTGTTAAATATGACTAAATCACCCATAAATAATTAAATAAATCATTATTTATTTGATTATCCTTCAACCATTTCCTTAAAATGATAAATAAATCATTTATTTATTTATTATTCACAAATAAAGGGATTTGACCCAAGTCAAATACTTTTTCCCTCCAACAAATATAATAAAATATTCCATAAAAGGTGGATCTAGATTTGGCTAATGTTATTTTAATCATGCACCAAGATCTAGAATGACCCAATATTTTGCTATAAATAGGAGGGTTTTTCCTACCTTTCTTCACCTTTTGTTGCCTATTAGATCACTCTGGATCTAAACTCTTGGTTTGACTTTGAGCCATTGTCATTGTCATATTTTCCATTATTTTCTGTGTGAGATCCCTTTGAGTTCTATCTTTGTCTGGGTTTTCTACACCAACAAGAGAGAGAAATACTAGATCTAAAGTACTGAGGACTTCCAAGAACCCATCCCATTGAGGAGAATTGGAAACACCTTCTTGTTTTCCTCCCAGGTGCCCTTAATACAAAAATTCTTTCAAAAAATATTGTTCTTGTATTATTTTTACTACTTAATGTCTCTCTATGCATAGATCTGGTTTTTTGTAGCACTTGTCTTGATCAACTAACTGCAGATCTGAAGATATTGGCAGCCACATTTGATGTTAGGGCTATAAGTTATGCGTAGCTAAAGTGGTATTTTTTCGTACACTTCGACAAAAGATTCATACTAACAATCTAGGATAAGAAGAGCTTCAAATCTTGATGGAAAAATTGCAAAAGGATGAATCACGTGAATGAAAAAATACAATTGATCCAATATGAGTTTCTTTTTTTAAAATTTCATTAATAATATACTTAATTCAGATCTTTTTAATGTTCTATAGGAACCAACAACTCAAAAAAGGAATTTTGTTCTAAGAAAATAAAAAATATAGAACATGCAAATGAAAATGAATTTCTCCTTAGCTCATATGGGGTGGTGCTGGAGGTTAACGAAAGGGGGGAAAATTTTTACAAAAGTTTGAGGGATCTAGTGGAACGAATGTATAGACATTATTTCCACTTACAATACAAAAACCAATCCAATGATTCCAAGAACCAAATTTTATCTAAACTACAGGAGGAGTTTCCAGAGAATTGTTCAATGAGACATGTCAAACTTTTAATAGCAAAAACATACAACAACAAAAAAGAAGGAATGAAAAAGTAATATTCCTTTAAATGTTTTTCTAGAATTATTTATAAATATCACTTTTGTTATACTTACTTTTCATATATCAATATAAAAATTAAATAGTTTATTGTCATGTTACATTTTCAGGAAGATAATGAAAATATCAAAAGTTGAACGAGTTGGTATTAGAAATATGCCAGTAGGAATGTCCAAAAAGGTGTAAAAGGAGATGGTCAAAGAAATGGACAAAATTGCATCGTAGGATGAGCCATCTCAACAACAACGTGCTTCAAATGCAATATTTAATCATTGAATTTTTCGATCATTAGGTACAATAAATAAACAATTTAGCATTAAATATTAATTTTCAAGAATTTTCTTGCAGAAAAGAAAAGAAAATGGAACCCATTCAGCACATAAAACAGGACGAAAAGGAAGAAAAGGGTTGATCTCTAAGTTTGTGAGTAATTGTTACTTCCTTATAACAACTTAACTAGATTTCATTTTTGTATTTTTTAAGTTGTTTTACAAAAATCATCATTGAATGTCTTCAAACATGTGCTAACATACAAAGAAGAACCATCAGATGAATTGATTGAAATTGGGTTAAAAATGGGTTATCAGTATATGTTGGCATATCAGAAATTAATTGTGGAATTTGTAAGCATCTATCGATCTTGTTTTACTTAGCTCTGTTTATAATTAATAGAACAAAAAAAATATTTTATATTAAATATATGATTTGTTATGGGGTATAAAACTTGCAAGAAATAAAGTATGGAATTGCACCAATAGATGAAATTTTAAAATATGGCATGCTACATGGTTTTGAAAGAATGTGTATAGTTTATGAGTCAATTGTTGCTATGGTAAGTCATTTTTCTTTTCGATTTACATTGATGTATATTATTTAATATTGAAATTTTCATTATTCTCACCAATGTATATACACTCATTTAATTTTATTTTTATGTTTGTATATAGAAGTGGAAGAAGAAGAAAACAATCAACACCGTGAACAAAACATTCCTAAAAATAACCCAATTCATAGAAGTAGCTCTAGCATTGACAACAGTTCAAGCGAAGAATGATGACAACTATGTTCGGATATCAAAGAAAGGCATTGTATTTTTTGAAATGTTTGTCTGTGAAATTAGACATTTTTTTTTAATGTAATGGACATAGTGTCCTAATTGAAAGACAAAGGGATACCAATAACTATCTCATTTTGTATGACAAATATTGTCTTTTATATATATATATATATATATATATATATATATATATATATATATATATATATATATATATATATATATATATATATATATATATGTTTTAATTTATTCTATGGTGTTCTCCATTGTTGCTATTGTGTTATCCATTGTCGTTCTCAAATGCATTAATAAAAATTTAATTCATATGAATATTGTTATAAGATATATATGTGTCGACTTTTGATGAATAATGAATTTAGAAAAATCACAATAATTGCACTGTCACAGGTCGATGTTTCTAAAAATACAAAATGAACACTGGTACGTTTGTATGTTGCAGTGCATTGTGTATTTCTGCGACCTATGGGCACCACACAAATACCAAAATCAATTAAAAATCTCGGTGCGTTTATGCGATACTATGCATTGGTCCTTTTATGTGATACTATGCATTGGTGCATTTGTACGACGTATAGGCGCCACACAAATAACAATACCAATTATAAATATAAGTGTGTTTTTCTGATACGGTGCATCAATGCGTTTCTATAAGTCTTTGTACTGGTATGTTGAGACGACCTATGGGCAACGCACAAATCCCAAGACCAATTGGTACGACCCCATGCGTTGTATCACCAACACTATGCCTGGTGCGGTTTTATACCTTGATGGCCCGATGCAGGAACCTTCGACTGCCCCGAGGCCACCGTCTAGATGACACGCACCGGTGCATTGAAACCTTAGTAGCGCACCGATGAGAAAACATCTGTAATAACCTCTCGCAACCCAGTTTTGTAGTTCTATTGAATCTCCATTAAAATCTCCGCCAAAACCTCCGTAACCATAAATGGGTGTTGTAGAAAATGTTTTTTTGAAATTTTGGCCAATTTTATAACACTAAAAACCTCTTTTATAACCTCCGCTAGAGGGTATTTTCCTTGTAGTGTCGGCTCCATAGTTGCCTCTCTAGAATGTCTAGAATGGCCTCTAGTTGTGTAGCTATATGCCTCTCCTCATCAATGAGCCTCAAAGTGGCAACCATCTATTTTCCAAGAGCCTCTTCTTTGCATGAGATATGTGAAGTGTAGTGGTTCCTTCCCCAAGTGGAAAGTCCCAACTCATAAACTATCTCTCCAACCCATGCTACATGGAGTAGGTTGTGTCTCTCGATGTTCCAATCCTTGGCCCTCGTGGCCTAGCTTGCACTAAGAATCATCTCAAAACTGTGAAAAATATGAAATAGAGACATATGGATTGACATGTGAAATTTAAAACCATACTCTCCCAATAACAGCCACCGTAACAATGCCTCTTGCTCCCACATCACACCATCATCATGCCAAGTATGGTATCGATACTCTCTCAATATAAGTCACCGCAACAATTCCTCTTGCTGCCACACCACCTCATCATCAGACCAAGTATGGTGGCCATATTCTCGTAACAAAAGCCAACGCATCAAGGCTTCATGTTCCCATCCCACATCATCATTATGCAAGGTATGGGAGAATGTAAATCCATATTCTCCCAAGAGTAACGAGCATAAAAATGACACTTGGTGCCATCTTACATCAATAATGTAAAGCATGAAGAAATGATATACTGATTGACATGTAGAATGTCACACTAGACCAACATAGGCTGGCTTCCTGCTAGTACATCTCATCACTATGGTACAAGGTAGGAAACCGTGATATACTAATGGGCATATAAAATGAAATGTCTTAGCCATACTCTCCCAAGAGTAGCCAGCGCATCCATGCCTCCTGTTGTTGCATCACCTCAATATTTTATAAGGCATGGAATATACCAATCTGAAATATCAGGCGGTAACCCTACTCACCCAAGAGCAGCCAACACAACCATGCTTCTTGATTCCCTGAGTCATATATTTGTAATTAGTTTTCCAACCACTTGTTAATCATCTCCATCCATACCTCCAACTGTGGGTGATGACTCATGTCATGCACCAGCTCGGTATCCACCCATGGAGAAGCTCCCATGAAAAAATTCACATACAATAACTACCCCTATCACTATCTATGGCCTTGGGATGGCCATGAAGCATGGAGACATCCCAGAAAGATAATCTGGTCATGGATGAAGTGATGGACTGTGTGAAAATGTCGAAGCAATGTGCATACTGTGACAGTGGATCAATGTCAACAATACCATCCTCCACAATCTTATGACAATATTTGCACTCTGTTGTAGCATAATTTGAATCAGCTAAAATTCAAGAGAGGTTTTGAGAAATTCAAGGATTTTGAGGAAGAGTTGTTAAAATTTCAAGAAGACCTACAACATGCTCAAAAGGATAACAACAAGCTCAATGAGGATTCATCATCACATGGGTAGTGGAACCAAAATCAGGGAAGACGCATAATTGGACGTGTAGTCTAAGCCAGAGGAGCAACAAAGAAGAAAAGCGTGCAACAAGGGTCAAGTCGAGCTTATTCGTGTGCAGAACAGTTCAGGATTCGGGTCGATTGATGCATTCAGAAAATTGCACACAGGTCAGGGTCGAGTTGTGCAAATATATATGCAGTGTAATGTTCCAAATTTTTGCAAATAAATTGGAACATTAATTTTTTCTCATATTATCTAGGAGATAAATAAAATGGGTAAGGAGACCCATTTGCATAAATAAAATTCCACATGAAGTGAGAAGGGATCCATGGAGTAGCCATTTTTGCACCTCCTAGTGTGAAAATGGGGCAAACACATGAGAATGAGGCCATGTTGACCAAGTCAACAACGTAGCACAAGAGAGTGTAGCTTGCTTGGGAAGACAACGCAGTTAGAGATGGAGGAAGATTCATTGTGGGAGAAACCCTAATTGAGTGGGGTCCATGGCACGGAGACATCACTTTGCATATAAGGAGGATGGGGCAGCCATAGAGGGCATTATTGAAGATTTGGACTTTGAGTCTATTTGCAATCTCCAGCTGTTCAACTGAATTGCAGTGCCTTTGGCACAAGGGATGCCTATTTAGGAGTTCCTCTCCTCTCTTGAGTAGATCACGGAGGATTTATCTTCATTTCATCATATTCAGGAATTTGGCCATAGCCACTTCTTCATCTACAGCGCAGTCACTGGGTTGTGTTGTAGGTGTTGCTGTGGAGGAGAATCCACAACACCATTTCTTGGATCATTTCTCATAGGAATGAGTTCCTATTCTTTCGGAGGATCAGCAAGGAGGGTTTCTAGAGCTGATTTTCATATTTTGGCAGAAGGCCAAGCTTCTTCCACCTACCTCAGCGCAGTCCCTTCCATAGACTACGTTATCTCAGATTTTGTCTGCAGTGGGGGTTTGCTCCACCATTTTGGAGGAAGAGATTTCTTGTGCCGGGATCAGCCTTGCACTCAAGGAATCCATTGGAGGAGGTTGTTTCAATTTATAGGCCATATTCATTCTCCTCCTTCTATTGTATATTTTGAGTTGCTGTAGCTACCCAGCAACTTCGACATTATTGTATTTCCATATTTTGTACATGTATTGCAGCCAATCCTTCTAAGGATTGTGTATCAGTGTTATAGTAGTGTTTTCAGGGGTTGAGAGCATGCTCCCCCTCATTTCTTGAGCTATTACTGTAATACCATTTTATTATCATTTTACATGTTGTAGTGTCTCCATATGACTGCGTAGTCATATCTAGGGTTCACATGTGTAGCAGTGTTCTCTTGTAATTTTACCTTGAGGATTGGCATTGTTCATCTTGATCATCATTTCCCTCAAGATTTTGTATACATTTGCAGCTGCTATTTTTATAATGAGATGGCTATGAGTTCTCCGGCATTTTCTGAAGTTTGAGCAAGTTAATCTTCATGCTTATGTTTTTCATATTGTTGTAGCTCATTCCCTTGAGAAAGATCTTCCTGAGGAAGAAATATTTGCATAGCTATAGGCAGAGTCTGAGGAAGGGCCAGATAGACTCTGGTTCTCATCCTCTCTTTAGAGGTGAAATAACTAGTAAAATCCCTCTCAGTCAATCTCTGACATAGCCTTGTTCATATTTCCAACAAAGGAACATTTCAGCGGTGAAAAAGCTAGTGATTTCCATTTCGGAACATTACAGTGGTACCAGAGAATCTTTCTTGGCTTAGCCTATGGCCTTCAAGCCCAAGAAAGAAGAAATCAAGATGATGAAGAGGATGAGCTTGTTCTCATCAGTTTTTAGATCCAGAAAGAACCTCTCCAAGGAGGTTGAGGAGAAAGAAGAAAGAGAGGAGTAAGGACCCTGCACTTCCTATTCTCATCAAGAAGGAGACATAATTTTGAGCAGGAAGAAGTCTCCATTTTCTGATGGAGGAAAGGGGGATAAGCTTACAATGCTTCTTCCTAAATCTACACAGAGCATTCATGGAGATCTCAAGGATATTCGGAGGGAAACAGATGAAGAATCCCCAAGAGGGTTTGATCTTAAAGCAAACTCTAGAATTGTACATAGTGGGTGTGAGCATTCAGCCACACACTATGAGGGTCAGTGCAACCATTGTCCCAGCAGTCCCATGAGGGAGATTGAAGAAGAAGGAGGAGTGACCAATGAGAGAAGGCAACATGGTAGATCCTATCTACACATTTTGATGGTTCACTTGCCGGTTCAGCCAAAGCTTGGGTGGAGGAATTAGACACCTTTTTGCAGCAGCACCAAATTCTGAAAAGTCAAGCTACCAGAGTTGCAGTGCTGCATATGAGAGGTAAGGCCTATGATTGGTGGATCTTTGAATCTTTTCATTTGAAGAATAATGGCATTACATCTTATGCAAATTTCACTAAGGCATTAGTGAAGAGATTTGATGGGAGGATTCTTGAGACACACATGGTGGGTTTGCACAAAGAAGGCCAAGAAAAACCCTTGCATGAAAAAGCAATGCCTCTTCATCAAACAATGGAGGAGGCCAAAAATATGAACCAAAACTTGCTAGAGAAGGAACTTTCATCTCACATCTTGAAGCAAGGGAGCATGGGAATCTCTTTTCCAAAGGAGGATCCAATCATTGAGAGGTTGCCCACTCATGTTGTAGATATTGAGGGCAACAACGCTGTTAAATCTGGAGTTGATCTAGCACCTCATGTAGAGGGAAGAGGAGCTCTTGCTCCACATAGAGGGATGCTTGCATCTTTGCAAGGAAGTCCTCAGGATCTCATGTATGGAGATCAAGGCACATCTCATGTTTTACCTATGCCATTGTTGAGGAGATGTGAAACCATGGAGTCACAAGGAGGAGATGGGGAGAAGAACTAGCAGCATGAGTTGAGGAGTACTCACCCATATCCATTTTTGGAGGTTATTGCACCAAGGAGAGAGGCTGGATTGCGCAGCCAGGGCATGGACATAAATGTTTATCCATATGTTCACTCTTCTCTTGATGGAGATGTCTCAACACATGGATGGATTTCACCCAGGGAGCCACTAGTTCAGCAGAGGAGGATGGTTGCTTCACACTTGGAGGCACCACTCATTGATTCTATAGAGGTGGGAGCCTTGGGAGAACTTGAGATAGAAGTGGGAGTTTTGGATAGACTCATGATGGAGGGATACATTTCCTCAACCTCATATACACCTACTCTCATTACAGATTCTGCACTGTGGCAGAAGCAACATAGGAAGGATAGTAACCTTCCAATTTGTGACTTGGGCATAGAAGATTTGAAGGAGGAGGACAACCATATGACAAATGTTTTTCATGAGGAGCTACCTGCGCTGTCATTATGGAGGATAGATATACATTGGAACTCTCGGCTATTGGTGGGATATTCCAATGATTATTTCACCTACAGTACATCTGATGATCAACATGGGAGGAGATGCACCAGCCATATGGAGATGGGGGAATCAGCACAACCACCCCTCTTTCCTGTTTAGATGAGAGGAGATTCATCTATGAGTCCCTCGATTGATATGAGCAAATAACATGGTAAGGGTGTACATTTCTTTTCACATGATCATTTGTATGATATATGTATGCATCCCTTAACCATACACATGCAGGAGAATTCTTTGAGGAGGAGCATACATTTTGCTAGATCTCATGGTTTAGTGGGGGCCATAAGCATGGCTAATGGCCATTATCTTGGAGGACTTGGGGAGGATATAGATCATGGAGGACATGCTAAATTTTCAGCAAATATCATTTACCTTCCCCAAGCTTGTGAGGAGATTGATGCAACACACCGGTGGTTGAGCAGCCACAATTCATATCAGTCTCTATGGCAGTGGAGCACTAAGCTGCGCTGGTTGCACTTGAGGGACAATTTTCCTTCTCATTTGTTACACATGGCAGTAAGCATGATGCTCTTATTTTCTCCCTGTGATTCTATTGTTCATGCCTTTATGAGGAGTAGGGTTGAGGAGGAGACACATAGGTTGGATGTGTCCATTGAGGGAGGAGTCCCTCACATCTTTTGCATTGCATGTTCTGATGGGAACATGAGAAATAATATGGCCACTACAGCAACAACAATGTTTTATTATGGTGTGAGCCATATGATGGGTATGAAACCATATGAGGATGATTCCTGACTCATCACATATGGAGATGTTTGGGCCAGCATGTCTTGCAGCATTGGGGGAGATACCTTTGGAGGTCTAGCCTTCTTCTTGCCACTTGATGGCAACATTATTGCAGCCCAGGATCAACAAACACTCTACACTTATCATAAGTGGAGAGATGGAAAACATGGGGTAGACTATATGGTCTACCATGTGCAGATTATCAGCCCACCTTCTTTGCCGGAGCCAAAGGTGGATGAAAGTTTTCCTGAGTTGCCTAGTTGGGAGGTGACTCAATTTGCATGGCACATAGCTTGGGAATGTATGGATCGTATGGGGGAGAAAATTCCCATTATATTTCAGACTCCATTCCTCAAGGAGGGACCTCTAGACACCACTTGCTATCTTCTTGAGCATTATACCTTACAAGGTGATGGCTTGACAACTACTTGCATGCTAAGGAGAAGCATTTTGGAGGATTGGATTGATGAGATAGCATCACTGCATTTGGAGGAGATCATCATACATGGATGCTATAGGCAGAGGAGAAGAAGACATCGTCTATCCTTTCACTTGCTTTAGGGCAAGCAATCTTTGGGAGGGGAGGACTATAATGTTCCAAATTTTTGCAAATAAATTGGAACATTAATTTTTGCTCATATTATCTAGGAGATAAATAAAATGGGTAAGGAGACCCATTTGCATAAATAAAATTCCACATGAAGTGAGAAGGGATCCATGGAGTAGCCATTTTTGCACCTCCTAGTGTGAAAATGGGGCAAACACATGAGGATGAGGCCATGTTGACCAAGTCAACAGTGCAGCACAAGAGGGTGTAGCTTGCTTGGGAAGACAACACAGTTAGAGAGGGAGGAAGATTCTTTGTGGGAGAAACCCTAATTGAGTGGGATCCATGGCATGGAGACATCACTTTGCATATAAGGAGGATGGGGCAGCCATAGAGGTCATTATTGAAGATTTGGACTTTGAGTCTATTTGCAATCTCCAATTGTTCAGCTGCATTGCAGAGCCTTTGGCACGAGGGATTCCTGTTTAGGAGTTCCTCTCCTCTCTTGAGTAGCTCAAGGAGGATTTCTCTTCATTTCTCCATATTCAGGCATTTGGCCATAGCCACTTCTTCATCTACATCACATTCACTGGGTTGTGTTGTAGGTGTTTCTGTGGAGGAGATTCCACAACACCATTCCTTGGATCATTTCTCATAGGAAGGAGTTCCTATTCTTTGGGAGGATCACCAAGGAGGGTTTCTAGAGCTGATTTGCATATTTTGGTAGATGGCCAAGCTTCTCCCACCTACATTAGTGCAGTCCCTTCCATATACTGCGTTATCTCAAAGTTTTTCTGCAGTGGGGGTTTGCTCCACCATTTTGGAGGAAGAGATTTCTTGTGCCGGGATCAGCCTTGCACTCAAGGAATCCATTGGAGGAGTTTGTTTCAGTTTGCAGGCCATATTCATTCTCCTCCTTCTATTGTATATTTTGAGTTGCTGCAACTACCTGCAACTTTGACATTATTTTATTTCCATATTTTGTACATGTATTGCATCCAATCCTTCTAAGGATTGTGTATCAGTATTATAGTAGTGTTTTCAGAGGTTGAGAGCATGATCCCCCTCATTTCTTTAGCTATTATTGTAATACCATTTTATTATCATTTTACATGTTGCAGTGTCTCCATATGACTGCACAGTCATAGCTAGGGTTCACATGTGTAGCAGTGTTCTCTTGTACTTTTACCTTGAGGATTGGCATTGTTCATCTTGATCATCATTTCCCTCAAGATTTTGTATACATTTGCAGCTGCTATTTTTATAATGAGATGGCTATGAGTTCTCCGACATTTTCTGAAGTTTGAGCAAGTTACTCTTCATGCTTATGTTTTGCATATTTCTGTAGCTCATTCCATTGAGCAAGATCTTCCTAAGGAAAAATATTTGCATAGCTATACGCAAAGTCTGAGGAAGGGCCAGATAGGCTCCGGTTCTCATCCTCTCTTTAGAGGTGAAATAACTGGTAAAATCCCTCTCAGTAAATCTCTGACATAGTCTTATTCATATTTCCGACAATGGAACACTTCAGCAGTGAAAAAGATGTTGATTTCCATTTCAGAACATTACATGCAGACAAATGTTCAGAGGCTTAATCACAATCGCATGTGGAAGGCCTGATTTCATATCGCAAATTTCAATTGCAAAGTTCAGGAGGAATAGAACAAGTTTAAAATTGACGAAATGTGAAATGTGATATGAGGACCAGATGCAATATATTTTGAAGCTCGGGTCTAAAGTATTTAAAGTCCGCCCGTGGGACCCTCTCACACATCACAATATTAGGAGGAATGGCACTAAGGAATATGTTATAAAGGCTGAAATGTGAAGTGTGACAAGGTTTCATATCGCCTATTATGATTCGTGATCAGCCCACCTCCACTTGCCATGGCATCCCTCCCGTTATCGCACATCACACATTGCGCATCGCAAGCTCAGGAGGAATGGTGCTTATGAATCTGTTATGAATGCTGAAATGCAAAATGTGATAATAAAGTGGATGCGATGGAATTTATCATTGAAATTCTAAAGGTTTCCAAGTCCAGGTACATGGGTTTTTCCTTTGTAAAAATCACATCAGAGGGAAAAAGCGGATTATAACGTGGAACGTTGGAATGATGAAATGTGATAGAGAAGCGGAAATGATAGAATTTTTCAAAGGTAATGGAATATATTTCAAATTATAGCCTTACGGAAATTAGAAAGGAAATTCTGAATGCAGAGAAGACTCGGGTAAGAAAAGACCCGACGCTACATGCAGAACATCGTTATGCGTTTGTGGCAGTTTATTAATCAAATACTAAAAGCTACGGGCACAAGCAGAAGAGGTAGATTCGGGTAGTAAGTGACATGATGACAGTGTTAGAAATGAAAAAGCATGGGCAGAGTCGGGTACAGATGCATTTATGCAGACTGTTAGGATATCACAACAAAAACAGAACGAGACACATCAACAACAAATCAGATTCAACAAAAGTATTATATTTCAAGTTTTATTTTGTTTCCTTTGTTAAGATTGAATCTACAATGATGTCCTCAATTGAAATGTAATAAGTATTTTAACAGTTTAGGTAGTCTGGTTGTTTCAAGATGCTCGAGCAGTTACAAACTGCTTTTTTTTTATTTAAGGAAGAGAGAAAGAGAGAGGAGGGTTTCCAAGTTCTAGACCTCCTGGGGACTACATTTTGTACTTCTTTTTTTGATGTGTGAATGAAGGAATAAAAAAGTTTCCTACAAATGTTGATGGTGATTCGTCATTCTTGTGCCATTTTATGTGGTTTCTTCCTTGAATGAAGTGAAGTAAAGAAGCAATTGGTCTCTGAATTATGTTTTTAAGTAAGAGTTAAATAGCCTCAATAAGCGCTTCTTCAATCCATCTCTTCTCCATTCACAAATTCTCTCTGAAACTTAAAAGTAATAGATTATGTGTTTATAGCATATTATTTTGATTTTCTTCTCTCTTCACAAACTCTCTCTGAAACTTTAAAGTAATAGATTCTGTGTTTACAACATGTTATTTTGAGTTTTCTCTCTCTCCATGAATTTCCTCTGAAACTTAAAAGTAATATATTTTGTGTTTACAACATATCACTTTGAGTTTCCCCTGCATTTCTTCTTTTCCATTCAGATATCAACAGTTAATGGCATTGTGAAATCTTTTATTATTCCATATCATTAAGGGTTTTAGAAAACTAGTTTCCAGTCGGATAGAACCAAGACCTCATGATAAAATTATTTCCGTGACACACTTTTAAAATGTCTTAAGCATTGATTCCTTTCATAATCAAGGGATCGTCTCTTAAGATTCAAAATTTTTTGGTGTCGTTGCCGAGGACGAAGGCACAAAGTTAATTTTTCTTAGATATTGAGATATAGTTCTTGATGGTGGACAAGATTTAAATATAAAATTTGGTTGTTTATTATTCACATGGCGACTCCACTGATGAAGATTTTATTGGATAAGGAATTTTGCTGGAAAGAAAATGAGAAAGCATCATGGAAAAAATGGGTATCAGAGTTTGGATCTGTTAAAGGAAGTTTTATTTTTCACTATCAGTTCAGTGGTCTATTTTCCCTTGCATATCAAGAAGATTATTTCCTGATTTATATTCTCATAATATTATAAGGCACAAAAAGTACATTCTTTATTGGAGAAAGAAGATTTTTCTTTTGCTTGTATTATTGATCTTGACACAAATTTATCTCCTAAATATGAGAGGAGAGATGATTTTTGTATTGCAATTCTTGAAGATAATCAGTCACATTCGGGGCATAAAGGTGATGATTCATCATATTTGGGTGATAATATTCTGTCTCGCATGCAATCGAATGATTTTCAGCTCAAAAACAAAGAAATATTTAAACCCCTAAAGCTGCCCACAATTATCCATCAGTATCCTTCAAAAGGATTCAAATATTTTCCAAGTTTCTCGGGAGAGGAGGACGCTATTTCAGCTGAACAAAATATCTTGGAATTTGAGTACTTTCTGGAAAAATTTCAAATTATTTATGAAGATGTGCTTTAAGGATGATTTTTCATTCATTAAAGCAGGGTGCTTTGTAATGGTTACAGTGTTTGGAAGCAAGTTCAATTAGTTCATGGAAAGGTTTTCAAGATATATTTCTTAGATATTGGGGTGAGCATAAGTCAAATGAAAAACACCTTTTGGAATTATATTCTATCCAGAGGCAGAGCAATGAATCAATCGCTGATTTTAATAGGTGGTTTCAAAAAAATTATTTCAGCATGCCAAAAAAAATTTGACCTCCTGAAGCTGCAGCTATGGTTTACTATTTGAGGGCTCTTTCTATTGTCTTGGATTTTTATCTCAAGGAGAGTTAGCCTTGCACTCTAGAGCTAATGTTTCTTTATCCATAGGAAATCGAAGATCATGTGTGGGCTTGTAGAAATTTTTCTTGTCATGTTGAGAGAAATTTTTTTGTTGAAGACAAGACGACATGTCAAGAAAACATTGGGATTGCTTTACAAGAGAATGCAAATTCAGTGATGAACAAGGATTTTCAAAAGGTGTCAGAGGATTCCTGTATTGCTAGAACACAACAATCTAAACATTCTGAAGATTTTGGTCAAAAATTAGTTGCAGCAACTAAGCTACACTTTGAAATCTTCGAAGATAAAATTACAATTTTCATAATTTTAATGATCTTGTGAATAAAGGAGATACTAGTGGAGCTCCTAAGGCATGTTTCTAGGAGGGGGAAGATTTTTGTCAAGAATTGGCATTATACGAAGAACATCAACATTATGAGGAACAAACCTTAGATCTCTATTTTTGGCCAAAATGGTTGTCAGCAAAAAACAACAATCAATATTCTCACATACAACCTCAAATTGAGGAGTCAAACAGTGAAGCAAGCGTCCATGTTAAAAGAAGTCTAAATCAGCAAGATGTTCAAGAAAAAGAGGCAGTAGAAAATTGGTCCCATCAATTCTATGATCCAGTAGCTGACCATATGAAAACTTTCTTTTGTCAGCAACAATCATTTATGAAAATGTATAGGAAAAGCTTTGTATCTTGAAAACTTTCATGATACCTCCCTATTGTGATCTTCAAATTTCAGCAGTATGGAGACATTAGGTCTAACATGCAGATGTTGGATTGGTGCCATTGGAAGGCTGACTTCACGTGATTAAGTTCAGGCATGAATACATATGTAGGAGTTGCGCATAAATAAGCTCATAAGTTGAGCATTTTTAGTTGTAGTACTTATAATTCAGTATTTTCAATTTAAGAATAAAGGGAGAAGTCCAAAGTGTAGCAGGTTTCAGGAGGATTTCATACTAGATCAACTCCCATTTGGGATTGACTCCATGACGACTACTGATCTACAAGTGCTCTTTGACTCCAATACCAATGAAGGATATTGATCTAAAAGTGCTCTTTGACTCTATACCCAATAAAGGCTACTGATCTATAAGTTCTCATCACTTTTCTACCAAAGTGTTGTCCCCAGTTAGAGTCAGATGTTGTAGCATAATTTGACTCAGCTAAAATTCAAGAGAGATTCTGAGGAATTCAAGGTTGTTGAGGAACAGTTGTTAAAATATCAATAAGACTTGCAACATGCTCAAAATAATAACCACAAGCTCAACGAGGATTCATCATCACATGGGCACTGGAACCAAAATCATGGAAGTAGTAGCATTGGAGGTGTAATCTAAGACAGAGGAGAAGAAAAGAAGAAAAACATGCAACAAGGGTCAAGTCGAGCTTATTCACGTATAGAATAGTTCAGGAGTCGTTCCAATTGATGCGTTCAGGACATTTCACACAGGTCAGGGTTAAGTCGTGAAAATATATGTGTTGAACAGTGTTCATAGGCTTAATCACAATCGCATGTGGAAGGCCTGATTGCATATCACAAATCGTAATTGCAAATCTCAGGAGGAATAGAAAAAGGTTAAAACCAAAGAAATGTGAAATGTGATACGAGGACCGGATGTGATATAGTTCGAAGCTCAGGTCTAAAGTATTTAAAGTCTGGCCGTGGGACCCTCTCGCACATCGCACATCGCACATCACAAGATTAGTAGAAATGGCGCTAAGGAATATGTTATAAAGGCTGAAATGCAAAGTGTAACAAGGTTTCATATCGCTTATTGCGATTCCGGATTGACCCCACCTCCACTTGCCACGTCATCCCTACTGTTATCGCACATCACACATTGCACATCGCAAGCTCAGGAGGACTGGCGCTTATGAATATGTTATGAATTCCGAAATGCAAAATGCGATAATGAAGTGGACGCGATGGAAGTTATTGCTAAAAGTCTAAAGGTTTTTAAGTCCGGGTACATGGGTTTTTCCTTTGTCAAAATCACATCAGAGGGTAAAAGCAGATTATAACTTTGAACATTGGAATGCCAAAATGCGACAGAGAATCATACGCGATAAATTTTTTCAAAGGTAATTTAATATCTTTCAAATTCCAATCTTACAAGAGTTACAAAGGAAATTCTAAACCCAGGGCAGACTTGGGTAAGAAAAGGCCCAACGCTATGTGCTGAAAAACGATATGCATTTGCAACAGTTTATTAATCAAAGACTAAATGCTGCAGGCACGAGCGGAAGAGGTAGAGTGGATTAGTAGGTGACATGATGATAGTGTTCGAAATGCAAAAGCATGGGCAGAGTCGAGTAGAGATGCGTTTATGAAAATTGTTAGGATATCACAGCAAAAACAAAAGGAGACACATCAACAACAAATCAGATTCAGCAAAAGGATTGTCTTTCAATTTTTATTTTGTTTTCTTTGTTAAGATCCAAGGTACAATGATTTCCTTGATTGCAACGTAATAATTATTTTAACAGTCTAGGTAGTCTGGGAGTTTCAAGAAGATCAAGCAGTTACAAACTACTTTTGTTTGTATTTAACAAAGAGAGAAAGAGAGAGGAGGGGTTCCGAGTTCTGGACCTCTTGGGGACTACATTTTGTACTTATTTTTCTAATGGGTGAATGAAAGAAGAAAAAAAATTCCTGGAACTTTTGATGGTGATTCATGTTTCTTGTTCCATTTTATGTGGTTTCTTCCTTGAATGAAGTGAAGTAAAGAAGAAATTGGTCTCTGATTTACGTTTTTAAGTAAGAGTTAAATATCCTTAATAAGCGCTCCTTCACTCCATCTCTTCTCCCTTCTCAAATTCTCTCTCAAACTTAAAAGTAATAGATTCTGTGTTTATAGCATATTATTTTGAGATTCTTTTCTCGTCACAAACTCTCTCTGAAACTTTAAACATATTACTTTGAGTTTCCTCTCTCCATGAATTTCCTATGAAACTTAAAAGTAATAGATTATGTGATTACGACATATTACTTTGAGTTTTCCCTGCAGTTCTTCTTTTCCATTCAAATATCAGCAGTCAATGGCATTATGAAATCTTTTATTATTCTAGATCATTAATAGTTTTAGAAAACTAGTTTCTAGTGGCATAGAACCGAGACATCATCAAAAAATTATTTCTGTGACACATTTTTAAAATGTCTTAAGCACTGATTCCTTTCACAAACAAGGGATTGTCTCTTAATATACAACACACTCCATGATATGTTAAAGTGCATCCTCCTTGAGGTCTCTCCATGAGAACCTCTCAGCACTGGCCTGGTAGAACCTATGAGTTTCTGAATATGCTCCATGTAGAAACTTCTCTTTCAGCTATGAGGTGCTCATCAAGAAGGCTTTGTCCTGGTAATGGAATATGTTATCCATTACATGATGTCTACCATCTACCATATGCCCATCAAGTGCTTCATACGTGAAGCGGTCATCGGAATTTTCAAATAATAACTAGGCCCTCAGATCATAACTTCTCCTTAGTGACAACATTGCTGATCTCCATGATAGCGCATTTGCTATCTCATGGCCCTCTCCATACACAACGTTGAACTCATAGTCCTGCATTGTACTGATCCACCGTTGCTACCTCTCCTGCAGCTGCTACTCCTTCTCAAAAATATGTCGGAGACAATGGTGGTTGGTCTTCACTTGAAATCTACCGCCAATCAAAAACTTCTGAAATTTGACCAATGCATGCATAATGACTAATATCTCTTCGTCATAAATAGAATACGACATCTCATGCGACAGTAACCTCTGGTTCTCGAAAGTTATTGTATAGCTTCCCTTTATTAGGACTATGCTAATCCCATCCTTAGAAACTCCACACTCCAACCCAAAGTGTTGTGTACAACTCAATAATATCAAACTGGGATAGCTATACATCTTCTCCTTGAACCAATCAAGGGTCCTTTGCACCGTGATAGTATGCTACTCCAAATCAGCAATGTGCTCTAATCATGCAGTTTCCCTGATGGCATGACCCCACCAATCTGAAGACAATGTGATGAAAAAATATGGGGTGGAAATGTTTGCATACCTTAGATCAATTGATGCTTGGGAACATCTTGCAAAGCTACAAGAGTTCCTCCAACCGGTTCAATTGTTTCTCCAATAGTTGGTGATGGTGATGGCTGCTCCTCTACTGTTGTGCTAGCGCTGGTATCTGCTTCCTCTTCCTCATGTGCCTCCTGAATCATGTCATGGACTCTCAATGTCAAAGTCTTAGGAACATCTTGCCAAAATTCAAGGGCTCCCCCAATCTGTTCAAGTACTATTTCTTCTGGTGGTGGTGGTAGTAGTTGATCTCCTCCCGGTGTATCAACGCTGACATATACCTTCTGCTCCTCATACACTTTTTCTTTATTATCAGAGAATGTCTCAATGGAATGTCCCTTCGGGTTTCTTCTATCAAACCTCGCTACCAATATTTGAGTGAACTCTACATTCACAGTCACTCTTGCATGTTTCAATCTGTTGAACCACCAGTCCTTTGCTTCACCCTCAAGATGCAGCGCTATAATCTGAATAGCCTCTACTTCCGCTACTAGGTGTAACTAGAATAAATCATGTAACTTCTCCATCCAAGCCTTTTTCGTTCTTTTGGATGAACCATTGAATCTAGGCAGAAAGAATATATTCTGCATATGTGCTCTTCCTCTATTGTTGTTGCAGGGTCTTCGGTTCTCTTTGATCTAAAAAAAACTATTGGAAAGTCAGAATAGCTTTGAAATATTTGGATTGAGATTGGTACTCTGCAAGATAATCACTAAGAGTCTCATGCTCCAAATATCCTCCATCTCCTTGTCCTTCGTTTCCTTCTGCAAGGAAAGTGGGCATAGTGGGGTGTCGGTTGCTTACACCATTGATATGAAGTACTGGGACTCTCTCCATTCTGAAACCCTCTTGAGGTTTCCCTTTTCCTCTCTACTCTCATTTCTTTGATCTCCATGGCAAGATCCTGCAAACACTGTTACCGATGAAATAGGTAACCGCACTCTTACCTATTTTTTTTTGCTAGCATAAAAAACACTCGATTTTGAAAAGTGGTGATGCAGAATCACCCCTTTTTTTTGTGCACATTTTTGACACTCTAATATTTTTATTTATGAAGTATGAATATTTGTTTTAAAATGTTAGTGATTTTCATGTTAATTTTAAAACGTATTGATGCAGCATCAACTTTTTTTTTAGAGCGGTGATTTTCATGCTAATTTTGAAACGTATTGATGCAGCATCAACCTTTTTTTTTTTAGAGTGGTGATTTTTAGAGCGGTAATAAAACACAAAACTTAGATTATATATATATATATATATATATATATATATATATATATATATATATATATATATATATATATATATATATAAACAATAAAAAAACCAATAAAAATGTAAAAAACAAAACAAAATTAACTCGTTACTAAAAAAATAAAAAAAAAATAAAAATCGAAAATTATATCAAAAGAAATGACAAAATTTGAAAAAAAACACATAATTTAAAGAAAAAAACAAAAATTAACCAAAAAAATTAAAAAAAAATATCAAAAACATTTTTTCTAAGTTATTAAAAAAAACCATATAATTAAAAAAAAAATTTAAAATAGAAAATTTTAAAATAATTTAAATTACAAAATTAAAATTTAGATAAAAAAAATAAAATATAAAAAAGAAAAAATTAAATTTAAAAATTTAAATTAAAAAAATAATAACAATAAGAAAAAAAAATACAAATTTTAAAATTAACAAAAAAAAACAAATTAAAAGAAAATAAAAAAAAAATTGAAAAAGAAAATTAAAATAAAAGAATTTAAAAAAAAAACTGTCATTAAAAAACAAAAAAAATGTAAAAAACCGCGCGCAAATAATTAAAAAACAAATATCCATAAATTTACTATTTTTTTTTTTAAATGAAACAATTTATAAATTTTAAAAATGAAAAACTAAATAAACTAAAAGATTAAAAAAAAAAATTAATTAAATTAAAATTTAATAAATTTAATAAATAAATTTTAAATTTTAAAAAATGATTAATCTAAAATATTAAATTTAAAAACAAAATTAAAAAAAAAAACAAAAAAAATTAAAACAAATTAAATTTAAAATAAAAAATTTGAATTAAAAAAAATAATTTTAAATTTTCTGAATTTAAAAAAAAAAAAAAAAAAATTTGATCATGGTGGCGCTGCCAATTGGCCTCCCACCACGGGAGGGTGATTCCCGGAATCGGCCTCCCGCCTAGGTGGCAGCGGAGGCCGGTTGCTGGGTGAGCGAGGGGTTGCATGCAGCCTCCCCACCCGCACAGTGGCCGACCTCCGCCGCCACTTGGGCGGGAGGCCGATTGGCGGCGCCACCACGCTCATTTTTTTTTTTTGATTATTTATTTATTTATTTTTTAAAATTCAAAATATTTATTTATTTATTTATTTTCTAAATAAGACTAATTCTATTAAGAGGAGAAATATATGGTACAATCAAGCTTGCATGCAAGCGAAGCAGAAAAAGCTAGGGCGCCGAAGGTGATAGGCTATCAACCTTGCTCCTGGATGACAATCAGAGAATGAGCAAAAGATAACACAGAAAAGCATAGAAGCTGGATCAGTACATAGGTATCTACCCAGTGAGGGTGGATACTGCCAAACGACATTTTTTCCCTTTTTTCTTGCTTACTTTGACCCAGCCAGTGGAATTTGACTAAGCCATGACCAGTTGTAGACTATTCTGCCCAGGGGGCGGAATATCCTTATCGGAGTACGAGGACGAAGATACGTGAGTGCGTTTCTGAGAGATCGGCGGGGCAGAGGGATCCACAGGACTGGCAGATGGAACATCCAACGGAGACCCAACATTCTTCCCATCTGGTTCAATTTCCTCCTCATCCGAGCTGGAGGAATCAGAGTCATCCATGGGGGCGGGGAGGAACACAGGGATTCCAGCTCTTGGATTTGTGCTTGCGATTTAGATTCTTCTTTTTGTCGTGGAACTCGGTACATGCATTTTGGAGGTTCCCCGTTTGATGACAATGGCGGCAACGGAAAGCTGTATTTTCATAGTCCAAGGTTTGTGTCGAGTGGAAATCCCCAATCTTGAGATTGGTCTGATCCGAAAACCGTTTGTTGATATCTATTTCCGCACATAATCTTCCATAGGTGTAGAGTCCATTCTCCCTCCTTGAGGAGTCCATAGCGAGATAGCGTCCTAAGGTGTCTCCAATGGCTATGAAAACAGAGATGTGCCATAGATGCACCGGAAGGTTCGGGAGCCTAACCCAAATGGGAAGTTTGGTGATGACAGCTGTGGAAGGGTCGAAGTCTGGAAACCATGGAGTGAGGAAAAGTCCAGCCGAGCCCCAGAACCAAGGGCCTCCCATTAAGGCTTTTTGGTAATCTTCATCCAAGTCAAAAGCTACAATGAAGAAGCCTTTCGAGCATAAGTAGATTTTGCTTTTATTACTCCAGTTGGTATGGATCCACTGGTATAAGTCTGCTGTACGAGGCCAAAGACCATTGAATCTGCATATGATTGCAGATTCTGTAAATTGCTGGTAGTGATCTTCAATCGCAGGATGAGAGCAATCAATGGAAGGGATTTCCTCTGATTTATCCACCAGAAAGGGCTTGGAAGCCATAGTTGGTTGAGATGCTTTCAAAGAAGACTGAGGGTGGGTAGCACCTTTATGGACTGCATCTTTAAAAGAGAAAGGAGGAGCAGAGGAGGTCTTCCCAAAGGACCCTCCTCTAAGACGAGAAATGACCATAATAGAAGCATCTTTTTTAATACAGTAAAAGGAGAGGGGAAGGGGATCCTTTAGCTTTTTACCTTGATATATCAATCTCTAGAAAGAGGATGGGATCCTCAGCTGGAGTTCAAGTTTTAGCAAAAGATCCTCCACAAGATCTGTAGCCCTCACCCAAAGCATCATCGTTTTGCCAAAGAGGAGTGTGATTTGGATCTGAAAAGCAGGTGCTTCTTCTGGCAGATCTGACTGGTCTGAGAGACACATTTGCATCCAGCTAGCTGTGAAGGCAGAATCTGAAGCCTCACCTGTGAGGAGCGCATGTTCTAAAGAAATCTCCGACCCTCTACAAGCCACAGTTCTGCTGTGGAGATGGGTACTCTGTAAAGCAGTAGAGCCATGAGTGATAGCCATAGAAGACCTGGCAACAAAAGGGCAGGCGACAGCCTAGTGAGGAGGGGAAAAACCCCAATATTGGGCTTCATCTGAAGTTCTTCTCCTTACTATGAGGACGATTATTGTAGTTCTACTAGACGCTATAGCAAGATATGTATCCATGCCGACAACGTCTGCCTCTGAGCCGAGGAGAGACCAATGCAGGGATCTGTCGTCCTTCACAGTTGGGAATGCAACTGAAAGTTTGACCATGCAGAGAACAACTAGCAGATCTGGAAAGGTAACAGGGGCGAATCGAGACCCCAAACAGAAGCAGGCTCGATTAAGGCGTGAATCTACAAGTAACGCAAAACATTTACTTCTGCAAGAGCATGGAGGTATTGCGAAGGCGGGAAGCCTGCATATGGGGCTTAGAAACTCCATGCCGCACAGAAGCATCCATTCTCTAGTTCGCGAGGGGGCGGCTGACCCAGAGCCGCAGAGGAAGCCATTACGAGGAACTCTAACAGATGCGCTTTCCATCGTTCTTCTGCGCGCTTGTTCCCACTCAAAAAGATTCAAAGATTCCTCTCAAATATTTATTTATTTATTATTATTATTTTTTTTAATTTAATTTTTACATTTGAAATTTAATTTGTTTTGATTTTTTTTTTGTTTTAATTTTTTTGTTTTAAATTTTTTTTTTCTAAATTTTGTTAATAATTTTTATTAAATTTTGTATTTTTTTTTTTAATTTATTTGAATTAATATTTTTTTTTTAATTTTTAAAATTTTTTTATTATTATTTTTTTAATTACATAAAAATTTTTATATATTTTTTTATTTCAATTAAGATTGTGTATTTAAAATTAGATTTAAAAAAAAAAAAAAATTAAACTTAATATTTTCAAATTAATTTGTTTTTTATTTTATTTTTTATTTAATATATTTTTTTGTAATTTTTTTTTTAATTTCTCATTTTTAATTGATTTTTAAAGTTTTTTAACTTTTTATTTTAACAATATTTTTTTTTCTTTATATTTAAAATTTATTTTTTATTCCAAAATTTGTTTGTTTATTCATTTATTTATTAAAATTTAATATTTTTCTTTTTTAAATTTAATTTGTTATTTTAATATTAACATATTTTTTTAATTTAATAAAATCTAATATATATATATTTAATTTAAGTTCATATATATATATATATATATATAGATATATTATTTTTTATAATTTAAATTTAATTTATTTTTTAAAATTTATTTGTTTTTTTTAATATATATATATTTTTAAATTTAATATTTTTATTGTATTTTATTTTTCATTTTTTAATATATATATATTTTTATTTTTATTTATTTTTTTTAATTTTTATTTTAAAGTTTTAAATTTATTAAAATTTAATATATTTCTTTAAATTTAATTTTTTATTTGATATATATATATATATATATATATATATATATATATATATATATATATATATATATATATATATATATATATATATATATATATATATATATATATATATATATTAAATTTAATAAACATTTTCTTTTTTTTTAAAGTTTAATTTCTATATTTAATTTTTTATAATTTCTTTTTTTTTTAACTTCTTCTTCTTCTTCTTCTCTTTTTTTTTTTTTTTTTTTTTTTTTTTTTTTTTTAAATTAAATATTTTTGTTTTTTTGTTTTTAATTTTTTATTTCTATATATTTTGAAATTTTAATCTTTAAATTTTTTTATTTTTTATTTTTTTTTTCTTAAATTTTAGGTTTTTTTAAATGTTTGAATTAAAATTTTTATTTTGTTTTTATTTTTATTTTTTGATTCCTATATATTTTTAAACTTTAAGCTTTAAAATCTTTTTATTTTTTAAATTTATTTTTTTCTTAAATTTTAGGTTTTTTTTAATGTTTGAATTTTAAAAATTAAAAAATGTTATTTCTATTTTTAAAAATGTCAAAAATATGACAATTTTTTTTTTTTGTTATTCCAGCATCAACTTGTTTTGTTTTGAGGGTGTTTTTTCAATAATTTTTTCAAGAAACAATTTTGTTTTTAGCATAATTTTATAAAATGTTGAAATTTGACCTTCAAAAAAAGCCAAGTGCGTTCTGGAATACACTTTTTTTGTTTTTGGAGTGTTTTTTCATGTTTTTTGAGTTTTTTTGGGCTAGAGTTCCCGTTTTGAGGTCAGGTTACCTATTTCATCGATAACAGTGTTTGCATAGATTAGAAAAGTAGTTTGGCAAAACTAATTCCTTTTGCCATTGAAGACTTCTTATTTTTTTGCTTCTTCTTCTTATTCATATGATGTCATAAAATGCCCACAAGCTGAGCCAAATGTCATGCTCTGATACCACTGTAATATCTTAAAATGGGAAATACGGGAATATAGAACATATGCATAATTCCAACTACGGTAAAACAAGAATAAAACATATAGAACAGGAAAAATGTTGGAATACATCAAAACGTAATACATATGAGCATAAATAATTGAGCCATATCATTATGTATAAAAAACAAAGGAATATACACAGTGCTACAAAAAGGGATGCAATCAAGCCATCAAAATATGGTTGAAACAACTCTACTGAAAACTAGCACTAGAAAGTAAAAATTGTTGTTGTTGCTAGAAATTTCTTGCTGGCCCTCATTTTTTTATCTCATTTGTTTAATTAAATACAATTTATTACCATTATATCCATCCATATACCATCCATAATCACTCTATTTTTACCAATTTATGTATATCCAGGTATATAAATTATTTTTTTCAATTTATAGAATTTTTCACAAAAAATGAATTTTAAGTGCATTTTTGGACAAGACTAGAAATTCAAGTAATGGCTTCATTGATGTCATACTTGTAGGACACCTGGGCTCAAACTGAGCACATTTATAGAAATATTGGGAAATAAGAATGGATGTGCACTTATTGGTTCGCTCAAACCGAGCTAGGCCTGGTCAAAGTCGGTCAAATAAGACCTGTTATAATGGAAATCCCTATGAAATAGGCCAAAATTAGAATTTTATGGGATTTTCCAGATTTTGAGAGATTAGATGGATGAGATAGAACAAAATATATAGGATAAGGATAAACATGGATGTTAGAGACATTTTAGTTAATTTTGTTTCATATTTCTCTATTTAAGCCTAAGACATTGAAGGCACGATATGTAGAATTTGTATAATTTCACTTGGATATTTCTGAAACTTTGAGAGCTAATTGAAGAACTAGTTATATATCCATTTAAGTTATTATATATGGTGAATTCCTGAGTGTGTTTCAGTATCTGAAAGTAATCTCAGTGTGCCAGGAAAGGGTGGAGGCCCCCCACACTGAGCTAAGTGCACTTTCTTGTTAATTTAGTTTCAATTTCCTCAATTAGTTTTGTTTCATGCTTAATCAATTAATTAGATGTATGATGATATTTTATGATTACTGATGAATCCTAACCTAATTTATAATCTTCATATGAAGGGTCAAACTAGTGTTTAAGTTAAACTCTCCTTCTATCTGATAAGGGACTAGAAACTAGAATTCATCTTTCTTTCTTTTAAGTGATTTTCTAAATTTCCAATTTTCTAACAATGGCATTAATGATGAATGAATTTGTAATGAAGGACAACAAGGACCTCCTTATTTAGGAGCCTCTTATATTATTCTTTTATACATCTTGAGCTATTATTCATTAGTGGTTTTGATTTATGTTCATGAAATAGTATTGTAGAGAAGGACAAACAAGTTCTCATAAGTTATGAGCTTCTTCTTCTACTTATTACATAATTGAATTAGAAATCATTTAGTTAAGTTTTATATTTGTAATATGTATTTCCTTTAATTTCAATAATTCATCTTCTAAACTTGACTATAGTTGAAATCCATATATTTTGGAGATTCTTCTAAGTTCTACAAGCCCGGATTGATAATAAAATACTTGTGTTAGTTTACCTAGTAAACGGACCCAACATTTTGGTGTCGTTGTCGGGGAAGCATATTTCAAAGTGGTCAAATAGAAAGATTAAAGAAAACAACAACAACAAAAATACATCAAAAACAACAAAAACATAGTTTTTCTTTTAAGTTGTGTTTCTTTATGCCTAGAAATAGAGATCCGAAGGGTAGATTCGTTAATAAAAACCTCCCAACAATTCGACCATCCAAACGACTAACAACACTAGTTGCTAGAAGACCTACTCTAGAGGAGTTACAGGAAAAACAAAGATCAGGACAAAGATTAACTCCAATTGAAAGACAAAACTTGTTGGCCTTGGAGGTAAAAAGAAAGAAATAACCAAAAGAAACTCCTTTCCTAGGAAAACAAAAGGAAACAAGAAAACTAGTTGTTGAAAAATTAGAGCAACTTGTTCTTGAACAAATTAAGATAGTTGAGGAAATAAAAAATCAAACTCATATTGAAACATTACAAATCTCTGAACAAGAAATGAATCAAGAAGGAGAAGGATCTAATATGCCAATTATGACTCCTGAATAGAGAATCGAATATTAGAGACAACAAAGGGAATGGAAAAGGAAAAGAGAGGAAGATAGAAGAATAGAAGCACTAAGAAGGATAGAGGAAGAAGAAAATAGAGAAAATGAAAACAAAAGACTACATGATAATGAACAATAAAATGATAATGATCAGGAATCTACTTTTGGCTTTCCAATATTAGACACAAGAAAAATATTAGGAGAAGAAGTGAAAATGAAAAACATTCCACCTTTTGTATTTCCTAACTTTTATGGAATGTCAACAGAAGATCCAGATTATTTTATGTTCGAATTTGATATCTTATGTAGAACTTATGGATACATGGATGACATACACAAGCTTCGCCTCTTTCCTTCTACTTTGAAAGAAGCAACATTAAAATTATTTATGGGTTTAGGAGAATGTACAATTGTTTCTTGGGATGATATGAGTTTTTTTTTCTTAAAAAGTATAAAGCTTACTACAGGGCTAGAGACTAAAAAAGAAGACATTTTTAGAATGACACAACAAGAATATGAAATTTTGGAGGAGTATTTAGAGAGATTTATTTATAATTTTCAAAAATCCAAAAACATTCTTTGAATCCCGATACCATTCACATAATTTCTGTTAAGGGTGCCAAAGATGAATACTTAGATATCCTCAATGTGATGGGAAAAGGAGATATCTCAAACCTACCATTTGATGAAATTGCTAAACTTTGTCAAAAATATTCTAGGGGAAGATCAAAAAGTGGAAAGAGGGATGTTACATCAAGAGCTTCCAAATCTACAACAAGTGGACTAGTTACAAGAGTAGAAATAGGAATTTTACTAGAAAATTTCAAAACAGATCTCTTAAGCACTTTGGGAACAAAAGTAGATGTTTTAAAATCCAAGAAGAAGAAATAAGAATAAGATCAAATATTAGCAATTTTTTTTCCAAAGTGTAGGGAAAAACATCCACTTAGGGAATGTCCTTTGCAAGGTATACAAGTGTGTGGACTTTATACAAAGAATCATGCAACTAAAAACTACCCAAAATTGAAAGAGTTCCAAATGAAAAAAGTACAAGGGGTATATTCTCTCTACTATATGGCACCAAGGAGACCTTGGAAACCAAGGATGCTTAAAATATTTCCTCAATAAAATAACAAGAATTTTCAATAGCCTCCTCAGAATTCATGGAACACTCCAATTCCATCGCAGGCTTGACCTCCACGGCAATATCAAAACCAACCTACACAAGGTTGGAGAGGATACTGTTATGGAAACGAGCCACCTCAACAAATCTACCCTCAAAAATATCAATATCAACATCTATACTAGTAACCATACCCTCAACAACCATTCCAATACCAATAGTTCCAGCAACATCAACCAATGCCATTTCCACCTAAAAATTATGCACCAATTCTAACTCAACCTCAGCAGCTTCAGTTGCCTTCTAACCAACCACCTCCTAGACCAACACAATTTCCAACTCAGCCAGTATCTAATCCAAGTAACAAAGTGGATAAACCAACATACAATGTGGAAGAGGCTACATACTATCCTACATATTCCATTCTTCCCATACAATATGTCCACTTAAGGTCTGGGAAGGTGTTAAACACAAATTATCCTCCAATAATAGAAGAAAAAACTAAACAAGGAGAAAAAACTCAGAAACCTTAACCAGAAAATAAAATTCAGAAGGGAAAAGTTATTATGACTCAAACGCCACCTTATCCAGAGAGGTTAGTACAACAAAATATCCCAATGTCTCTACCTTAATTTTATATTCTAGATGAATTGAAGAATTCATATGTCAAAATTCCTTTGTTGTGGGCAATAAAAGATATTCCAATATATGCAAAAACAATAAAGGATTTATGCATCAAGAAATCTGGTAGAAGAAAAAAAGATTCACCCACAATCCAGGTCATTGGAAGATTAACTAGTCTCATGTCTACAAATACAAAAATTGAGAAATATGTTGATCCTGGAATGCCTATGGTTACCATCTCGATCAATAGTTTTTCAGTACCAAACAATTTAATATATTTGGGATCAGCTATAAATGTTATGACTATAGAGACTATGAAACATTTAAACTTGAACAACATTAGACCCAATACTACAATTTTAGAGCTTGCAGACAGATCTAAAGTTGTACCAGAAGGAATATTAGAAGATATCATTGTCTCTCTGGATTCATGGGAGTATCATGTAGACTTCCTCATCTTGCAACAAAAAAAAATTTTAGGAGGCCATCCATTAATTTTAGGCAGACCATGGTTAGCCACTGCAAATGCCTTCATTGGATGTGGGTTAGGAAGTATGATCATTTCACATGGGGATGAAAGGAAACATGTTACATTATATCCTCCAACACAATCTCCTTCTTTATTATCATGGCTTGATGGATAAGAACAATAGGAAATTCAATATGTTCTTAGTATTAATCAAGTATATAATGTTAGAGAAGAGGAAGAAAATGAGGATTTATTATATCTTTTCATCTCAGAACCAAATATTCCAGAGCAACTTCGAATAATACAATATGAAGATGCAAGTCATCTTTTAAATCAGTGTTTCTACGAAAACTGTACTATTCAATCACTGCAAAATTCATTTGAAAGTATTTTTCATGTTAACTCAATTACCAATTCAAAGCGTAAAATAATTGAAATCAATCCTGGAAGGAATTTGAATATTGGTAATAACTTACAATCATCACAAGAAAAAGAGGTAATAACATTGTTATAGAAATACTCAAAATATTTTGTCTGGGATTACACAAATATGCAGGGGATTCATCAAAAAACATGTATTCATCACATTTACATTGATGATCAAATCAAACCTATGAGACAACCACAAAGAAGGATGAATCCTATGATGAAGGAAATAATGAAAGAATAATCGTAGAAACGGTTACAAGTTGGATTCGTTTATCCTATTTCTATTAGTCAATGGGTTTCCCCCTTAGTTCTAGTGCCTAAGAAAAATGGAAAGCAGAGAATTTGTGTAGACTACAGAGAGCTTAATAAAACCACATTAAAAGATCATTTCCATTTACCATTTATTGATCAAGTACTAGATTTATTAGCTGTGAAGAAATTCTTTTATTTTCTTGATGGATTTAGTGGATACAATCATATAAATATAACATTGGAAGACCAAGATAAAAAAACATTTACTTGTCCATGGGGAACATATGCATATAATGTTTTTCCATTTGGGTTATGTAATGCACCTGCTACTTTTCAGAGAGCAGTCATTGCAATATTTGTTGATCTGATCCATGAATGTGTACATTTCTACATGGATGATTTCACTGTGTATGGTGGAACATTTGATGATTGTTTAGAAAATCTTGAATTTTTTTTGAAAAGATGCATAGAGACGAATCTATCCCTCAATAATGAAAAATGCTTTATGATGTTAACTAAGGGAATAGTGTTGGGACACCATATTTCTTCTTCGGAAATTAAGGTGGATCCAGAAAAATACAAGTCGCTATGAATTTAATGCCACCCACAACACAAAAGGAAATAATAAGTTTCTGGGGTTATGCAGGATACTATAGGAGATTTATTCAAAATTCCAGTAAAATAGCTTTGCATTTATTCAAGTTACTTGCAAAAGACGTGGAATTCCAATGGAAAAATAATTGTCAAAATGCATTTGATATATTAAAATAAAAGTTGTCAGTTGCACCCATTATTCGAGGACCCAATTGGTCATTGCCATTTCATATATCTATTGATGTATTTGACACTACTATAGGAGGATCACTGGGACAGAAAGAGAACTAGTATAATTATGCCATATACTTCATAAGAAAAAACTTAACACCAACAGAATTAAACTATACTGTTACAGAAAAAGAAATGTTAGTTGTAGTACATGTAGTTAATAAGTTTAGGCATTGCATAACAGGTTATCAAGTATTCATTCACACTGATCATTTAGCCATAAGATATTTAATGAACAAAGTAATTACAAATGGCAGAATTACTAGATGGTTGTTATTAATGCAAGAATTTAACATCACTGTACAAGATCGACTAGGAAAGGATAATCAAGAAGCAAAATTTATATCAAGAATTCATTCACCTGGTGATCCAAATCCGGTTTCAGATAATTTCCCAGATGAACATACATTTGCTATAACTGTCAAAACTCCATGGTTTGCAGATGTAGCCAACTATTTATCATTTGGAATCCTACCATATTACACAAATAAACATAAAATAAAGATAATTAGAGAAAGTGGTAGATATAGTTGGGTCAATGATGACCTCTTTTATACTAGTTCTGTTCTGATATTAAGAAAATGTGTTAAAGAAGATGAGATTATAGATATTTTGAAATAATGTCATGATGAGCCATGTGGTGGTCATTTTGCATACAAGTGGACGACATACAAAGTGCTAAAACTTGGCTACTACTGGCCAACAATATTCAAGGACTCCAAGGCCTATGTAAAGAGATGTGGAAGCTGCCAAAGTATTATAAGACTAGTGGCATCAGATGAAATTCTATTAAATCTATAAGTAATCATAGAACCATTTGAGAAATGGGCTCTAGAATTTGTGGGACCAATAAACCTGCCGTGAAATGGGAATCAGTACATATTGGTATGTACAGATTATGTTACTAAGTGGGTGGAGGAAAAGGCAGTGGCACGAGCAACATAAGAAACAATGGTTTCATTTCTATTTGAATAAATATTTGTAAGGTATGGAGTTCTACGAAATTTTGTTACAGACCAGGGAACAAAATTCACCTCCAAGCTTGTAAGGGATCTCACAGAAAAGTACAAGATCAAACATAGAAAATCTACTCTGTATCATCCACAAGCGAATGGACAAGTGGAGTCCACTAACACATTTTTGGATAATATCATGACAAAAAATGTGCAGATGAATAGAAAAGACTGGTCAAAAAATTTGAGAGATGCACTATGGGCCTACAGGATCACTTGGAGGAACACAACTGGATTCAATCCATACCAGTCGGTATATGGTATGGAAGTCTTGTTACCCATAGAATTTCAAATTCATACATATAGACTTTTAGCAAAGTTGGGAATTGAATTATCTAAAGCACAAGCACAAAGAGTAATTCAATTAAATGAATTGGATGAAATAAGACAGCAGGCAGTGGAACATATATCACTAGTGCAAGAGCAAAGAATAAAATGGCATGATCGATTCATCAAGGATATATTTTTTCAAAAGGGCGACTAGGCACTATTATTTGACTCCAATTTTAAATATTTCAAGGCAAATTTTACAACTCATTGGCTTGGGCCATATGAGATAGAAGAGATCTTCGACAATGGAGCGGTCAGAATAAAAACAATAGATGAAGCGTCAATTTCATTTGTAGTGAATGGATATAGGCTTAAAGTATACAATAGGCCTGTCAATAAAGAAGATTTTATGAAAATAATTTCAACAGAAAATGATATGGAAATAATGGAAGAGAATAATATGCCTTATTTAGTTCCAGAAGAATAAACAAAAAAACAAAATTAATAATAATAATAAAAGAGTTTGGTTGTGAGAATCCAGGTGAATGGCACAATAAAAACATGAATTCATATCAGAAAACCAACTTGTTTGGCCAATGCGAATTATGTATTTTGTTTTGTTTTTTTACTTCAATATGGTTTTGTAGAGTTAATCCTCCAAGACATGCAAGACTTGAGGACAAGTCTTAACATCAACAAGGGGGGAGTTGTAATAAAACTATGTAAATAGTTTGAGCAGTTGAATTGAAGAAGGAACCTGAATTACATGACAAAAGGGACTTGATACATCATTGGAAATATTATGCAGAAGGGACCTGATACATTATTGAAAGGATTTTGCAAATGGGACCTAAGATATCATTGAGAATATTATGCAGAAGGGACCTGTATCATATGACAGAAGAAACTTGAAACATTGTTGAAAATTACATGTCAAAAGGGACCTGAAACATTATTTATAAAATCACTACATAAGGGACCTTAACTACATCAACATTCAAGCCTGAAGAATATGTCATAAGGGACCTGAAACATCAATTACAAATTGCAGAAGGGACTTGAACAACATCAATATTCAAAGATCCTAAATCAATAATCAGATGCGAAAACATGAAGCAAAAATAAGTCTCTACATTTCAATATATCCTGGAAGATCCATCGCTATAATAATAAAGAAATTTTCGACCATCATTTGACTCGAGGACATCATTGACATCAAAACATTTATGGGAGTACAATTACAGTAAGTGAAAATTTTGCTCTTAAAATTTTGATTTTAAAAAAAATTCTAGAAGTTGTTAAGACTAATGTAGTGCTTGATATGAATTCCATTATATCCTACCACTACCCTAATTATTTTACCCATTGTAATCACCTATTCATTACCCTTTTCCTACACTTACCCTCATACATTTAACCATCATTCCATATACCATCATTTCAATCATTTTTAAACCATCACATTAATCCTAAATATTTTCTTAAGCATGTGGATCAAGAATTAAAGGCCCAATATTCAAATCCTTGTTGACCTACAAAAAAAACAAAAGTTAGTGTCATGATAGAAATTTAATTTTAAACATGACCATTCTAGGGTCATTTTAAAATTAAATTAAACAAGATTAAGACCTAAGATATAAGCGCAAATGTGCAAACATATATTATATGATAATCTAAAGTATGGAACAATGCAATTGAAAAAACCTAAGTGGATGGAGCGCACAATGAAAAATGACAAAACATATGCAAATGATAGAACCCACGATTGAAATGAAAACACAATGCAATAAAAACACGAATTATGGTGCATTTTGATTAAGGTATGGGCATGCAAAGGAATGAAGGGGGATATGAGTGAAGAAGAGAACTTGAGTTATGGTGACGGGATGTATGCAGACATTGTGGAGCAATGACGTAGTGTAGGTCAGAGAAACTAAGCCACGAAGGCATATGAGTCAGAGGTTGGCATGAAAAATAGTCAACACAAATTCAAAAACACAGTGCTATGCAATACAAAAAACCCTACGCAAATACTGAAGCCTCCACCATTTCTAAACTAACAGACCCATGTGATTGGACTCTTTCACCATCACAGCCATTGCAGGCTCACAGAAAGGAAGTTGAAAGCTATGAAAACCATGGGCATGCATTCGAACAACCTGGAAGAAGGAAATTGAGTAAGAAAATGCGGAAAGTTTGTGAAGAGAAACTTCAGCCAAGATAAGCAAGCATAAAAAATAGTAAAAGAGGAATCGGAGAAAGAAGAAGAGGAGTGGAGTTAAGAATTGATGTAGACAAAGATTTGAGCCGAGATATCTGGCCGTCGTATTAATTAAACACACCAACAAAATTGCAGAGATCTCGTGGAAGAGAACAGGTAGGAACAAAATCCAGATTTTTCTCATTGGTAAACAAATTTCAGAATGCATGAAACTGTAGATTTTTGTGTTGAACACGAGTTGAACTACAAGATATAAATGTATGTCTCTACCACTGTTTAGTTTTCCTCTTCCACCGTTAGCTTAACTCTGCCACCTACTAGCACATGAGGATCCTGAGATGATTAAAGAAGAGTCTTAACAGTAGTAATGTTGAGAAATTAAACATAGGATACGAGGCTAAACTTAGAGAAAATATCGAGATTGATCCAAAGCAAGTAAACGAAATTGAATTCTTCCACATATAGTCTCGGAATTATCATATTTCGTTTTACAAAAAAGGAGAGTGTTGCACAGTGAGTTAATTTTGAAAATACAATGAGCCATTTCATGAGCCATTTGATGATTGTTGACATATACACAGTGAGCCATTCGTTGAATATTTTTGCACATAGTGAGCCTAAATCATTTCAGATTGATTGCACAATGAAATTATATCTATAGAAAAAGGCTTATGTATGAATTTGAAGAGAAGAAGAACATTGTGGCATGAATTTAAAAAAAAAATACACAGTCGATTTAGAGGCAGAGAATTATACATCAAAACATAGGAGATGTTTTACAAAATTTTGATAAAACAGAGAATAGGAAATGAGAAATCGATTAATAAAAACATGTTTAAAATTTTTTTATAATCTTTATATATCAAAATTTTGTGTTTTTATCAGTTTGTGGAAGAAGTGGGTTTTTTTTTGTAAAAGAAAAGAGGTCGAAGAAGATTGATTTCATTCCTTTCTCAAGAGCATCATAGAAGAGGTAAGCCTTATAACCATGAAAAAAATGCATGAATCAATCAACAAGATCTATATGTGTGCATAATTTCTATTTTCAAAATGAGAATGTTGACAGTGCAAGGTTAAATAAATTGGTTTTCAGAGCATATGGCTACCAGGGTAGAACCAAAATATTCCCAGATTGAGTATTCGGAAAAAGAGACCATAGAAAAAAATTATCACGCTAGTCTAATAGGCTTCCTCCAAAATTTTAATGGACACAATGAGAGCATCACAAAGGAGTTCATAAAAAATTACACACAAGAGAAAACCATTGTGGGAAACTTGGTTAACCCATTAAATCCAGAATCCATTTCTCAAGCCTTAGATATACCACTGTCACGGGAACAATATCATAAGGATTTTCACTTTAAATATAAGGGATGGACTTTCTTTTTGGAGAAAAATAGGAAGGGATCATTTGATAGAACCAAGGGGATTCCAAGGGAATGGTTTAATGAACCATGGGAAGAGTTGTTAATTATTCAGATGTTTTTCACATGTGACATTAGGCACAATGTAGTGCATCTCTATCATATCAAATTACTCCATCATATCAAGGAAGAAGTGAAAGTAAAATTTCCATACTTCTTCTCAAAAAATTTGATTAAAATCATATAGAATGTGAGGAATGAAACTAAACCCAAGGAAGCACAAATATACCATTAGGGAATCATCAAAATTATTGTAGAGTATCAAATGAAAACCAAGGGTATAATATGGAAAGTGTTTTTAACTCAACATCAATTTGAAGAAAAATCATAGAGGAGAAGTTTAAACGAGTGAATGAAACAAAGAGAATATTGAACTCACCTCTTTTTCCAAGGAGAAGGTCCAAAAAGAAACAAGACACTATCATGGTTGAGTGAGAAGCATCTTTCATATCCATTCTTAAGAGACATAGGAGAAAAATTCTAGCAGACACAAGCAGTAAAGAGAAAGACCCTGAGGTACAAATTGTTGAAACACCTCCCACAACAAAAAAAATTGATGAAATCATTGAAAGATTGTAGAAATAAGCCTTTGAAAAAACATTGGAAATAGATTCTTACTTTGATAATGCTAAGTTAGAAGCCACTTCATTTTCCAGAGACACAAGAGAGGAAGAGAAAGAGTTTCACCTTAACAAAATAAAATACTTAACAGATCAATTGGAGGTACGAAAAATTTTGGAGTGGCATTTGAAGCAAGAAAACAATACATACATGAAAAACAATACCAAATTGATCAAGGAAAATGAAAAGCTTAATGAGAAAGTTGGAAAATTAGAGACAAATAATACCCTTCTTTCTAAAAAATCTTATAGGTGGTTGAATGAGAAAAACACATGGAAATATAGGTATGAAAGACAAAAAGTGATGGCTTCAATCTATAAGGGATAACAATGTAAAGGGATAGATTATCTTTTACAAGTAGCACAACATGAGGCATCTCGATCAGGTACATTATCTACATCAGAGCTCAGGAGATCCAAGAGAAAGAAGCAAGCATAAGGACATGCTTGTACATCAGCAAGGGGGAGATGTTGGCCCTCATTTTTTATCCAATTTTGTTTAATTAAAAACATTTTATTACTATGCTATCCATCCATATTCAGTCTATTTTGACCAATTTATGCACATCCAGGTATATAAATTAATTTTTGCAATTTTCAGAAATTTTTACAAAAATTGAATTTTAAGTACATTTTTGGACAAGACTAGAAATTCTCGTAATGGCTTCATTGAAGTCATACTTGTAGGAGACATCGGCTAAAATTGAGCACATTTCTAGAAAAAATGGGAACTAATAATTGACTTGCACCTATTGGTTCGGTCAAACTGAGCTTAAACAAAACCGGTCAAAGTCGGTCAAACATGATTTGTTATTATGGAAATCCCTAAGAAATAGGCCAAATTTAGAATTTTATGGGATTTTCCAAATTTTGAGTGACTAGATGGATGAGCTTGACCAGAATAGATAGGATAAGGATAGAAATGGTTGTTAGAGAAATTTTAGTTAAGTTTGTTTCATATTTCTCTATTTAAGCCTAAGATATTGAAGGCAGATATGTAGAATTTGTATAATTTCACTTGGATATTTCTGAAACTTTGAGAGCTAATTGAAGAACCATTTCTATCTCCTTTTCTACTGTTCTATATGGTGAATTATTTATTGAGGTTTAGTAGCTCAAAGTAATCTCAGTGTGCGAGGTAAGGGTGGAGGACCCCCACACCGAGCTAAGTGCACTTTCTCGTTAATTTAGTTCCAATTTCTTGAACTAGTTTTATTTAAAGCTTAATCAGTTAATTAGATGTATGATGATATGTTATGATTACTGATGAATCCTAATATAATTTCTAATCTGCATATGAAGGTTCAAATGAGTGTTTAAGTTAAACTCTCCTTCTATCTGATTAGGGACTAGAAACTTGAATTCATCTTTCTTTCTTTTAAGTGATTTTCTAAATTTCCAGTTTTCTAACAATTGCATTAATGATGAATGAATTTGTAATGAAGGAAAGCAAGGATATCCTTAGTTAGGAACCTCTTCTATTATTGTTTTATGCATCTTGAGCTATTTTTCATTAGTGGTTTTGATTTTTGTCCATGAAGTAGTATTGTAGAGAAGTACAAACAAGTTCTCCTAAGTTAGGAGCTTCTTCTTCTGCTTATTACATAATTGATTTAGAAATTAATTTAGTTAAGTTTTATATTTGTAATATGAATTTCCTTTAATTTCAATAATTAATCTTAAAAACTTGACTATAGTTGACATCCATATATTTTGGAGATGCTTCTAAGTTCTACAAGCCTAGATTGATAATAAAATACTTGTGTTAGTTTACCTAGTAAACAGACCCAACACTTCTGCTTCTCGCAAGAGGATATATGTGCGAGAGGCTGATTGAGTGCATAGAAATATCAAGGATTTTAACCACGGACTCTACTCTAAAGCCACAGAAAAAACAAGAAATGGTTTTGCCAAGTTTTGAGTTTGGAATTTGGGCCCTTTTTGGGTTGCAAACTGCACCCCTACTATCTTAGTTACGTACTCCCTGGAGACAACTGCTAATCTGGGGCTGAAAGAATGATCTATCTGCTAAAATAGTACCCACTCAGCTCACTAACTAAAGTTCTGGTCCCTTCTCTCGATCCCAAGCTGAGAACCTCAAAATCTAGCTCATCCACTGAATATGGAGTTGCTGCATGCACAATTGCTGGGTAATACTATATTGTCTAGGAGGGCTAATGATGTAGCTTGCTGATAGATAATAAAATTTTTATCCTAATTTGCTGAAGTGATCCCCGAAGTGAAGGTATAATCCCTCATAGGATTCCAATATTAGTTTCTTGGAACTTTCTCTTCTTCTCAAACCCTCACTATAGAATTACGCAATTCATGCAGGAAATGTTACTGCATAGGAGAATAGATGGATGACCTGATGCCAGATATGACAATGAAACTCCCGAAAGACTGAAATAGATGCACATTGTGAAGGGTTGATCCCTCCACATGTTTCTCAGTTGAAGTACTGAGAGCAACCTTCCAAATCTCAAACCAAAGTTCAGGAATGTGTAATTCCTATAGCTAGAAGTGCAGTTGAGAGTGCCTGAAAGTGGATGATAGTGGCATTGATTTTCAAATGATGAATTCTTCCCACGAAAACCTTCCTAGAGTAGGCACTCAAAGTCCTCCATGGTTATGTTGGAAATACTGAGAGGGGGGTGAATCAGTATTTCTTTTCAATTGTTAATTTTACCAATTAGATCACCTATATTTAGAACACAAAATGAACAATAAGAATAAATTCTTTTATTAATTTCTTCTTTACAATAAATCAAGTACAATATATGTAGGGCTCCAGCCCTAGATGAAGACACCAATCTTCAATCTCCCAGGCTCCAACCTGTATTTTCCAAGCACCGACTTGGACGTCCAAGGCTCCAACCTTGTCAATTATGAGGCACCAGCCTCAAGGGATCCAACCCTATATCTGGTACAGGCTCCAACTTGGTCTCTTGAGGACTCCTATCCTCTAGGGCTCCAACCCTATATTCCAAGGCACCAACCTTGTCAATTTTGAGGCACCAACCTCAAGGGCTCCAACCCTATCTTCCAAGGCACCAACCTTGTATCTATGAGGCTCCAACCTCCTACTTCATTTCATCAAGATATATTTGGTTATACTTACGGCTCCCAATGACTTCTTCAACGAGCCCTGTTAGTCTTCACTTAGTCTTCATTGTAGTCTCCACATTGTGTCATCAATGACAACCTTGATATTTTCACATGAAGGTGTATCCACTGTCCTTCATGATACCCAATCAAGGATATTTAAGGCCACCTCATGATGGCCAATGCATCATTCTCTCCAAGGATGCCTCCAAGTAGCTTCTGCAAATAGATCTCCAATAATGCTTTCCCAAGATGTCTTCACAATATCTTCAACAAGCTTCTTGATGTTGGCTTCAAAGGATGTTCTCCTATACTCCTTCAAAAGTTCTTCACTTCGACCAGGCTACTTCAACAACGCTTGTTCCAACAAGATGTTCTCAACACAAATGCCCTGGTAATGCTTTAATACTACTGCTACACAAGTTCTTAAAAGAGGTTGCTTCCTGGTCTTTAGTAAGTTCCTCAACAATGTCACCAAGTTTTCAAAATGCCTCCAATGGTGTTTCAATTATGTTTCTTCAAGGTTTGCCTTAGGAATACCCATTTAACAAATAAGAGTTCAAAAGTGCTTCAATAATCCTTCAGCCAAACTTCAATTAAGGTTAAGTATTTGTCCACAGGTTCGAACTGCAATAGGATAATGAGAGTCTATGCCACAAGTGCAAGTGATTATAAAACCATATCTAAAGTCATAGCTCCACAATTTCTGCAATAGATACACAAGAATAAAGTATGAAAATAAGGCTAAGTTACAGGCCTGATTATGTTACAGAGGAACCGAATTGCAGGTCTACACTTGTTCTCAGGAGGCTGAAATTTTCTGGTCTTTACAGGCCTATTTCAAGCTAAGATCAAATGAAAAATTATATTTCCACAAGTCTGAAAAGAGTATCACCACAGCTCCAAAAGGTGGTTACCACAAATCTTTTTTTAATCCTTAGTAATTAACCTCCACAGATCTAATGAGAGGTGTCATCACAGGTTCAAATATATATGCTATTATAGGTTGGAAATATGCGCCATCACAAGTCTGTTGCATTCATAATAATGTACCTTCAAAATGTTTCCACAGGACTGAGAAACAATCTACACAAGATCAGAGCTTCAATAGAATTTGCCCAAAAATGCCCACACAATGATCTTGTTTTATTCTCCTCAACCTCTTCTTTTTCTGTGTTTCTTATTTGTATTTCTCACCGAAATTTATGCCTTAAATGAGAAGTTTAGACTTCAATATATACTAGGTTTAAACCTTTAATGAAGGGACACGTCTCTTGGCCATGATGCATGAGCCTACACAAGTCGGCTTAGGTCAGCTCACTTGACAAAAATTTACCTTAAACTTCAAAAATCAATAACTTTCAAACTGCTTGAAGTTTCGGGCTGAGTAATAGCTCGTTGGAAAGGAAAAATTATGCTCTTCAATATGGTGTAGGTTTAATTAAGGAATTTTTCCTCTAAGGTAGAAAAATATATTTTTTAATGTGACTGATTATTTATGAGTGTAGAAATGGAGGCAGGGAAGAATGCCTTTAAGATAGTGCAGAGATATTACATCAACCAAATGCAACATCATTACGTAATTTTCATCATAAGGACATCAGGCTTCACATCATTGGAGATTTGTCATGTCATCATCAACTTATTGGAAGTAGAACATGTAATCATCTAGTGTTATCATCAATATCATTGGAGGTAGGACATATCATCATGTGTATGTCTTATAGTCCTTCATCAAGTGCAGTGATATGGTAGTCTTCCATTATGATCATCAAGATATATGACTGACACTTCATTTGTGTCTTGACATCTTAAAAAAGGGTTGTAATCACTTGTAATAATCCTCTGGCATATTCAAAAATATCTTCCATCCCAGTCATTGACATCATCATTGACAACCTAGATTAACAGGTTAAGGGTGGGATTCCCTCTCAGGAATACCCAGTGCTAAACAACAGAATAGACTTAGCTAAATAGTTGAACCATGCAAAGAAATGTCTTACGATACTCAACAATAAAAATCCAGACTGCCCTTATTTTCTACCCTCATCTTCCTTTTATGGTTGTGAGCGTTCCCTAGCTTTGGCCCACCTCATAACTACATTGCACATGTAACCACTAGCCTCCATAAAGACAACGTTGTCCTCCATGATATCCATCACTGCTGCAATTACTCTGCACTTCCTCCATCATGTGTGCATTTAATGCACCACATCCTCCATCATCTCTGTAATTGCTTCTCCACTATCTCCATCATCTTGCATAAATTCCTCCACTGTCTCCATCATCTTCCTCATTAATGATCTATGACCTATACTCTTTCTTCATCATTATGTTGCTCTGCTACTCCATAATGCTACTCCACTACTCAACTAACCCACATTCAAACTACATAAGTGGATTGTATTCATCTATTGGGTTTATGGGTCCCTCCACCATTTTATTTACTTAACTAGATAAGAAAAGTAAGAACTTTAATATTCCAATTAGCTAATGGAAAATTTGGAATATTACACAACATAAGATAAACGTTGTCGTTGCGGTAAAAAAACAGTTGCGCCTACAAAAAGATGGATTAGAGCCTCAAATTGGTGATTTTCATTTGCACTTACAGCCCTTATGGCCTACTCTTTCTCCCTACGTCGCAGAATAACCCGAAGGTCTCACTGCATGCTCCAACTTTCGAATGTTGCAATATTGTTGAAGTGGTGTGCAAACAACTTGTGGCCGAAAAAGCCAAGCTCTAGGATATTGTCACCACTCTACAATAGTATTATTCAAATCCTTCAGCACTCTATCAAGAACATATTACCATCCAAATTAAAATCTCCACTTGTGTCTGCGCCACCTTACCACAATTTATCCAAGAGTCACAACAAATTTTCATCCATATTTTTTATTGCAATGTCATTCTTATAAAGAAGAATTTAGTTATTCATCCCTTGCGAGAGAACGCCCAGAACATGTTTCAGCAAGCAATGGTGACCTCTAATATAGAACTAAAGAAGTAGCTTCTGGATCAAGAAGATGCAATAGATGTTCATATCAATCAGTTGTAAGAAGTCACTCACACAACCAAATGAGTTCTATGCAACCTCTTCTTGGAGGCATAGTGACATTTTATCACTTGGAGCATGCTTTCCACGTTTGTTGATCGAAAAATTCAGGAACTTGTTCAATCAAAGGCCAACGATATCAGTGAGTAGATAGTTATGGAAGTTTCAACAAAGGTATCCATACTTCTGGAATTGTGGAAATCATTTATTTCCTCATTAACCATATTTAAGGAGTCAACTCTTCAAAATTTTCTAGATTTGGGTCCCTTGTTTAAAGTTATCGCAAGTGGTCCAAGTGGAATCCAACATGTGTAGAGTTCATAAGCATGAAAAACACATTGACTCGAGGGAGATTCAATGGATTGTGGTCAGGGCATGTTGGGTCCTTCCTTTTTGAAGGAATATAATTTTGAAGGATATTTTGGACAAAGTTGTCAGAAGTAGAGCACCAAAAAATAAATGAAACAGAGGAAAAATTGTTTTAGGATGTAATATCCCCAAAAGGGAACTGTTAGCAAGGCATGACTGGAAAACACATTTTCCAAGAATGGCTGCTACAGGATTTGAAACCAGCACTTGGATCCATTATATATGAGTATCTAAGTCCTAAATCCCAGAGGATATCAAAATCAAATCCTTCATGGTGGGGCAAACAGGCCTCCCACACCTAGTATGGCTTGATCAATGCCCAATGAGGGACTGTAGCAATGTATAAAAATAGTGATGGATATGTAGCATTAAATAAGATCATAAGATGTGTTAAAAACACATAGCCATCAATCCAAGCTACAATAGAAAACTGTACTTCATTTTATGAGCCAAAAGTTGGGGAAAAACAACAATTTATGCCCTAAAAAGGTTAATTTTAGAGATGCGCATAAAAAATAAGGGAAATTGACGGTGGGATCTCATATATTAGGTCATGTGGGACTCACATACCAAATTTGAGCTAAAAAAAATGACTCTAGCTATGTTAAACAGATCTCCCTCTCTCGACATGGCTTAAAAATGCTCAATCCCCATGACTTAATTACTGCAGAATTTACTGAAGCATAGAAAACATGATTTTATGAAGGTGATGGATGAAATATGGTATGGAAATAATTAAATTAGATACATGGTGATTCTCATACAGTATACAAGAGAGAAATAGAAGAATTATATTAAGAAACACTCAAGATTGAGGTGCTGCAACAACATATGGAGACTACAAAGCTTGACAGTGTTATTTTATTGATGCTACAACTGGTATATATTACACTTCATATCTGGAGAATATTTTTACACAAAACGATAGATCCAATATAGATCTGTGTACTAGATGGGCTCCTTAATACACTCCCCTTGGCGATATGAGCAAATCATGAACAATAGTGAGTAGATCTGAGATCTAAGTTGTAGTCCTACAACAATATTTAGGAATTCTGTAGTAAATAGAATGAGATGAAAATCAGATCTGAAATGAACATGTATTGGATGGCCAATCCATGGATCACCACAGTGCAAGGAGAGCCCATTAACACCAGAGATCACTCCTCCAAAACGTTGCTCAAACACCCTACAACTTCCCTCTTGCAGATAACGGAGTTATGGGAGAGAAACTGTGTTGTTAGCTTCAGTACTGAGTAGGCCTGATGCCAAGATCTAAAATTGAAGCTCTAATGATCCAATACACTCTTCCAGGAGGTTAAAAGACACACTCACTGAGAAGAGACACTATATTTTCCTAGATCTGAATAGATTTAGCTTCCACTACTGCAGCCTACAAAAAAAATCAAACCCTCAATAGGATCTGAATTGTGGTTGGAAGATGAAGCTTGGCCCAAAGCCTGATAGTGAACAAGATAGAACAAGTCTCCTGCAAGAGCTACTCAATGAAGGAGGTGGGATTCTCGACCAGGAACACCCAAGTGCTAAACAACACTATTCTCA
>CM076571.1:120109989-120240338 GCA_034641835.2 Pinus albicaulis | reverse complement strand
ATTGTTAGTATGAATTCTTTGTCGAAGCGTACGAAAAAGAACCACTTTAGCTACGCATAACTAATAGCCCTAGCAACAATAATGGCTGCAAAACATCTTCAGATCTGCAATTAGTAGTTAAAGTGCTGCAACAAACAGATCTATAAATGGAAAGATATTAAGCAGTAAAGTAAAGAGTTTGCTCCATGCATCCAACGGACAAGACAAGAACACGATTTTTGAATGAATTTTTATATTACAGGGCACCTGGGAGGAAAACAAGAAGGTGTATCCAACTCTCCTCAATGGGATGGGTTCTTTGTAGTCCTCAGCACTTCAGATCTAAGCTTTCTCTTTCTTGTAGGTGTAGAAAACCCAATGCAAAAATGAAGCTCAATGGGAGCAAATGATGAAAAATGAGACCAAGTGTATAGATCCAGAGTGATCTAGTAGGCAAAAAAAGGTGAGGAATGATGGGGAAGAACCCTCCTATTTATAACAAAATATTGGGTCATTCTAGATCTTGGTGCATGATTAAAATAATGTTAACCAAATCTAGATCCACCTTTATGGAATATTTTATTATATTTGCTGGAGGGAAAGGGTGTTTGACTTGGGTCAAATCCCTTGATTAGTGAAAAATAAATAAATAAATGATTTATTTATCTTTTTAAGGAAGTGGTTGGAAGATAACCAAATAAATAATGATTTATTTGATTAATAGTGGGTGATTTGGTCATATTTAACAAGGAATATTATCTAAATAAGATTTAAATAGTTATTCCTAGAAAATAATAAGATAACTAAGGGTTTATCTCATTAATTTCTTTGTTTTTGGGTTAAACATGACTGGGAATAATAATTAAATTATGGTTTAATTAATTATTCCATGAGAAAAATCAAACAAATATAGGTTTGTTTAATATTTCCTTTTGGGGTTTCCTGTTTGGACCATAAACAACCTAATAAATGTGGTTTATTAAGTTATTTAACATAGTGAAGGCAATTTTACTTAGGGTAAAATTTGTCTTACATGGTGTACTTGGGTCCATCTAATGATGATAGGTTAGATGACCAAAAAATGGTGTAACAATGATGATGTGATGTTTGATTCCTACATGGCCAACAGGGCTAATGATGAGGGAATTGACAGATGTAATCTACTCTATGTATCATGGGTTGGAGAGATAGTTCATGAGTTGGGACCTTCCACTTTGGGAATGAACCACTTCATTTTGTGTATTTCATGTGTAAAGGAGATCTTTGGTCATCATATGGTTGCCACTTGGAGATTCATTGATGAGGAAGGGTATCTAAATTTTCAGTTGGAAGCCATTCTAGACATTCTATAGAGGCAACTTTGGAGTTGGACATGCATGACACATTGTGATAGATGGAGAGGCCTTCCACATGAGGGTGCCATTTGGAGGGAGAATGTTTGCTGTAGCATCCACTTTTGCAGTTGCTTGAGGACACACAAGATTTTTCCGAGGAGGACTGTAATATTCCTAAATTTTCACATGATATTTGGAATATTAGAGTAATTAATTTCCATAATTAATTAAGTAAATAAGAGGATGGAGGGACCCACAAAACCAAAAGATAAATAAAATCCACTTTTGATGTGTGTATGTGGATATTTCAGATCTAGATTTACATAATGGAGTAGTGGAGCAACTACTTAATGTGAAAGGAGTGGAGATCATGTCTCATTAATGAGAAAGATCATGGAGGTTGAAGTAGTCAACTAAGATCTTGGAAGGAATCAAATGTTATATCATAGATAATTCATGACGAAGTGATGGAGGAAGTAGTGTAATTAATGCACACATGATGGAGAGGGTTCACATTGCATGTAGATAGATGGAGGGCTTGGAGAGACAACGCAGTCAAACATGGAGTATTATGTCCACATGCACAATGCAGTTTAGAGGTGGGCCAAGGCATGGGAAGGCTCATAAACTATATAAAGGAGATGAAGGAAAAAATGGAGGGAGGCTTTTGATTATTCATTTGGAGATCTATTTAGATATGGAATTGTCATTTGACATTCCATGCTTTGTTTGGTTGTTTAGCTAAGATTGCAAGTGTTGTTTAGCAGTAGGTGTTCTTGAGTGGGAATCCCACCTCTTTCATTAAGTAGCTCTTGAAAGAGTATTGTAATTCACTTCCACTATCAAGAATTTGGCCAAAGCTTCATCTTACATCTACAACATAGATCCTGTTGAGAGTTGAGTTGTTTTGCTGGTTGCAGCAGTGGAGACCATATTTGGGTCACTTCAGTACTTATTTTTAGTGGAGAAGGGTTCCTTTCCATTAGTAGGATAGTAAGGAAGGCCCTTGTGCATATTTTGAAATTTTGAGATCGAGCATCTTGCCAAAGATTATTTACACTCCTATGACAACGGTCCCATCAGGATTGCCGGTCCATCATTGCGGATCCAAAGGAGGAAGGAAGTTACTAGTATTTCGGCTAGTAATCTGTGAGGGGATCATCCCTACCTTTCATCACCATTTCCATCATTTAAAGCTTATTGCCAGCACATTTTAGTGAACCTTAGAGCCTCTCCCTCTTGTACAGCACAGTTTCTGTAGCAGCTGCATATTTAGTTGTTGTAACTTGAAGGAGGAAGAAGAGGAGACAAGATCTCAAGCTCCTAGCTTGTAGATATGAAGGAGGGATCAGCCCTCAAAGCTTAGATCTGTTTTTAGAACATATTGCAGCCATATTTGGATCAGATCTACATAACCCAGCAGTCAAAGGATCAAACCCTAGGAGGGTGATTTTCCAAAGTTGTAGATTTGGAAAATCCCTTCTGGGTTATCTTGGGTTCCCATCACATTGGCCAGATCTTCAATCTTGGCATCATCAAAGCTCCTGAGCTCCATAGATATGCATTTCCTTTTGTAACAGCTTCATGTACATTAGAATAAAAAGGGACAGTGCAGTATTTCTTCCTGTAATCTCACCAGTTACGCAGTGCTAGTTGTAGCATGTTTGCAGGGTGATTTTAGGCCATCTCCTTGGCTAGATACCCTCATCTTTTGTACATTGTGTAACTGAATCCTATCCATATAATAAAAAATCTCATCTTCTCTATATATTCTAAGGTTATCTTTAGATTTATTGTTTACTTAGTTGCAGTTCTTATATTGTGTTTCAGTATTACTGCATTCTCCCTTTTGGGATATTACATCCACTTGTTAATAAATCATTACCCCTGTTACAGGCTCAAAATTTTGTACCTTAACCATCTCAGGCGGGTCCTTCAACCCAATACCCTCAAGTATTGGGCCCTTAGACTCCAACTCCTTTGGCTAATTTACAGCTGACCTTTTAATAGGGTAATCATTCATTCACATGTTTGGATTACCCTTTTGTTGGAACTTACTAATCCTCTGGAGTAGGTGTGGAATGCGAAAAGTCACAATGGAGTCCAAGTGACCTTGGAATGAGAAACCAAGAGTCACACCATTGTACTATAAATGTACATCTTTGTATAATGGAAAATAAGAAAGCCTCATGCTTATCCTTCAATGTGTTGAGTCTCTTGTGTGTGTGTGTTCATGCTTCTCATAAACCATGTGTGTGCTTTAACATGGTGTTTAACATGGTATCGGAGCGGGCGATTGCTGGCCCTGCTCCAAATTGAGTGAGCCATTTGTGTTTATGGCCTGTGCATATCTGCATTTTTGCAGCATTTAGAGAGTTTTTGCAGCAGAGTTTTTGCCGCCATTCAGAGGTGTTTTGAAGGGCAACATTCGGTGATTTTGCGGCATTCAAAATCCTTGGAATTGGCAGCATTCCGGCATTGGTTTTGAAGAAGGCAGCACTGCCCATCTGAAGGTTTTCATTCTAAATTTTCTCTGCAATTTATGCTCATTAAAATCTGCATCATTTTGAAAGAGCTGCTGAAAATTGTTTAAAGTTGATTTTTGAAGATATTTCTGAGTTTTCATTGGAAGATTTCGAAATTATGAGTTTTTTCTTCTTGGGCTCTTGGAAATATTTCTAAGTTTTCATTAAAAATTCAGCCTTACGGATTGCATTTCTTCTGTTGCTGGGCTATTGGACAAATTTCTGGAAACTCTCCATTCCTGCTCTACATTTGGAAAATTCTGCATTTTTTACCAGCTGTTTTAAAGTGAGTCTCCTCTCTGCTGTATTTCTTTAATAAAAAAAATTAAAAAAAAAGAATCGATTCAAGCTCTTGTATTTTTAAGCCCCTAAACCTTCCACACATCTTCACCTACGGCTCACATGACCCTACGGCTCTAACCCTCATTTTCCACGGCTTCGCCTTCCTGCGCCTCTGACTCTCCAAATGCTTGCAGCTCCTTATCCCTCCGGCTTAACATTTTTTAACATCCCCAATTTTTAACATTTTTTAACCTACCGCATTTCTATTCGCATACACACTCACCCTAGTGCCCTTACCTTAACCAGCGCTCCCAAACTTCCTATCGCTCCCCCTCTCTGCGTTATACAACCCTGTGTCGGCCTCACTCTCAACGCCCTCCCATCTGCACATTCCACTCTTTTACACAGTTGACTCTCCAATCCTACGCCTCATCGCTCTTTCATTACAGACTTCCCTAACCACCGTCCCCTCCCTCTGCGTAACCTCGAGCCCTTCACACCCCCTCACGCAGCCCTCGCTCGGTCCCTACGACTCACTCCCCTCCGCTCAATCTTCTCGCCCTACTCTCGACTACGCCACTCCACACGATTAACGCCGGCCTTAGCCCCATCTCCCACACGTCCACACTGGCCCCTCCCCTTAACGCTCACCCAAGCTCGACCTTTTCGGCCCTCACCCAAATATGCTCAACCCAAACGCCTTCCCCACGCCTACCCCTTCGCTTCTATCACGACCTCTCACTCCTATATGTGCTCTCCACCTTGGCCACCTTGCGCTCTCCCTCGCGTGTCCACGCGATCCTCAACTCAGTCTGCCCTCCAATCTCACAACGCCTCTACGCCTCCCTACGCCATGTCTGCCGGGCTCGTTTGCCATAGCCTTTTGGTCTTCCTCTACAACGCACTCACATCGATCCCTCTACACATCCTACTACCCTTATACAATATCGCCCATTCACAATACAATACCGCTCTTCTTTTTAAATTCGATTTTCCATAGTTAATCCCTTCCCCCCAATTTTTATAAAATTCCCTTCCTCTCCCATTTCAAATAAATTTCCCACTTTTTTAAATTCCCTCCACTTCCATTTTACAAAAAAAAAAAAAATAAAAAAAATTCCATTCCATTTTAATATTTCCTCTTTTAATTTTTTAATACCCCACCTCCCATCCCAATAAATTTCCTTTCCTTTTAAAATTCCTTCCCTATTAATAAACCCCCTCCATATAATACTCTTCTTTATTATCCCCTCCTCAATTTTTTTTTAATCCCAAATAATTATTTTTTTAATTAATTAATTTTTAATTAATTAAAAAAAAAAAACAAGAAGGAAAAAGAAACATGAGCAATGAGAAAGAATGACATGTGACGAGATGGAGTGAATACATAGTGAAAGAAGATTTGATATTTTATGATTTCTGGCAAAAGAGTGATTTTTTTGAAGAATTGACATTTGAAGACGAGTTGTTATTGGTGCAAAACAACTCTTTGTTGAGGCCTCTTGCACAAGTTTTTCTTTTGCACATTCAAATATTTTTGCGAGATATTGACATTGTATTTTGAGTGGAATTTGCCTCTTCATTCATAGTTGGAATCAGTGAATTCGAGTTGTTGATGTAAGTCATTGTTGATTTCCCTCCATCATTTGAGGAGCACACTTTGTACTTTGAGATTTCCATAGTTGGAAATTCTTTGGAGTCATTTTTATTTGTTGTTGAATCATATTGTAAACGGGTGCATTTTCGGTTGAAGCCGACACCCTTTCATTCATTTTTGAGCCTAAGTTGTTGAAATGGCCAAAATCAATGAGGCATTAGTGTTGTTGAATGACCTCATTCATTCAAATGTTCATGATATGATAAAAATGAGCAAGGATGCTCTTTGTAAAATTCACAGTTGTTTGCAAGATGCACATGAAAAGATTGAGTTTTTGCAGTTGGAATCTCAGCTCCAACAAGATGAAATTCAACAAAAGAGTCACCATTCTGAACCTGTTTCTATTCAGAAGATTGAGATTGACTCCCATTAGAAGAAAGAAGATAAAGTTGCAGTTGATCCACATTCAGTTCCTTGTACTAGAGCATATTTACATGCAGATGCAGCCACTCAGCCTGCACTTCCTAAGCCCATCATCAGACCTTGGGAAGAGCTTGTCCACAACAAGCACCGAACTGGTCTTGGATATGACAAGGATGTGTCCTTTCATATTCCAGACTACACAAAGCCCATCATATTTCAGAGTGTCGGATTCCTATATGACAGTTCACCTGCAGCTGTTCCAGATCCTGTTCCACTTCCACAACAGATTGAGAAATGCCAACACTGTGATCGAGTTGGCCATATGAAAGATCACTGTTTTGATCTTCATCCATGCAAGCACTGTGGTCGGCACACTCATTCTTCAGACAGATGCTTCAGACACAAGCCTCTCGCAAGAACCAAGATTCATCTTGGATGGATCGCTTCTTGGCAATGGGCATCAGCAGCCAAGAAGATGTTTACGACACATGTTAGAATTTGTTCACGGATATTGAGCAAACTTGCAGTTGAGTTTTCGCCATCATCTCACCTTGTCCCTGACAGGGGGGAAAATGGTGGTCATGTACAAGCTTCGACGACAGATCAAGCGAGCCTAAGCCACAATCTCTCATTCCATGTTCAGAGTTGTAGCCAGCAGTTCAAGCGAGCCTGAGCCACAATTCGTCATTCCGGATTCAGAGATGTAGCCAGAGATACAAATGCCCATGAGCATACCTTCGGTTGGTGGATAACCTAAAACCATCATCTTTGGTTGGTGGATAACCTAAAACCATCATTTTTGGTTGGTGGATAACCTAAAACCATCATATTTGGTTGGTGGATAACCTAAAACCATCATTTTCGGTTGGTGGATAACCTAAAACCATCATCTTTGGTTGGTGGACAACCTAAAACCACCACAGGTAGTAGACCTCCCTTCTTTTGGGTCGAAGGTCTCCCTTTTTTATGAGGGACAATTCCTCTAGCAGAAGCCTTCAGCTTCTTGCCAGTTTTGGAAGAGTTCCGGGAACTGCAACAAGTTTTGCGTTCCAGTGTTTGTGGTCATCCTAAAACCACCTCTTTTTTCCAACATTTCGGAGAGTTGATTCAGCCCAAGTGCTGCCATGTATACTTTGCAGATTTGTATTACAACTCTTTTCTTGGACTCACACATACCCCTTCGGATTAAGGGGGGATGTTGGAACACCTAATCCTACATGGGTAGGTGTGGAATCTGAAAAGTCACAATGGAGTCCAAGTGACCTTGGAATGTGAAACCAAGAGTCACACCATTGTACTATAAATGTACATCTTTGTATAATGGAAAATAATAAAGCCTCACGCTTATCCCCTTCATTGTGTTGAGTCTCTTGCGTGTGTGTGCATTCATCTTTCTCATACACCATGTGTGATTTAACATGGTGTTTTTAACACCTTAATTTTATAACAATAACCAAATTACTCAAGTCGAAATATTCTCACGATCGCAAATCCAAATATGAATGATTTGGGGAAATTCATGATAAAGTTGATTTGAAGAATTATCTTCATGCAAAAAAATTGATGATGGGGGATGGAAATAATACTCAATGAGTTTATATTTTTCATTTTCATCATGGACATTATCACCACGTTGTGTCAATTGAAAATTTAAGTCTTAGTATGGAGAGCTTGAAGAGCGTGGAGTATCTTCATTAATTTGATGCATTACAAACGAGAGAGCACAAGGGATAGTGAGATGAAAGGGAAGTTTCGATAGAAAATTTTCTTGGGATGGATTGGATTCTTGGGTCTAATTTTGTCATATCAGGCGAAAGATCGGTTCGTATAGCATTATCATCCCATACAATAATGGAGTTAGAATCATCGGAATGATGGTTTTCAAGACTTTAGGCCGATCGGGAAAGTCGATTCTATTTCATTCATCACCAATATTAGATTCATTATCATCCAGAGTGAAGCAACACTATCTTCACACACATGAGCTACCGAAAAAGGAAGAAATATCAAATAATCTGACCTTATTTATTCTCAACTTTGTGAAATGTGATTACCTTGCACTGTTCATTACCTAAATTTGGAAGAGATTGATTGGGAATATTGATGTGCAAGTTGTCATGAAAAGAGATGGTAGAGGATGACAAGTATCCAAATCAAATTCAAGATTTAAATTATGAGCGGTAATATCTTCTTGTGAAATGGATAAATTAGTCTTCTTTGGGCTTCATGAACCATTCCGAAGATTTCCCCCATGGGATCTTAATCATTAAAAGTGGAAGGAAATGAGAAGTTGGACTAGGAATTTGGTCCAGCATATTTCCCAACTTTATCATCATCACAGGAGGCACCCTCATTTGGAGACTAGAAAAGGAGGAGGACAAGGAAAAAAAGGAATAGTAGGTTCCTCCTTTGAAATTTGAAGTGTCTCATGATTTACAAGGGTTGGGGAAGTAAAAACATCGGGGGTTCAAATTCAACGTAGGGACATGAACCAAACACTTATACTTTTGTTTAAAGAAATCCCAATCTGTGTCTTATCCCGAAGTTCATAAATATGGTGAAGGAATCAATCATAAAAAATCTCCAATTGATTCATTAGGCTCCATTATTAGTTTATTGATTCTTTTAAGAAAGTCTCGGTATCCATACATATCAAATTATTTATGAAGCTCCTTCACAAGTTTTCAAATGAATGGATAGAAGCAATAGGTAATGAATTATACCTTCTTTTAACACAACCTTCAAATGTGACGGTGAGCAATCTAGCCATGAAATCCTGTAATGTATTCCATTATAAAAGGAAAAAAATGACAACTCAAAATTAGATGTTCACGAAGATTTTGTTAACCCTTTCCATGAAATTAAATTGGGACGAGTTATGGAAAAATTTTGTAGGGATGGTAAGATGAAGGGTATTTAGTAAAACATCTTGGGATTATGATTTGAGGAAGAGTCACTTTGAATAAGAGATTCAAAGTAGACTCAACATGCATAACTTTTATCATTTGACCCTCATACTAGTACCATTTTATTGATGGTGTTGGAAATTCATCAACCAAGGGTTCTCTCTGATGTGTGGAAGTCCCAATTAGACCTCACAGAGTTTGGAATAGGAGCCCCATATTCTTGTAGATTTTCCTTGTTTGCCAAAGTTAGGTACAAGATAGTAAGACACGGTATCTTCATATCGGAAAGTGAGTGTTCCTTGTGAAATTTTCAGCTCTTGAAAAGTATCCAAAGGTCCCTTCTAGAAAGGGAAGAGAAAAGTGGGTTGTTTAATTACAATTAATGGTACCAATCTAGAAAATTGCACATGAGCATATACATATGAATGAATCATTGATAAACTAGTGAAATAGTTCAAAAAGGAAGCAACATTATTAAAGAAAATATAATACCTTTAATGAGATAAGTACCAAAGTACGTCGAAATAGTTCAATATCCTTAGTACATATGAAAACAAGATGCATCGGAAACATTTAAATAATATTCTTACAATATTCATGGCATATTCATGAAAGCATGTTGGCTCAATGAGATTTTGAATTAAGTAAAACTTCCAAGATACATCAATACTTTGAACACCACTAGCCCCAATAGTGGAGCATTAGAGTAGCCACTTGCCCCTCCAAATAACTATCTTTCTCTCTAATTTATGGTACGAGGAGCCCGAGGGTAGAAATTCCTTTGCATGAACACGGGGTGTATATATAATAAATGGGGTGATAATTCACCTCCCTTGTAACTCCTCAACAACCATCACGATTGTTTGACTTCTTTATAACCCTTGAATCCCAGATGACTTTTCACATTACATGGTTGACTCTTGGACTTCACTTTATGTTATTTTTTTCCAATATAGAATTTATAATCCACAAATGATGTGGCACATGATGACTCATGACATGACATGACACGACCTTGATTACATGGAAATGTGAAGTCACTCTTTTTGTTGATAAATTTTATTCTTCTTGAGATAAGGTGCATGTCCTTCTTCTTCCTCCTCCTTGGGACTTGAAGCTAAAGAGTCTTTAATGTGATCTTGATCTTTTTTTATACATGAGAGATATGTTTTTTTCTTCATATATATTCTTGAAAGGGTTGTGAATCGAGTTGGAGTCTTCTTTTTGTGGTCTTGATATTTGGTCTTTTTGTAATCCCGGTGTTACTTCATCTTCTTTCTTAGTGATCATCCTATCTCCACAACTCCTTAGGTGTCTTCTAGCATGCTATTTTTCTCCACATTTCCTTCATCATCATCCTGTCATGACATAATAGAATAAATGTTACTACAATCCACCCATGACAAGATGACATCGGTGCCATGACCCCTAGCCTAATATGCTTCATGAAATCACTTGTTAGGTTGGAAATAGTGACTAGTTGGGTAACTAGCTTAGGGATTAGACGATTCGATAGGCCAAGGTAAAAAACTAAGGATTGATATTGTGCAATGTATCGTTCGGGATATTCGGGGTTAAGGGATTGTGCGGTTGAGTCACTCAAGGACTCGGGATGGAGGCTTGAGCCCTTAGACCGCACAATGCATGATTACGAGCCTCATTAGAGAGATTGTGCAGTTGAGAGAATCGAGGGCTCAAGATGGAGGCTTGAGGGCTTGAGACTCTAGAGTGCAAAATTTTTAAGGCCTAGGCGAGTGAGCGCATAGTTGAGGAAGTGAAGAGGTCAAGCTTGATGATTGAATTTTCCCAATGCATAGTTCAAATAAAGAAACGGGGATTTGGGATATTGTATGATTTAGGGTCAGGCCTTCAACTTGAGGCTTGAAAGTTGAAGTTCCCCAATGTACGGTTTGGAGAGCGAAACAGTTGCGCAATTGTGCGAGTTCAAGAACTCAAGCACGAGGCTTGATGCTTGATGCATGATGGTTGGTATTGTGTAGTGCACAAAAAGAAGGATGGCTAGAAAAGGATTGCATATTTTGAAGCTCAAGGACGGGGAGGCGGAGACACGTATTTTTTTTAGCATGTAGTTATAGAAGGAAGAAATTGCACATTGTGCGGTGCCAAGAGAAAAGGCTATTGATTGAGGGCAGAGCGCACAATGTGTATTTCCAAGATGGCTAAAGGAGGCTCGGTGGTGTGCTTGTATATTTTTTTCCCAATTTTACTAAGTGTTACGTCGGTGAGAGGAAAGATAAGAAAAAACATGACTCTCGGTATGACCACACACTTATATCACTTGGAAAAACAACATGAGACACTCATAACACATGAGCAACCCATCCTCTCCTTAATGCAAAAATTTTCATACGACCTACATAAGAAGTGCGACACCAAAGATAGGCTTCACGAGGACGAAGTGGCTTTGACACTTGTGTGATAGTGCTTGAAAATTTGGAAATAGCTCCATGCATGTTTACATGGAAAGGAAAACTCATTTACATGAAGGTTACCCCTTAAAACAACCAAAAATAGATTTTGCATTGTTCGACCTCCACATGCTAAAATTGTTGGGAAAAATGCGAGAGGGGAGGGGGGGTGAATCGGTATTTAGTGCGGTAAGAAATTTTTTTACTTTTTCTTTCTCTAAAACCCATACGCTACTTTAATGAGCCCGAGTTGCGTACACATGGATATCCTCAATGAAAATCGCGTATTACCGGAGATCTCATTATGCGAGATAATTCTTTACTTAGATCATTGCATCATTCATTCATTAGATGTTTAGTAAGCGATAAACATGTACGTGGAAACGAGAATAGATCATCACACATAAGCGACACTCATGAACACCGGGATTTAGTGGAAACCCGATTCGGGAGAAAACCATCGTATAGTCGTCTTAGTCTTAAATATTTATTATAAAGAAAACATCTTACAACATTGTGCTTGCGCGGAGACTCATACCGACACGTAGGCACCCACTGCCAGAGAGAGCTACAACCTCCTCTCATTTACCGGCCTCTCCTAGAAGGGAGCTACAACCTTCTACTCTCTTTTACCGGCCCACTCTCCTGGAAGGAGCTACTACCCCCTGCTCTCATTTGCAGTACCACTAGAAGGGAGCTACAACCCCTCCTTTGAGAAGGCTTATTTTCAGCACCATTGTGGACACGTTTCATCAATTTTCAAACTAGATCAATAGCTTCCATACAACATACCTTGTAGGCCACTTTTCATTAGATTTTAGACTAGACCCACTCCACATTTAAGCTCAACATTCATCAAGCTGAAACTTATAACCCCATCGATTCATTAATTGAATCATCGACCAATCAACCAACAACTTGATCTTCAATTAACATAATCGGCAACATATTCATCATTCAAAAAACCCGGTTAAATGTATGAATACACCATTGACATATAGCGATGAAAACGACTGTGAGATGGACATTTCATACCACATACTTCGGCAAAACCCTAGATTCCATACACGCTTTTACTACATTGAACACCTAGTATATACGTGCCTTCTCGAGAAAACAACTTGCGTATACTTTTGTGCATTCTTTAGAAAACCTTAAGCACTTATACGCAATTTTCCTTAAAGCGGTCCGTGTATACATGCACTTTCTTAAAGCGAACTGCGTATACATACGTAACTTTTCGGGACTATGCGGATCTTGGTCGGATAAACAACTCGGATTTCATCCTTCACTTGATATTTTGCCTCATCTCGGATCTAAACATTCCATGAACGAGATCTAGGAAATACATATACATTTCGGATGCTAGAGATCCCTCTCCATCGTTTTCTTCATGAGTGCATCACTAATTCGGATCTATCGATAAAGAACAAAGTTCATCCATGCGAGATATACTTCGAGTGAAGTATTCATTAAAACCCAAACTCATGCACCCTCTTGCACTATGATCTTCTTCTCCTTATATAGATTTAGCCTTTGTCAATACCATGAGTCAAAACCACTCAACTACTAATGGTATTTACGGACGGGATCAAATAGATATTCAGTGCTCAATACAATGGGCCAATACCATGGTAAATTCCCTTGGTTTTATATGAATTTAGAGCGCAAATAGGCATACGCTACTTGGCACATACTTTTCCGCATACATACGTGACTTATCCTTAAAAACCCTGCGTATGACTTGTGACATACCTTTTTTCAACATTATTCTTTACGAGCTACTTACGAGACGTCTGTAGATACATCAAATTTACATCATTAACAACTCATCAAGTCGAGTTTTTCATCAAGGACAACTTCATTAGGTAGGTTCCATCAAAAGTGAACACATTGTATCACATTACTTATGATCTCCCCCTTAACTCATCAAGTAGGTTTCCATTAAGGACAACTTCATCCAAAGTAGGTTGTCATCAACTTTTATCAAGTAGGTTGCCATCAAGGACAACACTCTGCATCATATTGCCAACAATCTCCCCCTTTGGACTTGATGGAAACCATGATGGTGTTTGATCACCACAACAGATAGATACATTGATTATAACCATTATTAAAACACCATGATACTCTCCCCCTATTCAAAAACCATGATACTCTTCCCCTTTGACATTAAGGGCAAAGGGCGGATCAAAACCAAAACAAGGTTCTTCTTCTCTTGTTGAAGGAAGAGCTTTGTGGATCTGATGTGCACTGAAGTTACCATGCTCCCCCTGAGTTCACGCTGAATCTTCAAACACATTTTTCAATGAAGTACATGACTCTAAGACTTTTCCTATCACCAAGGACTCATACTTACATCAAAGATCCAACCAAGTGGATTTACACATTTTTGACTCAACTACCCAACCAAGTGGGTTTATAAATTTGATCAATGTCCTTACATGACTGAATATTACAATTTTTATATCATGGGTCTTACCATGACCTTTTCATCAAATTAAAAATATGACCTTTGGTAACAAATACCAAAAAGACCTCAAGAGAGAGATCATATTTCAGAACCATCATAATGCCAACAATGCATAATTCTTAGCAAGGCTAATGCTCCCCCTGAGCCTGTACACCTGTTCTTGAGGCATTTCACTCCTTCATCTCCCCCTTAGCTTGTGCATCTTGAACACTTTCAATAGCAAATCATCAAGGCATCTTCATCAAATATCAGAGAATGAAACAGAAATATGAGAGTTGAAACATCACCAGAGATACCCAACAACACCATAGCTGTGCTGAAGAATGCTGACCCAGAAAAAATTGTCAGCAACCACCCATACACAATTTTCTGTGTATAAACTCGCCTATATACGCGACTGTCTTTCAGGAAACCCGCATATCCAATTTAATCTTCTGAATTTAAGCAGATTTGATCTTCTGCATGGCAGAGACTACTCCCAGCTTCTGTCTAAGAAATTTGAATGCTTCCCTGGAATATATGAGAGAAGAAAGATATGACAATGTAACTGTGTTTTTAAGTGTCATCCAACAGTTGTAGCATAAGCACATTAGTAACCAAGCCTTCAGACTCTTTGCAGCATCAAAATATTCTTCCCAAGAGGAATTATCATACCAGAACAACTTCTTCAATAGAAAATATGTGTCAAGCAATCATCCATGTGATCTAATATCACCAAGATCTTCAAGATTTATCATGATGTAGCATGTGTAGGAAAAAGGTCTCAACCGTGACAAAAATCATCAGTAACAAATTCTGCATGATCTATCCTTATCATAAGACTTCCAACTCATCCATGTGTGAAAACAAAAGATACTCTTCAACAAAAAGCAAACAGGGCTCATTCATAATATCATCATAAGAAACCATGTATCATGTCATCATCATTTGAGCATGAGTATCACAAGAACTAAGGAATAAGCAGATACAATGCCAATAATGCAATCATTATTAATTAGACTGATGCTCCCCCTGAACCTGTGCTCCTGTTCTTGAGCCATCTCACTATTTTCCATAACAGAAAATCATACGCTTTTGTCTCCAAAGGAACTCATGTGTATACACAGCTTTAGTTCATGAAACCCGCGTATGGAAAGTGAAATACTGAAAATTTCACTCCTTCATCTCCCCCTGAACTTATGCCACCTGTACCTGTCTTCTTCACATCAGATGCACTGTCAAACCAACCATGAGAATCACCATACATTGCTCCCCCTGTGATGATACATTACTAATCCCTAGAATGTATCTCACATCACTCCTGCAGTCATTACGAGAAGTAAGCTTTAGAAGCGGATGACTGCAGTAGGATTATTATCCCCTACGTTTTTTACCGGTCCTCCACCTTTTTCTAGCTTTGCTTGAAATTTCTTTTTGTGTGCTGAAAATTATCCAATTTCTCAGATCTATTCATCCTGCATTCTTTTTCTACATGTCCATACTTGTTACAAGCATAACATCTTATGTGACCAGAAAAGTAAGCATAAGGATCATAATGTGTTTTTCTATTCTTTCTTCTATTGCAATCAGCTGCTTTATGACCATACTTGCTGCATGAAAAACAATATCCCTTGAAGAAACCTGAGTACCTTTCTGAGTAGAATCTATTTGTTTGTGACTGAAATGATCTACTTCTACAATTGGCTGCAGCATGCCCATAATTGTGACATTTAAAGCATTTAACATTATTGATCAAAGGAGGGAATGATTTCTTTTGAGAGTCCATGATTGTCGGTTGACCTTTTGTTTCTTTCAACACTTCAAGTTTTGCATTGATATCCTTTGAATCTTTAGCACTTTCTTGTGAACTAGATTCTCCTTTAACAGTTTCATGAAAACCAAGACCAAATTTAACAGAAGGAGACCTTTGACTACTAAGAATATTATCCAAAATCTTAGTACTATCTTGAAACCTCAAGATTTTATCCTTTTCTTCTAATTTACCTTTTAAAAAGTTTATCTCACCCTCCAATCTTTGGCATTGCTGCTTCATACTTTCTTCAACCCTTTTTCCTTCTTCTACTTGATCATTCAATTTCAAAATCTCTTCTTTCAACCCATTTTCTTGTTCTTCAAAAGTTTGTAAAAGATCTTCATTCTTCTTATTTGATTTTTCCGGATCTTCTTTGAGAGAGATGATTTCTGCTTCAAGTTCTTCATTCTTCTTATTTGATTTTTCTAGATTTGTTTTGAGAAAGAGGATTTGTGCTTCAAGTCTTCTACTTTGATAGGTTGCTTTAACCTGCAGGCTTTGATACATTTCTATCTGTTCCTTCATTCTAGAGATCATCTCTTTGTAGATAGATTCTCTCTCATTAAATGATCTTTGTTGATCTTCAACTTTACTCTTGAGAGCTTCTTCTAGATCCATAACACTATTTTCACCATTGCATGCATAAGAAGGTGAATCACAAGAACAACAATCAATACCTATTTCATCTTCTTCATTTTCTGCTGCACATGTTTTCTGAGATATCTCCTTTTGAGTAGCCTTCTTCTTTTGCTTCCTTCCCATTGTGATGGATCTCCTTCAAGCGATCAAGCTTCGGCAGTATGGACCAACTCGATACTGTCTGTTGGGAAAAATACCGAGAGGGGGCGGGGGGTGAATCCCGCATTTATGCGCATTTCGTGTTCGAATCATTTTTTCTTTCTCTAAAACCCATACGCTACTTTACTGAACCCAAGTCGCATATACACATGGATATCCTTAATGAAACTTGCGTATTACTAGAGATCTCATTATGAAGATAATTCTTTACTTAGATCATTGCATCATTCATTCATTAGATGTTTACTAAGCAGTAAATATGTGCAGTAAGAACAGAATAAATCATCACACATAATATGAACACCAGGATTTAAGGTGGAAACCCAATTCAGGAGAAAACCACCGCTGTCGTCATCTCAGTCTTCAATATTTTATTATAAAGAAAACATCTTACAACCATGTACTGGCACAGACTCATACCAGCACGCAAGCACCCACCTGCAGAAGGCTACAACCTTCTCTCGTTTACCAGCCTCTCCCGGAAGGGAGCTACAACCCCCTGCTCTCATTTACCAGCCTCTCTTGGAAGGGAGCTATGACCCCCTGCTCTCGTTTACCAGCTACCACTGGAAGGGAGCTACAACCCCCTCACTGAAGGCTTCGACCCTCATCGCCACTGCGGACCACGTTTCATCAATTTTCATACTGGATCCATCAGCTTCCATACAACATACCTTGTAGGCCACTTTTCATCAGATTTTCAGACCGGACCCACTCCACACATTTAAGCTCAATCATACATCCAACTGAAACTTATAACCCCATCAATTCATTCATTGAATAATCAACCCATCAACTAACAACTTGATCTTATAATCATCAACATAATCATCATTCAAACAACCCAGATTTGTATGAATACATCATTGACAGATAGAAGTAAAACAGTAGAATAGATCAGACATTTCAATCCACATACTTCAGCAAAACCCTAGATTCCATACGCGTTTTCAAAAATACAAACCTATGTATACTTCTACACATATTTCAGAACTGATGTCACATTCCATACGCGCTTTTGCTGAAGTCAACCCGCGTATATACGCGCTTTCTCTGCCACGAACCTACGTATAGATCTTCAAACTTTGTAGGGCTGCGCAATTCTTCAGAACAGATAAATAGCTCAGATCTTACCCTTCACTTCAGAAAATATTTGCCTCATCTCAGATCTAAACATTCCATAAACAGATCTAGAAAATATATATACATTTCAGATCTAGAGATCCCTCTTCATCATTTTCTTCATAGGTGCATTATTAATTCAGATCAATCAACAAACTGTTACCCATTCCATGCAGATATACTTTAGAGTGAAGTATTCATTGAAAAACCAGACACATGCACACCCTTGCACTATGATCTTCTTCTCCTTAAATAGATTTAGCTTTTACCAATACCATGAGCCAAAACCACACAACTTCCAATGGTATTCTTGGACGTAATCTAATAAACCATACAACACTCAATACTGTGTGCCAAACCATGGTAATGCCCCTTGGTATTCTAATTTTGGAGCGCAAATAGGCATACGCTACTTGTCACGTACATTTCCGCGTACATACGCTACTTCGCCTTTACAAACCCGCGTATGCTTTGTGACATACCATTTTTATCATTATTCTGGCACTTACTGGAATTTCTTTCTCTGTTACTTCTGAGCTGCTCTGTAGATACATTAGATTTACATCATTAATAAACTCATCAAGTCATTTTCCATCAGGGACAACTTTATCAAGTAGGTTGCCATCAAGGACAACACTCTGCATCATATTGCCAACATTTAATTTCACTCTTTTGTGCATAGGGATATCTGTAATGCCTGATGTTTAGAGGAACACTTCCTGGAATGAAATGACTAACATGATCATGATCACGAATAGGTGGGACTCCTTTGGGAGTCTCAAATACCTTGGACTGATTGTCCAAGAATTTTTGGAGATCTTGAGAAATAGATGATTTCAATGTTTGAACCTTTAGTGAGCATAATTATGCAATTACGCCAAATTATTATTTATTTAGAAGCCTTTTCATGCCATTAGAGCTTATTATATTTCTTGGTTTCCCTACGATACCCCTTATTTCAACTTCCTTTCCTTCCAAAAAAAATTCAAGAAACGTTCTTGAAAATGAAAAGCTATTGTACCAAAAGATTGTAACCATTGGAATCCTCGTACAACATTAGCACAACTGGAATGGAAAGCATCATAGTATTCAATACATATCCCCCCATGGTTAGCTTGATATTATGGCACTTTCTAGAGAAATTTATAGTTCCTCCATTTGCAACCATCACTTGACAATATGGTGTTGGATATAAGAATAAATTCAATTCCTTGGCTATCTTACAATGAATAAAATTATGCGTACTACCCAAATCATTCAACACTATTACCTTTTTATTATTGACATGTCCTTCTATATTGAGAGTTTGAGGAATGGTAATTCCTACCAATGCATTAAAAGATAGGGTCAGTTTCATTTCTTCTTTCTCTAGGGTTGGTTCTTGGTGTATATCCTCTTATTTTTACGTTTCTTGTTCCTTTTCTTCCTCCTCTTCACAATATATGTAAAATAATTTCTTCTCAACACACTTATGAACTTTCATAAATTTTCTATCATAATTATAGCAAAGACATTTTTCTTTTTTTTCTTCCAATTTTTGTGGTTTCAACCTTGTAGGTTGTGGAAGGCTAGGAGCAACAATACTTCCATTTTTATAGTTGTGAATGGTGGACTTCCTTGTTTCCATAATTTTGCTTTCAGCTTTTCTTTCCACCTTGAATGCCTTCTCCAATGAATCAAGTTTCCAAAGGTGAACCTCATGTTGGATGTTATCATTTAAATTCCTTATGAAGACATAAATCCTATGCTCCTGTAGAATATCATTTACACTTATATTCAATTTTTGGAAGTCCTGAATGTGCTCCGCTATTGAACCATTTTTTTATATTTATTAATTGGATAAAGAATGTGTTGTTCTTTATATCCTCATAATGTGCTATAATTTCCCCATAGAAATTGACCTAGTAAAAATTGGTTTACGAGGAAAAAATCGTCGATACCATACAAACTGATTGGGTTCTAAATATAATGTTGCAATGCATACTTTTTTTGTGTGTTGCAAATTATGGAGATCACAATATTGCTCCATTTGTAGTATCCATGTTACCAGATCCTTGCCATAAGACTTCATCATATTGTCTTTTGGAATATGGTGGTTCTTCAATCTTAAGTTAGAGTCTCTAAAATCATGATTAAAATTCATTTTTTTCTCATCATGAGTTTCATCGAATATTGTTTCACCACTAGGAAGCATTTCTTGTAGTAACCTTGTCAAACAATCCTTCAAGCCTTCCAACTTAGCTTCCATGTAGGATTTTAATCCATATTTAAAAAATTTCATGTTTTCTTTTAATCCATCCTTCAAACCTTCCATGTCTGATTTTAAGGCATTTTTCAAACCATCCATCTTAGCTTCCATTTCGATTTTGGCTACCCTTTGCGAGAGTGAAATTTGTTGCACTTGGTCTTCTAATTTTGATAAATTGTGTTCAATTTATTCTTATTCATGCATCATAGTAGAGATTTATGAGGGCTTAATGGGTGTAGAATTATTTTGTTTGGGAATAATTTTAGAATAAAATACTGATATATATGCTTTAATATGCCCTTTAAATCACTTCAAACTGATTTTTAAAAGTTACGCAAAATTAAAAAATACACACCCTTTTATTGCTTTTTAGGAGCTCGATATTGAAACAGTTATAGCTCTGGCATTTCAGATATCCAAGGTTGAAATTCAATTATGTGGTAGCCCTCTGACTCTTCTTTCCATCCCCACAAGTCATACCAATATTGGAACCTTCAAGAAAGCGTTATTCCCGATCTCCCACGATGAATTGATTATAGATGGGTTCAATAGAGTGGACTTGTACCGAGTGCCACATGTCACAGTTTCAATTTTTGGCCCTGAATTGCTACACAAAAAACTAAATTTTGTTATGTTTCATCCACTTTTTACAGAATTCAAATCCGATATCGAAAACGAAAGCTACTACGATTTTCTCTAGGTCACGTGTTGGAGACTAAATTTTGGAGCCTACAAAAACCCTAACTTCATCGAATCATATCTTAGAAAATATAGTGAGCCAATATGTGACATTTTTACCCGACAATCACCAAGTTTTTTTCTCCGCGTGGTCTAAATTTTAGCTTCTGAAGCCTCGTATAAAAAATGTTCTAGTGAAAATTCCAATATAACCTATTTGAAGAAGCGAAACCCTAGAATCCAAAGCTCTGATACGAAATGTTATGCAACCAACTCACAAAATATAAGAAAATATAGAAAAAAACTTAAAAATTATCCTCTTCAAGAGGGAAACCTCATTTATATTACATAAATGAATAATTCTTGGATGATACAAATGAACAGACCACCTTTCAATATATAGGAGTCTAAGGGGTCACAATATAATCAGAGCCTACATAAAAATAATAATGTAAGGGAACAACAATAAAAATAGTGGGCTTCTATAGGGCACAATAATAACAATATGGGGACTACATAGGCACAAAAATAAAAATAAAGGGGCTACATTAACAATAAAATAAGGGGATACACTAGTATTATAGGGACCTAACACACATAGGCATATATGGAAAAAAGAGTCTTTAGGAAAATTCCAAAAGTCATATAGAAGTCAAGAGGTAACATTATAAGTCCAAGAGTCATGAGGGTAACTCAAGGTTCATAAGGGATATGAAAGGTCATTCCTCTTGTTATAAAAGAATCCTCATAACTCATGTTGAAAGGGATTTTGGAGGCTTAGACTTTGGAGAGCGATCCTTGGCTTCTCTAGCTTAGCATAGGAGAAAAGATCATTCTTTGGAGAAACAAGAAGTGATCTAATGCTCAATTATTGGAGCTAGTGGCTTGCCATTGTAACTATGTACTTGGATCTTTCACCTAATAATCAAAAGCTCATTGAGAAAACACAATTTCATGTGTATGTCATAAATGTTGTAAGACTATTCTTTGAATTTTTATGATATATGTTGTTCTCATATGCACTAAAGAAATTGAACTATTTTGGTGGATTTGGTGCTTATCTTGTTGAATGTGTGATGTATTTTCTTTAATGTTTGTTGTCTCTATGTGAACTAATTCTATAGATAGATAATGAACCTTTCCTTTCTCTCATGTGTCTCTCTTAGGATAGTACTATTACTTTCATTCTATAGGCTCACTTTTACTTCCCTCTCGTGAAAGTCTCTGTTTACACATTGAAAGTGGTGTTTCACGGTGTCAACTTACCTGCTAATCTTATATGATTCATTACAGCTAAGGAAAATATTAGAGTTATGGTGGTCGGGTCGATACTCTGAATGGGGCTGATACTCTGATGCCAAATAAATAGCTTCCATGGCAATATCCTACTTTTCTCCCAACCTATAAAGAGGTTTCTTAAATAGAGGATCAACTTCTATTTCCTTGGGTATAATTTTTTCCATTCCTCGAGCATCTCCGATAGGCCCAAGTGCAATATTATTCACTCATATATCATAATTTGTTCCCCAATCCAATGCAAAAAACCATGTGATACTACCAATAGATTCCTTAGTTGTAGATACATGAATTTTATACCATCTTGTTGTACAATGCAATGTCGCACTCATGTTCAAAATAACATTAGCTTCTGAAGGATCCTTTCCAAGTCCACCTTTTTAATAAATATTGCAGTGCAACATTGCACATTGTAAATCTGCCAACAAAGTCAATATCTAATATTGTTCAAAATCCATTCAGTCATAAATCCTCTACAAAACAAATAAAATTTCCCGCAACAACATTCACATGAATATCAATACTTACAAACTATTTTACTGTTACTTCAACAACACGAGAAACATCCTTTATCTTGCGAACATGTCCTTCAATTCCAATGGCCCAAATGCATTGAGTTTGGAGGGCTACAGTAGCTTCCTCGATGAAGGTATTTCTATGACCCATGATAGCAATAGAAACACCATGCTTCCCTAATTATGTTCTTATTGCAAGCCCTATCCCTCGACCTCCTCTTATTACCAGGTTTGTTTTTCCTTTCAACATTGTATCCTTGAAGGGTGATTCCATGTTCTGCTTCAGATGGAATTTAACCTCTTTGGGATATACGGGCTTGAGAATCCTTTTGTAGTTTTAAAAAAATGCAACAAAAAAAATTTGGAAACCTAAAAACCATAACATCGGCTTCTAGTTCTCTCTAATTCATTCACTACTAGATTATAATCAAAGGGACTGTCCTACAAAGCATTGAACCAATGACTATCAAAGGAGACGTCATCACATCAATGTCGAGTACCTATAAAATATACATATACGCTTTTAAAAATCAATATCCCACACGGGTTGGGTAAAAAAATTCATTAATGTTTATATGCATTAACATTCCTACAACTTTTCAACGTGTAGTTCACATATTGGCCTCTTCTTGGGCTCCTCCCTTGGTTTGGAACCTTCTGTGTGTACTCCCTTGTGATTTTAATCCGTGTAATCTGATGGCATATATGTAGCATGGATTTTCAATTTATATATTGGGATTTGGGTCTAATAATCTTAATAAAATTAAATTTTCTCAAGATAATACATCAAGGGAATAAAAAGATTATAAAAACCCATTGCCTACACAAAATTCAATTTTTCTTTTTAGAAAAAAATGTGCAAAGGAATTTGTCACTTGATATCGTAGCCCCCAATGAAAATGTTTTCCTACATGTGATGCAACAACAAAAACAAGACCCAATGCCTTCCTTTTACTATTCCATGCGTTGTTCTTGAAAAACCCTTTACCATTTTCACATGGCAGGATTTGGCTACAAATATTGGCTCCAACTCGGGATAGTGTTTTGGCTTGTAAACTATTGAGAACTGTAGACTAACATCCTATTTGAGAATGGATTCAAAATATAAAAACCCTAAAATATAAAAGCTCTCCAAAACCTGTTACAAATGGAATTTTTTCCCTTTTTCATCAACTAAAAATACTGAACTAAAAACTTATGCAATTGAAAATGGAATGCGAAATATTTTTATTATTCATTTCTTCATCTTTGGGAATTGTGTGAAAACTTTAATCTTTGTGTGAAATAATATACATATTACTGGATTTTGGAAAATTTCTTACCTATAGTTAAGGATTATCATTATCTTCTTTACAACAACTATTTGATCATATTTATCTTTTTGCATGGTTGTCCATGATTTTAGTTTTTCATCTAAATGATATGAGTCATATAGCAGGGATCTTGCTCTTGAAGAGCCATCCCCAGTTACTTAATTTTCTTCATTATAGATTCGTGGTCTTTGCAAATACGAAACATCATCATTCCCAAAAGCTTCTTCATCACACATAACAATCCATGACTTGGGTTGATATTCTTCTGAAGAACCCAACTCATCAGTTGATTTATAAGATGCATAAATAAGAGGACCACAAAATTAAATAAGATAAGATCTCTAAGGATTTGTTTGTATCTTAATAATATCTCCTTTTTCTTGGTTTTTGAGTGGTTATTTTTTATGCAGGTTTGAAATTTCCTCTAGTTCAATGCTTTCTTGACCACCTTTAAGCAGGATAAAAAAACCTTCTACTTGTGGGGTTGTTGAAGAAAAATCTTTTTTAAACTTTCCAACATCTTCTTCACAAAAATATTATTTCTTGCATTCATAAACTTGCTCATAAACAACTCGACTATAGCCCCCTTGAATGTTTGATACATTGTCAATATTATCATTTTTTTTCTTAAGCACAATTGTCATGAGCTTTAAATGTTCTTTCAATATCAATTCACAACAACGTTCAAAAAGAAAATTTTGTGGATATGAAGTTCTACAAAAAGAGTTGAACATTGAATGGAAGTCTTTCAAAAAATAAATTCTTGAATAAGGTAAATATCTATACCAAACCCTCGCTTCATGGTCAAAATAAAACATAAAAAACTTCATCTCTACATATTCATGAATAATTACCTATTTCTCCATGCATTCATGAAATTCTATAAGGTGTTGTAGTGGACTTTAATCTGCATGGCCTTTGAATCTTGGCAGATAAAAATTCCATTCATGAAAATAAGGAACATAATGAGGATAACCAACAATGCCAGAGAAATGTAGTAGTGCAAATTTGTTAACCAAAAAAAGTGAGTGTCATTGCAGGAACCTAGAAAAATTTAAAATGTTGAAAGATAAAAGCACCAGGTGAAAATTTTATAGCCTATGCACTCGTTTTTATCACCTTCAAAAGCCAGAAAAAAATATTTAAACCCAAGGAATATAATTTCAATTTCATCCTGAACAATTGCACCAATTGAAGTTGTCACCATGGAGACAACATTTGGCTACAAGAGGTCAATGGCTATGAAATCTAAAGAAATTGATCAAAACTTTTAAAATAAGTGGTCGAAGTTGGGTATGAATAAAATGAAAAGAATGACTCTAATTCAAAGACCCATCAATGGCAACCAGAGTGACCATATCCTTGAGACTTCCAGAGTCTTCAATTATAGGGCAGATTGGAAGAAAGATGAAGAGGGAAAAAACTTTATAGCTCAGGGAATTAAGAATCTGCGCTTTAATTCTATAAAATGGATAATGAAAAATAAAGAAATAATGGGTCAATTTCCATAAGTGAAGCACACGTTAAGGGTGTTAAATTTTAATAACATGAGTACAAACAAGTAAATTCATGAATTATTAAATTGAAACAACTTGTTGCATCATACACTTAACGAGAAGAAGAAAAACATAAACGAATTGAAAACCAAAAAGGGAAGAGGAAATATGCCATGGAAATATCCTACTTTTCTCCCAACCTATAAAGATATTTCTTAAATCGAGGATCAACTTCTATTTCCTTGGTATAAGTTTGTCCATTCCTGGAGTATCACCGATAGGCCCAAGTGAAATACTATTCACTCATATATCATAATATGCTCCCATCTCCAATGCAAAAAAAACTTGTGATAATATCAATAGATTCCTTAGTTGTAGAGACATGAATTTGATACCATATTATTGTACAATGAAATGTCGCACTTATGTTCAAAATAACATCAGCTTCTGAAGGAGCCTTTCTAGGTCCACCTTTAAAAAAAAAAAATTCAATGCAACATTGCACATTGTAAATGAGCCAACAACGCCAAATATCTAATAATGCTCAGAATAAATTCGATCATAAATCCTCTACAAAACAAAGAAAATTTCGCGCAACACCATTCACACGAATATTAATCCTTCCAAAATACTTTACTGTTGCTTCAACAACATGAGAAACATCCTTAACCTTGCAAACATCTCCTTCAATTCCAATGGCCCGAATGCCTTGATCTTGGAGTACTACAGTAGCTTCCTCGATGATGATATTTCTCCGACCCATGATAGAAATGGAAACACCATGCTTCCCTAATTATGTTCTTATTGCAAACCCTATCGCTCGACCTCCTCCCATTACCAGAGTTGTTTTTCCCTTAAACATTGTATCCTTGAAGGGTGATTCCATGTTATGCTTTGGATGGAATTTAACCTCTCCAGGATATACGGGGTTGAGAATCCTTTTTTTGTTTTAAAAGAATGCAACACAACAAAATTGGAAACCTAAAAACCATAACATGGGCTACTAGTTCTATCTACTTCATTCACCACTAGATTATAAACAAAGGGATTAACCTACAAATTATTGAACCAATGACTATCTAAGGAGACATAATCACATCAATGTGGAGTACCTATATAATACACATATACGCTTTGAAATATCAATATCCCACACGCGTTGGGTAAAAATAATCATGAGTGTTTATATCCATTAACATTCCTACAACCTTTTAATGACCATTTCACATATTGGCCTTTCTTGGGCTCCTCCCTAAGTTTGGAACCTTGTGTGTGCACCCCATTTTGATTGTAATTCGTGGAATTTGATGAGATATATGTACCATGGATTTTCATTTTAGATATTGAGCTTTGGGACTAATAATCTTAATAATTTTTTTTTCAAGATAATACGTTGACAGCATAAAAATCTTATAAACTTATTTTTTCTTCAGATAATACATTAAGAGCATAAAAAAATTATAAAAACCCACTCACTGCACAAAATTTATGTTTTTTTTTGTTCTTTTTTTTTTTTAATTTGAAAAGGAATTTGTCACTTGATATTGTTGATATTAAAGCCCCCAATGAAAATGTTTCCTTGTGATTGTAATCCATGGAATTTGATGAGATATATGTACCATGGATTTTCAATTTAGAGATTGGGTTTTGGGACTAATAGTCTTAATAAGTTATTTTTTCACAAGATAATACGTTGAGAGCATAAAAATATTATAAAAACCCATTGTATGCACACAGTTTATTTTTGTTTTTTGTTTTTTTGAAAAAAAAATGAAAAGGAATTTGTCACTTGGTATTTTAGCCCCCAATGAAAATGTTGTCTGCCTAGTGATGCAACAACAAAAAATAAGAATTCCTCCCTTTCACTACACCTATGATAACGTTTTGTCTTATAAATTATTGAGAACTGTGGACTAGCATCTCGTTCGAGCATGGAGTCAAAATATAAAAATGTTGGAAATTAATTCCAACTGCAATCTGAGGAGAAGGACAATGAGCCATCAATTTCGAATTGAAGGCAAAGGATAGAAGGCGGTAGCAATTTTTTTTTTTTTTTTGCACTCCAACATGCATTAAAACCCTGTGATTGAACCCTCCAAGACCCATATTTTTGTTTAAAGGTCGTAGCTTGTTTCTGCAATCAAATTCATGGTTCAAACACCATGCAACCATGCCTTTAACCCACTTCACCTATCGCCATTACACTACACCAACCGTTTGATCTCCCGCACATTTTTTGAACACCCCCATGTCATTTGTGTGGAGCCCACGACTCCACGTCACATAGTCTACAATCAATCAACGCCCTCTCGCATGAACCGAAGCTTCGTCACCACACCATTCAACTCATGTGATGAACCATGCCCCACCACAAACTCCACGTCAAATATCCCGATCAATCACATGCATATTGCATGTTTTGGTGCCTACGTCACCAGGCCTTTCAAACCTTGCGATAAGGTGTGGCCCGCCATCGCCGAGTCATTAGCCTTCATCCAATAGTAGCGCGTTCACATCATTTGGGTGCACAATCAGCCATCCCTCAAATGGATGTGATAAATCATTTAAACATTTTGCATGATGTTTGAAGTCCGCGAACTGTATAAGGTTTAAGACCTTAGTTTAATGTTTAATTTTTTTTATGCGCCATGATATATTTTGTATTAAAACTTAGATTATATGTTTTATAATATATATATTGTAAATATGAATATTTATAATATATATAACCAATTTATTGGACAACGAAAATGTATGACTGTGTGATATGCCCAAGGGCAGCAAAGACAGAGAGAATAACAAACAAAAAAGTTTGAAGAGCTGTGTTTTGTAGCAGCCAAGTAAATTTGTTTTGTAAATCCAGAACTGTAGTTCTGAGGAAAGAAGTTTCATTTTGTAATATTGCAGCATTTTAATAGAAAAAGAGTTTTTACTCCATCTCTCTGTGTGCATATTATCTCTGTGTTAGAAGAGGAATTTTATTTTCCTCTCTATTGTTAGAAATAACCAAAAATTACAACATGGTATTGGAGCTAGTCCAGGCTCTCAGCAGTTGCTGAAGAAGCTGAAGGAAGAAGGAGTTTGTTGAATTTTTCTCCAGCAGTGTGAAATATCAGCAAAGCCAGGTATTTACCAAAACAGAGTTTTGTGTTTGTTTTAAAGAGTGCAGTCCAGAGAACTGTAAGAAGGTTATCTCTCAGCAGTGAGAAAGTTTTTTAAAGAAACACAGTCATGTTTTTGACATATTTTAGTATGCTAGCAATGGCAGGAGCCCGGACAAGCACGATTATGGGAAATACTCAACTCCCATAGTTCAATGGGAAGAAATATGACTATTGGGAAATCAAAATGAGAGTCCTGTTTTCCTCTCAAGATTTATGGGATCTAGTTGAATATGGTTTAGAAGAAATAGCAGATGAACAAGAATTTAATTCCTAAACACAGACAGTGAAATATTTGCTGAAGAGTAATAGAGAGAAGGACTCAAAATCCCTCTTCTATCTCTATCAGGCAGTGCATGAAAACATATTTCCAAGAATTGCAGCAGCAAATAAGTCCAAGGATGCATGGGATACCCTCCAGAGAGCTTACCAAGGTATGGAGAAGGTAAAGATGACAAAGCTTCAATTAATGAGAAGAGATATTGAAGTCATTTGCATGAAAGAGTCTGATACAATAGACTCATTCTTCACATTGTCGATTGGGTTGGTTACCCAAATGAGATCTCATGGAGAGACAATAGAAGAAATAAGAATAGTGGAGAAAGTATTGAGGAGCTTACCCTCAAGGTTTGATGTGATAGTAACAACCATTGAAAAGACAAATGATCTCTCAATGTTTACTGTTGATGAGCTTCATGCATAATTGATAACACATGAACAAAGATTGAGAAGAACAACAAACTCATCTTTGGAGCATGCTTTCAAGACCCAAATGTCCTTTGGAAGAGGAAGAGGTCAAGGCAGAAAAAAATACAGAGGAAAAGGAAGAGGCAGAAGCCAAAACAGGGAAGAAATAGCCCTGGAAATACAAGCGAAAGGGGTAGCAACCAAAATCAGAATCAAATCCAAGGCAACAACCAACAAGGTGGACAAAATCAAGCACATGGACAAAGGTATGATAAATCCCAAGTCCAATGTCATTACTGTAAGAAGTATGAGCATTATGCCAATGAATGTAGGTAGTAGACCCAGTGCTAACTTTACAAACGCAAATCTCAGTCAAGAAAATTTGTTTTTAGCATGTAATATGACTAAAGAGAAAAATGAAGATATATGGTTTCTAGATTCATGATGTAGCAACCATATGACTGGAAAAATTTCTATGTTTTCCATGTTATATGAAAATGTAAAGTCTCAAGTAACATTGGGGACAGATAGTAAAGTCTCTGTCATGGGAAAAGGCAGAGTGAGTGTTCTAACAAAGAAAGGAGAAAGGAGATCCATATCAAATGTTTATTATGTGCCTAGTATGAAGTGTAACCTTTGAGCATTGGACAGCTCATTCAGAAAGGATACAATGTGTTCTTTGAGGATGATGTATGTACTATCATGGACATACCACCAAGTAGACAGAGGATTACACAAGGGAAGATGACAAGAAACAAAATGTTTCCTCTCAAGATGAGAGAAGATTTGAAGAAAGGAGTTGCAATGGCAGCAGTGACACAAGAGACATTCCAAAGAGAAGCAAAGAATGAAAAATGGTTATGGCATTTGAGATTTGGACATCTCAACTTTGGAGGTCTGAATTTGTTGCATAGGAAAGGAATGGTAAAGGGATTGCCATTGATTGAAAATCCAAACATCTTATGTGAAGGCTGCATCTTGGTCAAACAACACAGAGAAAGATTTCCAACATGAAATATCATAACTACAAAGGAACCCTTAGAAATACTCCATTCTGATTTGTATGGACCAATGCAAACACCATCATTAGCAGGCAACCACTATATGCTGACCTTTATTAATGATTACACAAGAAAAACATGGGTTTATTTCTTGAAATTGAAGAGTGACGTGTTTGAGAAATTCTGCCATTTTAAAGCTCTTGTAGAGAATCAAAGTGGACAATATATAAAAATCTTAAGAATAGATAGAGGAGGAGAATATATCTTCAAATATTTCTTGCGTTTTTGTAGAGAAAATGAGATTCATAAACAATTTATAACAAGGTATACACCATAGCAAATTGGACTTGTTGAAAGGAAAAATAGAACCATCATGGATATGGTAAGAAGCATGTTGAAGGCAAAACATTTTCCAAATGAATATTGGGCTGAAGTTGTACATTGTGCAGCATTGTTTTGAATAGATACCCAACAAAGAGTGTTATGAACAGAGTTCCTGAAGAAGCATGGAGTGGCATAAAACAGTTTGTCGCTCACATGAGAGTATTTGGTTTTGTGGCTTATGCACACATTCCAGATTAGCTAATGAAGAAGGTGGACAGTGAGAGTGAGAAGTGCATATTTGTTGGATACAGTGAAGAATCCAAAGCATATAGGTTGTATAACCCCTCCACCAAGAAATTTATGATAAGAAGAGATGTGCAATTTATTGAGGAAGAAGCTTGGGATGGAAGCATTGAGAAAACAATGCATGTGAAAAGTTTTTTGTCTCATGATGAAGATGAGGAAGAAATGGCTGAAAGACATCCCTCATTAGGAGCACCACCTCCACCAACACAAGCACAACAAGGGACACTACAAACAGGTATGATAACACCCTTGAGAAGTGATGACAGTGCTTCTCCAAACACATCTCAAGGAGTAGATTTGAATGCTTCTACAAGCACAAGTTCAACAAGTGAAAGAGGAACCAAATTCAGAAGTCTGAATGACATTTATGAGAAAAAAGAAGTTATGAACTCTTTATTTGCATTATATTGTCATGTAGAAGATCCTATTCATTTTAAAGAAGCAGTAAAAGATAAGAAATGGATAGATGCTATGGATGAAGAGATAAATGGAATAGAGAATAATAAGACATGGGAACTAGTTGATCTTCCAAAAGGCAAAGAAGTAATTGGAGTGAAATGGGTTTATAAAACCAAAAGCAATGTTGAAGGTAAGATTGAAATGCATAAGGCCAAACTTGTTGTCAAAGGCTACAAGTAGCAAAAAGAAAGAGACTATGAGAAAACGTTTTCACCAGTTGCAAGAATGTAAACAGTAAGAGAAGTGTTGTCCATAGTAGCACAACACAAATGGAAAGTTTACCAAATGGATGTGAAATCACCATTCCTGAATGGAGTATTTATGCAAGAGGTATATGTTGAACAACCTCTGGGATATGAGAAAGAAGGTAAAAACAAAAAGTATGCAAGTTGAAGAAATATCTGTATGGGCTAAAACAAGCACCAAGAGCATGGTACAAGAGGATAGATGCCCATCTACTGGAAAATGGGTTTGAAAAATGTGAAGGAGAACCCACATTATACATCAAAGAAAAATATGGTAAGATGTTCATTATTGTTTTGTATGTTGATGATGTGATATTCACAGGTGGTGATGTTTACCTCATTGAAAATTTTAAAACAGTCATGAAAGAAGAATTTGAGATAACAGATATGGGATTGCTGAGATACTTCTTAGGAATAGAAGTAGGGAAAAATGAAAATAAGATTTGTATTTCTCAAGAAAAATATGTAAAAGAAGTTTTGGAAAGATTTAATATGCAGGATTGCAGGGTAGCAATTACTCCTACAGTGATGGGATTGAAACTGAGAAAAGAAGACGTCATCAAGGATTTTGATCCAAGTTTGTATAAGAGCACAGTTGAAAGCCTTATGTATTTGACTGCAACTAGGCTTGATATTATGCATGCTTTGAGCTTAATTTCCAACTTTATGGAAAGGCCAAAGGAGACACATTGGCAAGCAGAAAAAAGAATTCTGAGGTATGTGAAAGGAACAAAGAGGTATGGTATTTTATATACCACTTCAAAAAATTTTGAATTGATTGGATATAATAACAGTTATTGGTTTGGAAGTATGGATGACAGGAAAAGCACCTCTGGATATGTTTTTCATATGGGATCAGGATCCATCTCATGGGCTTCTAAGAAACAACCAGTTGTGGCTTTATCAACAACAGAGACAGAGTATGTGGCAGCTACAACAACAGCATGTCAAGCAGTATGGATGAGGAGAATGTTAAGAAGTTTGTGTCATGAATAGGAAAAAGGAACAATAGTTTATTGTGATAATAGCTCAGCTATAGCTTTGTCCAAGAATTCAATGTTTCATAAAAGAACAAAACACATTGATGCCAAATATTACTACATCAGAGAGTTAGTGAGAAATGGAGAAATAGTTCTGAGGAATTGCATAATAGAAGAATAGTTTGTTGGTATTTTGACAAAAAACATTGGGGCAGAAGAGTTTTAACTATCTCAAAAAATGTATGGGTATGCAAGAATGCAGCAATTGAAATTAAGGGGGAGTGCTAGAAATTAATTCCAACTGCAATCTGAGGAGAAGGACAATGACGTATCAGTTTTTGAATTGAAGGAAAATGACAGAAGGCAGCAGGAAAATTTTGTTTTTGTTTTCACTCAACCATGCATTAAAACCCTATGATTAAACCCTGCAAGACCCATATTTTTTTTTAAAGGCCATAACCTATTTCTACAATCAAATCCATGGTTCAAACACCACGCAACCATGCCTTTAACCCACTTCACCTACCTCCATTACACTACACCACCGTTTGATATCCCGCATATTTTTTGAATGCCCCCAAGCCATTTTTGTGGAGCCCACGACTCCACGTCACATAGTACTCAACCAATCAACGCCCACTGGCATGAACCGAAGCTTCGTCACCACACCAGTCAACTCACACGATGAACCATGCCCCACCACAAACTCCACGTCAAACCTCCCGACCAATCACATGCATATCACATGTTTTGGTGCCTACATCACCGAGCCTTTCAAACCTTGCAATAAGGTGTGGCCCGCCATCGTCGAGTCGTCAGCCTTCATCCAATAGCAGTGCGTTCGCATCATTTGGGTGCATAGTCAACCATCCCTCAAATGGATGCAATAAATCATTTAAATGTTTTACATAATGTTTGAAGTGTGCAGAATGTATAAGGTTTAAGACCTTAGTTTAATGTTTCATTTTGTTTTTTATGCACCGTGATATATTTTGTATTAAAATTTAGATTATATGTTTTATAATATATATATATTGTAAATATGAATATTTACAATATATATATATAACCAATGCATTGGACAACGACAATGTATGACTATGTAGTATGTCTGAAGGCAGAAAAGAGAGAACAACAAACAGAAAAGTTTGAAAAGCTGTGTTTTGTAGCAGCCAAGTAAATGTGTTTGGTGAATCCAAAATTGTAGTTATGAGGAAAGAAGTTCCATTTTGTAATATTGCAGCATTTTAATAGAAAAAGAGTTTTTAGTCCATCTCTCGGTGTGCATATTATCTTTGTGTTAGAAGATGAATTTTATTTGCCTCTCCGTTGTTAGGAATAACCAGAAATTCCAACAAAAAAACATAAAATATAAATCTCTCCAAAACCTGTTACAAATGGAATTGTTTCCCTTGTTCATGAACTAAAATCTTATGCAACTAAAAATAAAATGTGAATTATTTTTCTTATTCATTTCTTCATCTTTGGGAATTGTGTGAAAACTTTGATCTTTTTATGAAATAATATACATATGACTCGATTATGGAAAATTGCTTAAGTGTAGTTGAGGATGATCATTATCTTCACAACAACAACAAACTTTTTTATCATCTTTCTCTTTTTTCATGGATGTCCATGATTTTAGTTTTTCATCTAAATGATATGAGTCATACAGCGGAGCTCCTGCTCTTGAAGAGCCGTCCCCAGTTACTATATTTTCTTCATCATAGAGTGGTGGTTGTTGCAAATATGAAACATCATCATTCCCAAAAACTACTTCATCACACATAGAAATCCATGAATTGGGTTGTTGTTGTTCTACAAAACCCAACTCGTCATCTTATTTAGCAAAATCATAAATAAGAGGACCATCAAATTAAAGAATAAGATCTCTAAGGATTTTTTTGTATCTTAATAATATTTCCTTTTTCTTGATTTTTGAGTGGTTATTTTTTATGCAGGTTTGAAATTTCCTCTCGTTCAATGCTTTCTTGATCAGCTTTAAGCAGGAAAAAAAAATATTCTACTTGTGGAGTTGTTAAAGAACAATGTGTTTTAAACTTTCCAACATCTTCTTCACAAAAAGATTCTTTCTTGGATTCATAAACTTCCTCATAAACAACTCAGCTATAGTCCACTTGAATGCTTCATACATTATCAAAATTATCATTTATTTCTCGAGTAGAATTGTCACGAGCTTTAAATGTTCTTTCAAGATCAAAATATTCCCAACAACCTTCAAAAACAAAAATTTGTGCATATGAAGTTCTGCAAAAAGAGTTGAACATTGAATGGAAGTATTTCAAAAAAAAAAATTCTTGAATAAGGTAAATAGCTATAACAAACCCTCGCTTCATCGTCTAAATAAAACATAAAGAACTTCATCTTTACATCTTCATGAACCATTCCCTATTGCTCGATGTATTCACAGAAGTCCTGAAGGTGTTGTAGTGGACTTGAGAAATCTAGTGGGGAAAATTTGTCAACCAAAAATGCGAATGTCGTTCGAGGAACCTAGAAAAATTTAAAATGTCGAAAGGTAAAAGCACCAGGTGAAAATTTTATAGCCTATCACTGGTTTTTATCACCTTCACAAGCGAGAAAAAATATTTAAACACACGGAATATAATTTCAATTTAGTCCCCGACAATGGAACCAATTGAACTTGTGACCTTGGAGACAACATATGGCTACAAGAGGTCAATGCCTATGACATCTAAAGAAATTGGGCTCGAATAAAATGCAAATAATGACTCTAATTCCAAAACCCATCAATGACATATCCTTGAGACTTGCAGAGTCTTGAATTATAGAGCGGATTGGAAGAAAGACGAAGAGGGACAAAACTTTATAGTTCAGGGAATTAAGAATCTGCTCTTTAATTCTGTAGAATGAATAATGAAAAGGAAAAAAATATTAAGTCAATTTCCAGAAATGAAATACTCATTAAGAGTTTTAAATTTAAATAACATGAGTACAAACAAGTAAATTCATAAAATATTTAACTGAAACAACATATTACATCATACACTTAACCAGAAGAAAAAAAAACATAAACGAATTGAAAAAAAATATATATATGATCTTGCCCAGACATAAAATCAAAAATGGTTTTCTTTACTTATTTTTAGATCTCTTTCTTCATTACATTATCTCTCATAACTCGAAGACTCCAAACTCGTACTCAGTATTGGTTTGAGACTTTTATTCTCCACCAGAACTAAGTGTCGAAATTCAGTTTAAAAAATGATTTTTTTCAGTTACAAAGCCACAAGGTTAATAAAAATTAATTATATATATATATAAAATGAAACAAATCCCAACTCATTTGAAAAATAAATCCTAACCCCTTTACAATACATATATCGGTTTTTAATCAATACTAGAATATATATATATATATAGATTCAGGAATGTAAACAAATGTGTGCAGACCCAAGCTGTTGTAGCCACGCTGGAGATGAGCTGGAAAATCAAATGTGAACCCAAGCTTCCATCATGCAGTACCGGTCGACAAAATCAATGTGTTTTCGGAAAAACAAAAACCACTTCTCAGGTGTTCCTTTGGCAGTTTCTAGAATAAAGGAGGAGTACCCCCAGAATAAATCGTGGTCATCCAAGCAATAACACGAGCTTGGAGTCTTCCAGTAGCTTCCTCGATGACGGTATATCTATGACCCATGATAGCAATGGCAGCACCATGCTTCCCTAATTCTGTCCTTGTGGAAAACACTATCGCTCAACCTCCTCCTGTTACCAGAGTTGTTTTTACCTTGAACATTGTATCCTTTAAGGGTGACTCCTTGTTCTGCTTCGGATGGAATTTAACCTCTCGGTATATACAGGATTGAGAACCCTTCAATAATTCCAAAAGAACGGAACACAACAAAATTAGAAACCTAAAATTCATAACATGGGCTACAAACTCGTTCTACTTCATTCACCACCAGATTATAAATAGAGGGACTGACCTACAAATCAATGAACCAATGATTGTCAAAGGAGACGTCATCACATCAATGTGGAGTCCCTATATTATATTGATATACGGCTTGTAAAATCAATATCCCACACGGATCGGGTAAATTACTACATCAGCTTTTATAAGCGTTGACATTCCTATTGGCTTTCAACACGTTTTGCGCTTAGTGGCTGATTCGTGGGCTTCCTCGGTTGCTTCGGCACCTTGAGTGTGCACTCCTTTGTGATTGTTGTTGGTGGAAATTCAAATTAACAAATTAAAATTCAGACAAAATAATTCATAACAAAATGCCAAAAAGACAAATTAAAATTCAAAAGCCCATAAAACAAATAACAAAACTAAAATTCAATATAAAAACCAATATAAAAAAAAACTAAAAAAATAAACCCACAAAAATGTTACAAAATATAAAATAAAAATAAAAACAAATAAAAAATGCCACAAAATATAAAAAATAAAATTAAAATAAAAAACCCATAAAAAATGCCACAAAATATAAAAATCAAATAACAAAATTAAAATTCAAAAAAAATAAATAACAAATTAAAACTCCAAAACAATAGAAAACCCATAAAAAAAATGCCACAAAATATAAAAAACAAAAATATAAAAAATAAAATTAAAATAAAAAACCCATAAAAAATGCCACAAAATATAAAAATCAAATAACAAAATTAAAATTCAAAAAAAATAAATAACAAATTAAAACTCCAAAACAATAGAAAACCCATAAAAAAAATGCCACAAAATATAAAAAACAAATAACAAACTAAAATTAAAAAATAAAATAAAAACCCATGAAAAAAACGCCACAAAATAAAAAAAACAAATAAGAAAAATAAAATTCAAAAAAACAAAAAACCCATAAATATTAAAAACAGATAAAAATATGCCAAATTCAAAAAAATAAAAACCCATAAATATAAAAAACAGATAAAAATATGCCACAAAATATTAAAAAAACAAATAACCAAATTAAAAAATAAAAATAAAAATAAAAACCCATAAAAAAATTGCCACAAAATATTAAAAAAAATAACAAATTAATATTCAAAAAAAATAAAAAGCCATAAAAATATTGTCACAAAATATAAATAACAAAATTAAAATTCAAAAAACCCATAAAATGCTACAAAATATAAAAAACAAATAACAAATTAAAATTCAAAAAAAAAAAAAACCCATAAAACAAATGCCACAAGATATAAAAAAACAAATAACAAAATTAAAATTCAAAAAAAATAAAAACCCATAAAATAAAATGCCACAAATATAAATAACAAATTAAAATTAAAAAATAAATAAAAACCCATAAAAAAATTCCACAAAACATAAAAAACAAATAACAAAATTCAAATTAAAAAAAAATAAAATGCCACAAAATATAAAAAACAAATAACAAAATTAAAATTCAAAAAAAAAAAACCCATCAATATAAAAAACAGATAAAAATATGCCACAAAATATAAAAAAAAATTAACAAAATTAAAATTCAAAAATATAAAAACCCATAAATATAAAAAATGATAAAAATATGCCACAAAATATAAAAAAAACAAATAACAAAATTAAAATTAAAATTAAAAAATAAAAATAAAAACCCATAAATATAAAAAACAAATAAAAATATAAAAATATAAACCATAAAAAATGCCACAAAATATAAAAAACAATTAAAAATAAAACCCATAAAAAATAAAACCCATAAAAAACGACAAAAAAAAAAGCCACAATAAAAAAATAAAAAAATTCCCGATGATGATAAAAAAAACAAAATTAAAATTCAAAGAAAATGAAAAGAAAACAAAATTAAAATTCAAAAAAAAAAACCCAAATTAAACAAATTCAAAAAAAAAAAAACCCATAAAAAAATGCCACAAAATATAAAAAACAAATAAAAATAAAATAACGCACAAAAGAAAACCCATAAAATAAAAAATCTAAATTAAAAATAAAAATAAAAAACAAAACAAATTAAAAAAAAAAAAAAAAAACTAAATAAAAATAAAAACCCAAAAAATAAAAAAACCAAATAAAAATAAAAAGCCCACAAAATTAAAAAACCCAAATAAAAATAAAACCCCCAAAAAAATGCCAAATAAATAAATAAATAAATAAAACCCATTAAAAAATGCCACAAAATATTAAAAACAAATAAAAAAACCCACAAAATAAATATAAAACCAATTAAAAAAAAAAAACCGAATTAAAATTCAAAAAAAAAAAAAAAACCCACAAAATAAATGAAAATAAAAAGCCCACAAAATAAAAAAACAGAATAAAAGTAAAAACCCATAAAAAATGCCACAAAATATAAAAAAACAAATTAAAAAAAAACCACCAAAAAAAATAGAAAACCAAATAAAAATAAAAAACCCTCACGATGATTTAAAAAACCCAAAAAAACCAAATTAAAATTCAAACCCAAATAAAAAAAAACAAATTAAAATTAAAAAACAAATTAAAATAAAAAACCCCACAAAATAAAAAACCAAATAAAAATAAAAGCCCATTAAAATTAAAAATAAATTTAAAGAAACAAATTAAAAAACAAGCAAAAAAAAAAAAAATTAATATTAAAAAACAATCAAAATAAAAAATGAGTAGTCTTTAGTGCGGCCTTTTGAAGGCTTTTATGGTGACTTTTTACGGTGTAATTTCTCTAAATTCTGGTAGAAATTTATTGAAAAGAGAAGTTTGATTGCTAAGTTTGCACAATCGAAGTGCCCTAGAGGCTTTTGAGGGTGCCGAATCCATATATAGAGTCAAAAAACTAGTTTGAATAACAAAAACCAAAATTTTACCTCAAAATTTTTCACTGGATTCTGGCACCTGAAACTTCAAAAAGTCACACTAAAGACAACTCCAATAAAAAGCCCCATGAAATATATAAAAATAAAAAACCATGAAAAAAAAGAAACCACAAAATATGAAAAACAAAATTAAAATTCAAAGAAACAAAAATTAAAATTAAAAAAAAAAAAAAAACTAACTAAAATTCAAAAACAAATAAAAATAACCAAATTCAAAACCCAAAAAAATAAAAACCCATTAAAATTCAAAAGCAAATAAAAATAACCAAATTAAAATTAAAATTCAAAAACAAATAAAAATAACCAAAAATAAAAAATAAAAAAACCACAAAATAGAAAAATAAATAAATAAAATTAAAAAAAACCCACAAAATAAAAAACCAAATAAAAATAAAAATCCATAAAAAATGCCATGAAATAAAAATTAAAAAAAAAATAGGAAACCAAATAAAAATAGAAACCCATAAAAAAACAAAAAAAAACCTACAAAATAAAAAAAAACCAAATAAAATTAAAAACCCATAATAAAATGCCACAAAATATAAAAAACAAATAACCCATTAAAATTCAAAAACAAATAAAAATAACCAAAATAAAATTCAAAAACAAATAAAAATAAAAATAAAAACAAATAAAAATGCCACAAAATATAAAAAAACAAATATCCCACACGGGTTGGGTAAAAAAACTCATTAATGTTTATATGCATTAAAATTCCTACATCCTTTCAACATGTAGTTCACATATTGGCCTCTTCTTGGGCTCCTCCCTTGGTTTGGAACCTTGTGTGTGTACTCCCTTGTGATTTTAATCTGTGTAATTTGATGGCATATATGTAGCATGGATTTTCAATTTAGAGATTGGGCTTTGGGCCTAATAATCTTAATAAAATTAAATTTTCTCAAGATAATGCATGAAGGGAATAAAAAGATCCAATGTCTTCCTTTCATTATTCCATGAGTTGTTCTTGAAAAACCATTTAACATTTTCACTTGGCAAGATTTGGCTACAAATATTTGCTCGAACTCGGGATAGTGTTTTGGCTTGTAAACTACTGAGAACTATACACTGACATCATGTTTGAGAATGGAGTCAAAATATAAAAACCCTAAAATATAAAATCTCTCCAAAACCGGTTACAAATGGAAATTTTTTCCTTTTTTCATCAACTAAAAACACTAAACTAAAAAATTATGCAACTCAAAATGGAATGAAAAATATTTTTATTATTCATTTCTTCATCTTTGGGAATTGTGTGAAAACTTTAATCTTTGTGTGAAATAATATACATATTACCGGATTTTGGAAAATTTCTTACGTTATGAAGACATAAATCCTATGCTCCTGTAGAATATCATTTACGCTTATATTCAATTTTTGGAAGTCCTGAATGTGCTCCACTATTGAACCATTTTTTTGTATTTATTAATTGGCTAAAGAATGTGTTGTTCTTTATATCCTCATAATGTGCTATAATTTCCCCATAGAAATTGACGTATTAAAAATTGGTTTACGAGGAAAAAACCATCGATACCATACAAACTGATTGGGTTCTAAATATAATGTTGCAATGCATACCTTTTTTGTGTGTTGCAAATTATGGAGATCAAAATATTGCTCCATTTGTAGTATCCATGTTACTAGATCCTTGCCATAAGACTTCACCATATTGTCCTTTGGAATATGGTGGTTCTTCAATCCTAAGTTTGAGTCTCTAAAATCATGAATAAAATTCATTTTTTTCTCATCATGAGTTTCATCGAATATTGGTTCGCCACTAGGAAGCATTTCTTGTAGCAACCTTGTCAAACAATCCTTCAAGCCTTCCATCTTAGTTTCCATGTATGATTTTAATCCATCTTTCAAACCTTTCATGTTTTATTTTAATCCATCCTTCAAACCTTCCATGTCTGATTTTAAGGCATTTTTCAAACCATCCATCTTAGCTTCCATTTCGATTTTGGATACCCTTTGCGAGAGTGAAATTTGTTGCACTTGGTCTTCTAATTTTGATAAATTGTGTTGAATTTATTCTTATTCATGCATCATAGTAGAGATTTATGAGGGCTTAATGGGTGTAGAATTATTTTGTTTGGGAATAATTTTAGAATAAAATACTGATATATATGCTTTAATATGCCCTTTAAATCACTTCAAACTGATTTCTAAAAGTTAAGCAAAAAGAAAACATACACACCTTTTTATTGCTTTTTAGGAGCTCGATATTCAAACTGTTGTAGCTCTGTCATTTTGGGTATCCAAGGTTGAAAATTCAATCATGTGGTAGCCCTCCGACTCTTCTTTCCATTCCCACAAGTCATACCAATATTGGAACCTTCAAGAAAGCGTTATTCCCGATCTCCCAGGATGACTTGATTATAGATGGGTTCAATAGAGTGGACTTGTACTGAGTGCCACGTGTCACAGTTTCAATTTTCGGCCCTGAATTGCTACACAAAAAACTAAATTTTGTTATGTTTCATCCACTTTTTACAAAATTCAAATCCGATATCGAAAACGAAAGCTACTACGATTTTCTCTAGGTCACGTGTTGGAGACTAAACTTTGGAGCCTACAAAAACCCTAACTTCATCGAATCATATCTTAGAAAATATAGTGAGCCAAGATGTGACATTTTTACTCGACAATCACCAAGTTTTTTTCTCCACGTGGTCTAAATTTTAGCTTCTGAAGCCTCGTATAAAAAATGTTCTAGTGAAAATTCCAATATAACCTATTTGAAGAAGCGAAAACCTAGAATCCAAAGCTCTGATACCAAATGTTATGCAACCAACTCACAAAATATAAGAAAATATAGAAAAAAAAACTTAAAAATTATCCTCTTCAAGAGGGAAACCTCCTTTACATTACATAAATGAATAATTCTTGGATGATACCAATGAACAGACCACCTTTCAATATATAGGAATCTAAGGGGTCACAATATAATCAGAGCCTACATAAAAATAATAATGTAAGGGAACAACAATAACAATAGTGGGCTTCTATGGGGCACAATAATAACAATATGGGGACTACATAGGCACAAAAATAACAATAAAGGGGTTACACTAACAATAAAATAAAGGGATACACTAGTATTATAGGGACCTAACACACATAGGCATATATGGGAAAAATAGTCTTTAGGAAAATTCCAAAAGTCATATAGAAATACAGAGGTCACATTATAAGTCCAAGAGTCATGAGGGTAACTCAAGGTTCATAAGGGATATGAAAGGTCATTCCTTTTGTTATAAAAGAATCCTCATAACTCATGTTGAAAGGGATTTTGGAGGCTTAGACTTTGGAGAGCGAGCCTTGGCTTCTCTAGCTTAGCATAGGAGAAAAAATCATTCTTTGGAGAAGCAGGAAGTGATCTAATGCTCAACTATTGGAGCTAGTGGCTTGCCATTGTAACTATGTACTTGGATCTTTCACCTAATAAACAGAAGCTCATTGAGAAAAAACAATTTCATGTGTATGTCATAAATGTTGTAAGACTATTCTTTGAATGTTTATGATATATGTTATTTTCATATGCACTAAAGAAATTGAACTATTTCGGTGGGTTTGGTGCTTATCTTGTTGAATGTGTGTTGTATTTTCTTTAATGTTTGTTGTCTCTATGTGAACTAATTCTATAGATAGATAATGAACCTTTCCTTTCTCTCATGTGTCTCTCTTAGGATAATACTATTACTTTCATTCTATAGGGTCACTTTTATTTCCCTCTCGTGAAAGTCTCTGTTTACACATTGAAAGTGGTGTTTCACAGTGTCAACTTACCTGCTAATATTATATGTTTCATTGCAGCTAAGGAAAATATTAGAGTTATGGTGGTCGGGTCGATACTCTAAATGGGGCTGATACTCTGAGATGCCAAATAAATAGCTTCCATGACAATATCCTACTTTTCTCCCAACCTATAAAGAGGTTTCTTAAATAGAGGATCAACTTATATTTCCTTGGGTATAAGTTTTTCCATTCCTTGAGCATCTCTGATAGGCCCAAGTGCAATATTATTCACTCATATATCATAATTTGTTCCCCAATCCAATGCAAAAAACCACGTGATACTATTAATAGATTCCTTAGTTGTAGATACATGAATTTTATACCATCTTGTTGTACAATGCAATGTCGCACTCATGTTCAAAATAACATTAGATTCTGAAGGATCCTTTCCAAGTCCACCTTTTTTTTAAATATTGCAATGCAACATTGCACATTGTAAATGTGCCAACAAATTCAATATCTAATATTGTTCAGAATCCATTCGGTCATAAATCCTCTACAAAACAAAGAAAACTTCCCGCAAAAACATTCACATGAATATCAATACTTCCAAACTACCTTACTGTTACTTCAACAACACGAGAAACATCGTTTATCTTGCAAACATGTCCTTCAATTCCAATGGCCCGAATGCCTTGAGTTTGGAGGGCTACGGTAGCTTCCTCGATGAAGGTATTTCTATGACCCATGATAGCAATGGAAACACCATGCTTCCATAATTATGTTCTTATTGCAAACCCTATCCCTCGATCTCCTCTTATTACCAGGTTTGTTTTTCCTTTCAACATTGTATCCTTGAAGGGTGATTCCATGTTCTGCTTCAGATGGAATTTAATCTCTTTGGGATATACGGGCTTGAGAATCCTTTTGTAGTTTTAAAAAAATGCAACACAACAAATTTGGAAACCTAAAAACCATAACATGGGCTACTATTTCTCTCTACTTCATTCACTACTAGATTATAATCAAAGGGACTATCCTACAAAGCATTAAACCAATGACTATCAAAGGAGACGTCATCACACCAATGTCGAGTACCTATATAATATACATATATGCTTTGAAAAATCAATATCCCACACAGGTTGGGTAAAAAAATTCATTAATGTTTATATGCATTAACATTCCTACAACTTTTCAACGTGTAATTCACATATTGGCCTCTTCTTGGGCTCCTCCCTTGGTTTGGAACCTTCTGTGTGTACTCCCTTGTGATTTTAATCCGTCTAATTTTATGGCATATATGTAGCATGGATTTTCAATTTATATATTTGGATTTGGGTCTAATAATCTTAATAAAATCAAATTTTCTCAAGATAATACATCAAGGGAATAAAAAGACTATAAAAAACCATTGTCTACACAAAATTCTAGCCCCCAATGAAAATGTTTTCCTACATGTGATGCAACAACAAAAAACAAGACCCAATGCCTTCCTTTCACTATTCCATGAGTTGTTCTTGAAAAACCCTTTACCATTTTCACCTGGCAGGATTTGGCTACAAATATTGGCTCCAACTCAGGATAGTGTTTTGGCTTGTAAACTATTGAGAACTGTAGACTGAAATTCTGTTTGAGAATGGAGTCAAAATATAAAAACCCTAAAATATAAAAGCTCTCCAAAACCTGCTACAAATGGAATTTTTTCCTTTTTTCATCAACTAAAAATATTGAACTAAAAACTTATGCAATTGAAAATGGAATGTGAAATATTTTTATTATTCATTTCTTCATCTTTGGGAATTGTGTGAAAACTTTAATCTTTGTGTGAAATAATACACATATTACTAGATTTTGGAAAATTTCTTACCTATATTTGAGGATTATCATTATCTTCTTTACAACAACTATTTGATCATATTTATCTTTTTGCATGGTTGTCCATGATTTTAGTTTTTCATCTAAATGATATGAGTCATATAGTGGGGCTCTTGCTCTTGAAGAGCCATCCCCAGTTACTTAATTTTTTTCATTATAGATTTGTGGTTGTTGCAAATACGAAACATCATCATTCCCAAAAGCTTCTTCATCACACATAACAATCCATGACTTGGGTTGAGATTCTTATAAAGAACCCAACTCATCAGTTGATTTATAAGATGCATAAATAAGAGGACCACAAAATTAAATAAGATAAGATCTCTAAGTATTTGTTTGTATCTTAATAATATCTCCTTTTTCTTGATTTTTGAGTGGTTATTTTTTATGCAGGTTTGAAATTTCCTCTAGTTCAATGCTTTCTTGACCACCTTTAAGCAGGATCAAAAAACCTTCTACTTGTGGGGTTGTTGAAGAACAATCTTTTTTAAACTTTCCAACATCTTCTTCACAAAAAGATTCTTTCTTGGATTCATAAACTTGCTCATAAACAACTCAACTATAGCCCCCTTGAATGTTTGATACATTGTCAATATTATCATTTTTTTCTTGAGCACAATTGTCATGAGATTTAAATGTTCTTTCAAGATCAATTCACAACAACCTTCAAAAAGAAAATTTTGTGGATATGAAGTTCTACAAAAAGAGTTGAACATTGAATGGAAGTCTTTCAAAAAATAAATTCTTGAATAAGGTAAAGATCTATACCAAACCCTGGCTTCATGGTCAAAATAAAACATAAAAACTTCATCTTTACATCTTCACGAATAATTCCCTATTTCTCCATGCATTCACGAAATTCTATAAGGTGTTGTAGTGGACTTTAATATGCATGGCCTTTGAATCTTGGCAGATAAAAATTCCATTCATGGAAATAAGGAACATAATGAGGATAACCAACAATGCCAGAGAAATGTAGTAGTGCAAATTTGTTAACCAAAAAAAGCGAGTGTCATTCCAGGAACCTAGAAAATTTTAAAATGTCGAAAGATAAAAGCACCAGGTGAAAATTTTACAACCTATCCACTCGTTTTTATCACCTTCAAAAGCTAGACAAAAATATTTAAACCCGGAGAATATATTTTCAATTTCAACCTGAACAATTGCACCAATTGAGGTTGTCACCATGGAGACAACATTTGGCTACAAGAGGTCAATGGCTATGACATCTAAAGAAATTGATCAAAACTTTTAAAATAAGTGGTCGAATTTGGGTTTGAATAAAATGAAAAGAATGACTCTAATTCAAAGACCCATCAATGACAACCAGAGTGACCATATCCTTGAGATTTCCAGAGTCTTTAATTATAGGGCATATTGGAAGAAAGATGAAGAGGGAAAAAACTTTATAGCTCAGGGAATTAAGAATCTGCGCTTTAATTATATAAAATGGATAATGAAAAATAAAGATATAATGTGTTAATTTCTAGAAGTGAAGCACACGTTAAGGGTTTTAAATTTGAATAACATGAGTACAAACAAGTAAATTCATGAATTATTAAATTGAAACAACATGTTGCATCATACACTTAACGAGAAGAAGAAAAACATAAACGAATTGAAAACCAAAAATGGAAGAGAAAATATGTCATGGAAATATCCTACTTTTCTCCCAACCTATAAAGAGATTTCTTAAATCGAGGATCAACTTCTATTTCCTTGGTATAAGTTTGTCCATTCCTGGAGTATCACCGATAGGCCCAAGTGAAATACTATTCACTCATATATCATAATATGTTCCCATCTCCATTGCAAAAAAAACTTGTGATACTATCAATAGATTCCTTAGTTGTAGAGAGATGAATTTGATACCATCTTATTGTACAATGTAATGTCACACTTATGTTCAAAATAACATCAGATTTTGAAGGAGCCTTTCTAGATCCACCGTTTTTAAAAAAATTTCAACGCAACATTGCACATTGTAAATGAGCCAACAAAGCCAAATATCTAATAATGCTCAGAATCCATTCGGTCATAAATCCTCTACAAAACAAAGAAAATTTCGAGCAACACCATTCACACGAATATCAATCCTTCCAAAATACTTTACCATTACTTCAACAACATGAGAAACATCCTTAACCTTGCAAACATCTCCTTCAATTCCAATGGCCCGAATGCCTTGATCTTGGAGTGCTACAGTAGCTTCCTCGATGATGATATTTCTCCGACCCATGATAGAAATGGAAACACCATGCTTCCCTAATTATGTTCTTATTGCAAACCCTATCACTCGACCTCCTCCTATTACCAGAGTTGTTTTTCCCTTGAACATTGTATCCTTGAAGGGTGATTCCATGTTATGCTTTGGATGGAATTTAACCTCTCCAGGATATATGGGGTTGAGAATCCTTTTGTTGTTTTAAAAGAATGCAACACAACAAAATTGGAAACCAAAAAACCATAACATGGCTTACTAGTTCTCGCTACTTCATTCAACACTAGATTATAAACAAAGGGAATGACCTAAAAATTATTGAACCAATGACTATCAAAGGAGACATCATCAAATCAATGTGGAGTGCATATATAATACACATATACGCTTTGAAATATAAATATCCCACACGCGTTGGGTAAAAATAATCATGAGTGTTTATATCCATTAACATTCCTACAACCTTTCAATGACCATTTCACATATTGGCCTTTCTTGGGCTCCTCCCTAAGTTTGGAACCTTGTGTGTTCACCCCCTTTTGATTGTAATTCATGGAATTTGATGAGATATATGTACCATGGATTTTCATTTTAGATATTGAGATTTGGGACTAATAATCTTAATAATTTATTTTTTCAAGATAATACGTTGAGAGCATAAAAAGCTTATAAACTTATTTTTTCTCAATATAATACGTTGAGAGCATAAAAAAATTATAAGAACCCACTCGCTACACAAAATTTATGTTTATTTTTTGTTCTTTTTTTTTTAATTTGAAAAGGAATTTGTCACTTGATATTGTTAATATTAAAGCCCCCAATGAAAATGTTTCCTTGTGATTGTAATCCATGGAATTTGATGAGATATATGTACCATGGATTTTCAATTTAGAGATTGGGCTTTGGGACTAATAGTCTTAATAAGTTATTTTTGACAAGATAATATGTTGAGAGCATAAAAATATTATAAAAACCCATTGTCTGCACAGTTTATTTTTGTTTTTTTTTTTTGAAAAAACAATGAAAAGGAATTTGTCACTTGGTATTTTAGCCCCCAATGAAAATGTTGTACGCCTAGTGATGCAACAACAAATAATAAGAATGCCTTCCTTTCACTACACCTGGGATAACGTTTTTTCTTATAAACTATTGAGAACTGTGGACTAGCATCTTGTTCGGGCATGGAGTCAAAATATAAAAATGTTGGAAATGAATTCCAACTGCAATCTGAGGAGAAGGACAATGAGCCATCAATTTTCGAATTGAAGGCGAATGACACAAGGCAACATCATTTTTTTTTTTTTGTTTACACTCCACCATGCATTAAAACCCTGTGATTAAACCCTCTAAGACCCATATTTTTGTTTAAAGTCCGTAGCGTGTTTCTGCAATCAAATTCATGGTTCAAACACCATGCAACCGTGCCTTTAACCCACTTCACCTATCGCCATTACACTACACCAACCCTTTGATCTCCCGCACATTTTTTGAACGCCCCCACGTTATTTGTGTGGAGCCCACGACTCCACGTCACATAGTCTACAATCAATAAAAATCCTCTCGCATGAACCGAAGCTTCATCACCACACCATTCAACTCACATGATGAACCATGCCCCACCACAAGCTCCACGTCAAACCTCCCGACCAATCACATGCATATCACATGTTTTGGTGCCTATGTCACCAAGCCTTTCAAACCTTGTGATAAGGTGTGGCTCGCCATCGCCGAGTCATTAGCCTTCGTCCAATAGTAGCATGTTCGCATCATTTGGGTGCATAGTCAGCCATCCCTCAAATGGATGTGATAAATCATTTAAATGTTTTGCATGATGTTTGAAGTCCGCGAAATGTATAAGGTTTAAGACCCTAGTTTAATGTTTAATTTTTTTTTATGCGCCATGATATATTTTGTATTAAAACTTAGATTATATGTTTTATAATATATATATTGTAAATATGAATATTTACAATATATATAACCAATTTATTGGACAACGACAATGTATGACTCTGTGATATGCCCAAGGGCAGCAAAGACAGAGAGAATAACAAACATAAAAGTTTGAAGACCTGTGTTTTGTAGCAGCCAAGTAAATTTGTTTTGTAAATCCAAAACTGTAGTTCTGAGGAAAGAAGTTTCATTTTGTAATATTGCAGCATTTTAATAGAAAAAGATTTTTTACTCCATCTCTCTATGTGCAAATTATCTCTGTGTTAGAAGAGGAATTTTATTTTCCTCTCTATTGTTAGGAATAACCAAAAATTCCAACATGGTATTGGAGTTAGTCTAGGCTCTCAGCAGTTGCTGAAGAAGCTGAAGGAATAAGGAGTTTGTTGAAGTTTTCTCCAGTAGTGTGAAATATCAGCAAAGCCAAGTATTTACCAAAACAAAGTTTGTGTTTTTTTTAAAGAGTGCAGTCCAGAGAACTGTAAAAAGGTTATCTCTCAGCAGTGAGAATTTTTTTTTAAGAAACACAGTCATGTTTTTGACATAGTTTAGTAAGCTAGCAATGGCAGGAGCCAGGACAAGCACGAGCATGGGAAATACTCAATTCCCACAGTTCAATGGGAAGAATTATGACTATTGGGAAATCAAAATGAGAGCCCTGTTTGCCTCTCAAGATTTATGGGATCTAGTTGAAGATGGTTTAGAAGAACCAGCATATGAACAAGCATTTAATACCTAAACACAGACAGAGAAAGATTTTTTGAAGAGTAATATAAGGAAGGAATCAAAATCCCTCTTCTATCTCTATCAGGTAGTGCATGAAAACATATTTCCAAGAATTGTAGCAGAAAAGAAGTCCAAGGATGCATGGGATACCCTCCAGACAGCTTACCAAGGTATGGAGAAGGTAAAGACGACAAAGCTTCAATTAATGAGAAGATATATTGAAGTCATTTGCATGAAAGAGTATGATACAATAGACTCATTCTTCACATTGTCGATTGGGTTGGTTAACCAAATGAGATCTCATGGAGAGACAATAGAAGAAAGAAGAATAGTGGAGAAAGTATTGAGGAGCTTACCCTCAAGGTTTGATGTGATAGTAACAACCATTGAAGAGACAAATGATCTCTCAATGTTTACTGTTGATGAGCTTCATGCATAATTGATGACACATGAACAAAGATTGAGAAGAACAACAAACTCATCTTTAGAGCATGCCTTCAAGACCCAAATTTCCTTTGGAAGAGGAAGAGGTCAAGGCAGAAAAAATTACAGAGGAAAAGGAAGAGGCAGAAGCCAAAACAGTGGAAGAAATAGCCCTACAAATACAAGCGGAAGGGGCGGCAACCAAAATCAAAATCAAATCCTAGGCAACAGCCAACAAGGTGGATAAAATCAAGCACATGGACAAAGTTATGATAAATCCCAAGTCCAATGTCATTACTGTAAGAAGTATGAGCATTATGCTAATGAATGTAGGTAGTAGACCTAGTGCTAACTTTACAAAAGTGAATCTCATTCAAGAAAATTTGTTTTTAGCATGTAATATGAATGAAGAGAAAAATGAAGATATATGGTTTCTAGATTCAGGATGTAGCAACCATATGACTGGAAACATTTCTATGTTTTCCATGTTATATGAAAATGTAAAGTCTTAAGTAACATTGGGGACAGATAGTAAAGTCTCTGTCATGGGAAAAGGCAGAGTGAGTGTTTTAACAAAGAAATGAGAAAGGAGATCCATATCAGATGTTTATTATGTGCCTGGTATGAAGTATAACCTTTTGAGCATTGGACAGATCATTCAGAAAGGATACAATGTGTTCTTTGAGGATGATGTATGTACTATCATGGACATACCACCAAGCAGACAGAGGATTGCACAAGTGAAGATGACAAGAAACATAATATTTCCTCTCAAGATGAGATCAGATTTGAAGAAAGGAGTTGCACTGGCAGCAGTGACACAAGAGACATTCCAAAGAGAAGCAAAGAATGAAAAATGGTTATGGCATTTGAGATTTGGACATCTCAACTTTGGAGGTCTGAATTTGTTGCATAGGAAAGGAATGGTAAAGGGATTACCATTGATTGAAAATCCAGACAGCTTATGTGAAGGCTGCATCTTGGTCAAATAACACAGAGAAAGCTTTCCAACATGAAATAGCATAAGTGCAAAGGAACCCTTAGAAATACTCCATTCTAATTTGTGTGGACCAATGAAAACACCATCATTAGCAAGCAACCACTATATGCTGACCTTTATTGATGATTACACAAGAAAAACATGGGTTTATTTCTTGAAATTGAAGAGTGACGTGTTTGAGAAATTCTGCCATTTTAAAGCTCTTGTAGAGAATAAAAGTGGACAACATATAAAAATCTTAATAATAGACAAAGGAGGAGAATATATATTCAAATATTTCTTGCGTTTTTGCAGAGAAAATGAGATTCATAAACACTTTATAACAAGGTATACACCACAGCAAATTGGAGTTGCTGAAAGGAAAAATAGAACCATCATGGATATGGTAAGAAGTATTTTGAAGGAAAAACATTTTCCAAATGAATATTGGGCTGAAGTTGTACATTGTGCAGCATTGTTTTGAATAGATTCCCAACAAAGAGTGTTATGAACAGAGTTCCTGAAGAAGCATGGAGTGGCATAAAATAGTTTGTCACCCACATGAGAGTATTTGGTTTTGTGGCTTATGCACACATTCCAGATTAGCTAAGGAAGAAGTTGGACGGTGAGAAGGAGAAGTGCATATTTTTTGGATACAGTGAAGAATCCAAAGCATATAGGTTGTATAACCCCTCCACCAAGAAATTTATGATAAGCAGAGATGTGCAATTTATTGAGGAAGAAGCTTGGGATGGAAGCATTGAGAAAACAGTGCATGTGAAAAGTTGTTTGTCTCATGATGAAGATGAGGAAGAAATGGCTGAAAGACATCCCTCATTAGGAGCACCACCTCCACCAACACAAGCACAGCAAGGGACACCACAAACATGTATGAGAACACCCTTGAGAAGTGATGACAGTGCTTCTCCAAACACATCACAGGGAGTAGATTTGAGTGCTTCTACAAGCACAAGTTCAGCAAGTGAAAGAGGAACCAAATTCAGAAGTCTGAATGACATTTATGAGCAAAAAGAAGGTATTGACTCTTTATTTTCATTATATTGTCATGTAGAATATCCTATTCATTTTGAAGAAGCAGTAAAAGATAAGAAATTGATAGATGCTATGGATGAAGAGATAAATGCAATAGAGAATAATAAGACATTGGAACTAGTTGATCTTCCAAAAGGCAAAGAAGTAATTGGAGTGAAATGGATTTATAAAACCAAAATCAATGTTGAAGGTAAGATTGAAAGGCACAAGGCCAAACTTGTTGTCAAAGGCTACAAGTAGCAAAAAGAAAGAGACTATGAGGAAACTTTTGCACTAGTTGCAAGAATGTAAAAAGTAAGAGAAGTGTTGTCCATAGTAGCACAACACAAATGGAAAGTTTATAAAATGGATGTGAAATCACCATTCCTGAATGGAGTATTTATGCAAGTGGTATATGTTGAAAAACCTTTGGGATATGAGAAAGAAGGTAAAAACAAAAAGTATGCTAGTTGAAGAAATATCTATATGGGTTGAAACAAGCACCAAGAGCATGGTACAAGAGGATATATGCCCATCTACTGGAAAATGGGTTTGAAAAATGTGAAGGAGAACCCACATTATACATCAAAGAAAAATATGGTAAGATGTTCATTATTGTTTTTTATGTTGATGATGTGATATTTATAGATGGTGATGCTTACCTCATTGAAAATTTTAAAACAGTCATGAAAGAAGAATTTGAGATAACTGATATGGGATTGTTGAGATACTTCTTAGGAATAGAAGTAGGGCAAAATGAAAATAATATTTGTATTTCTCAAGCAAAATATGTAAAATAAGTTTTAGAAAGATTTAATATGCAGGATTGCAAGGTAGCAATTACTCCTACAGTGATGGGATTGAAACTGAGCAAAGAAGACGTCATCAAAGATTTTGATCCAAGTTTGTATAAGAGCATAGTTGGAAGCCTTATGCATTTGACTGGAACTAGGCCTGATATTATGCATGCTATGAGCTTAATTTCCAGATTTATGGAAAGGCAAAAGGAGACACATTGGCAAGCAGCAAAAATAATTTTGAGGTATGTGAAAGGAACAAAGAGGTATGGTATTTTATACACCACTTCAGAAAATTTTGAATTGATTGGATATACTAACAGTTATTGGGTTGGAAGTATGGATGATAGGAAAAGCACCTCTGGATATGTTTTTCATATGGGATCAGGATCCATCTCATGGGCTTCTAAGAAACAACCAATTGTGGCTTTATCAACAACAGAGACAGAGTATGTGGCAGCTACAACAACAGCATGTCAAGCAGTATGGATGAGGAGAATGTTAAGAAGTTTGTGTCATGAACAGGAAAAAGGAACAACAGTTTATTGTGATAATGGGTGAAAATGTGAAGTTGGGAAACACTTTTTGCCCTTTTTTGACGTTGAAAATTGTAATTTTCTATGTTTTTCAACTTCAACTCCACTAAACTCATATTTTTATCGCAAATTATGCTTTGACATAAAAACAAGAATTGTAGAGAATTGTCTTACCTCCATACCGATATTTAAAAAAAAAAAAAATATTTACATATAGAGGGGTAAATTTGTTGTTTACTAACTGCATATACTTGAAATTTTCAGGAAAACATAAATAGTCACTTTTTTATCCTTTACTTTTTTTAGGGAAGGTTATTCATTTTTTGGAAAAAAACCATAGCATCATAATCTGCATGTATATTGCACTAGTGCACAGACTATTTTTTGGTAATTTTCGGATCAAATCACTATTTTTTATTATTTTTTGAAATGGACGAAGACAAAAAAACAGTGATGTTTCAGTACATTTTATTATCCTTTGATTTTCTTTTCAATGTGATCGTCAATAAGAAAAATGAGAGTACCCTTTTGAAGTAGACAGGGAGAGGAAGTGCACTATGATTTTTTTAAATTTTTTGGTGTCGTTTGAAAGTTATTGAATTTTCATTCAGTGCAATTTTTCGAACAATGAAATTCCATAGTGACATAGTTTAGTAAAAAATTAATAAAAAATTGAATTTTTTAATGAAACTCCATAAATCTCACATCATCAAAAGCTAGATTTAGAGACGAATCTAATGGTACTTGGTCCGACATATAACATTTTGTTTTTGTAGGTGTTCTGCCCCTCCAAAGTTGCAGGTTTCTCAAAACTGCAGAGGTTTCTGAGTTTTTTGTTGACCAGAAACTCTCGGCCGAGAAAAACTCTCGGCCGATAAATTTTTAAAACTCTCGGCTGAGAGTTTTAAACCAATTTATGCGCGGGAAAACTCCCGGGCAAAAGTTTTAAAAACTCTCGGCCGAGAGTTTGCACAGTAAAACTCTCGGCCGAGAGTTTTTGAATGTAAAAAACTCTCGGCCGAGAGTTTGCGGCCGAGAAATTTTTCACACAACTCTCGGTCGAGAGTTTTGAAAAATCTCGGCCGAGAAATTTTGTTGACTTTTTTTCTCGGCCGAGAAATTAAAAAACTCTCTCGAATTCTATCTCATGCCAAAAAGTGTTTCCCAACTTCGTGTTTTCGCCCTAATAGCTCGGCTATAGCTTTATCCAAGAATTCAATGTTTCATAAGAGAACGAAACACATTGATGCCAAATATCACTACATCAGAGAGTTAGTGAGAAATGGAGAAATAGTTCTGAGGAATTGTAGAATAGAAGAATAGTTTGTTGGTATTTTGAAAAAAACATTGGGATGCCCCATGGGAGAAGGACAATGAGGCATCATTTTTTGAATTGAAGGCAAAGGACAGAAGGTAGCAGGAAATGTTTGTTTTTGTTTTCAATCAACCATGCATTAAAACCCTATGATTAAACCCTGCAAGACCCATATTTTTTTTTAAAGGCCATAACCTATTTCTACAATCAAATCCATGGTTCAAACACCACACAACCATGCCTTTAACCCACTTCACCTACCGCCATTACACTACACCACTGTTTGATATCCCACACATTTTTTGAATGTCCCCAAGTCATTTTTTTGGAGCCCATGACTCCACGTCACATAGTCCTCAACCAATCAATGCCCACTGACATGAACCGAAGCTTCGTCACCACACCAGTCAACTCACACGATGAACCATGCCCCACCACAAACTCCACATCAAAGCTCTCAACCAATCACATGCATATCACATGTTTTGGTGCCTACATCACCGGGCCTTTCAAACCTTGCAATAAGGTGTGGCCTGCCATCGCCGAGTCGTCAGCCTTCATCCAATAGCAGCGCGTTCGCATCATTTGGGTGCACAGTCAACCATCCCTCAAATGGATGCGATAAATCATTTAAATGTTTTTCATAATGTTTGAAGTGTGCAGAATGTATAAGGTTTAAGACCTTAGTTTAATGTTTCATTTTGTTTTTTATGCACCGTGATATATTTTGTATTAAAATTTAGATTATATGTTTTATAATATATATATATTGTAAATATGAATATTTACAATATATATATATAACCAATGCATTGGACAACGACAATGTATGACTATGTAGTATGTCTGAAGGCAGAAAAGAGAGAACAACAAACAGAAAAGTTTGAAAAGCTGTGTTTTGTAGCAGCCAAGTAAATGTGTTTGGTGAATCCAAAATTGTAGTTATGAGGAAAGAAGTTCCATTTTGTAATATTGCAGCATTTTAATAGAAAAAGAGTTTTTAGTCCATCTCTCGGTGTGCATATTATCTTTGTGTTAGAAGATGAATTTTATTTGCCTCTCCGTTGTTAGGAATAACCAGAAATTCCAACAAAAAAACATAAAATATAAATCTCTCCAAAACCTGTTACAAATGGAATTGTTTCCCTTGTTCATGAACTAAAATCTTATGCAACTAAAAATAAAATGTGAATTATTTTTCTTATTCATTTCTTCATCTTTGGGAATTGTGTGAAAACTTTGATCTTTTTATGAAATAATATACATATGACTCGATTATGGAAAATTGCTTAAGTGTAGTTGAGGATGATCATTATCTTCACAACAACAACAAACTTTTTTATCATCTTTCTCTTTTTTCATGGATGTCCATGATTTTAGTTTTTCATCTAAATGATATGAGTCATACAGCGGAGCTCCTGCTCTTGAAGAGCCGTCCCCAGTTACTATATTTTCTTCATCATAGAGTGGTGGTTGTTGCAAATATGAAACATCATCATTCCCAAAAACTACTTCATCACACATAGAAATCCATGAATTGGGTTGTTGTTGTTCTACAAAACCCAACTCGTCATCTTATTTAGCAAAATCATAAATAAGAGGACCATCAAATTAAAGAATAAGATCTCTAAGGATTTTTTTGTATCTTAATAATATTTCCTTTTTCTTGATTTTTGAGTGGTTATTTTTTATGCAGGTTCATAATTTCCTCTCGTTCAATGATTTCTTGATCAACTTTAAGCAAGATAAAAAAATATTCTACTTGTGGGGTTATTAAAGAACAATGCGTTTTAATATTTCCAACATCTTCTGTTGGGAAAAATACTGAGAGAGGGGGGGGGGGGTGAATCAGTATTTTGTGCAGACTGAAAACTTTTTACTTTTTTTTTTCTCTAAAACCCATACGCTACTTTAATGAACCCAAGTCGCGTATACACGCGGATATCCTTAATGAAACTCGCGTATTACCAGAGATCTCATTATGTAGATAATTCTTTACTTAGATCATTGCATCATTCATTCATTAGATGTTTAGTAAGCAGTAAACATGTCCAGTAAGAATAGAATAAATAATCACACATAAGAAACACACATGAACACCAGGATTTAAGGTGGAAACCCAATTCGGGAGAAAACCACCGCTGCCATCGTATCTGTCTTCAATATTTATTATAAAGAAAACTTCTTACAACCATGTATTGGCGCAAACTCATACCAGCACGTAGGCACCAACCTGCAGAAGGCTACAACCTTCTCTCGTTTACCAGCCTCTCCTGGAAGGGAGCTACAACCCCCTACTCTCGTTTACCAGCCTCTCCTGGAAGGGAGCAACAACCCCCTGCTCTCGTTTACCAGCCTCCCCTGGAAGGGAGCTACTACCCCCTGCTCTCGTTTACCAGCTACCACTGGAAGGGAGCTACAACCCCCTACTCTCGTTTACCAGCCTCTCCTGGAAGGGAGCTACTACCCCCTGCTCTCGTTTACCAGCTACCACTGGAAGGGAGCTACAACCCCCCTCACTGAAGGCTTCAACCCTCAGATCCACTGCAGACCATGTTTCATCAATTTTCAAACTGGATCCAACAGCTTCCATACAACACATCTTGTAGGACACTTTTCATTAGATTTTCAAACTAGATCCAACAGCTTCCATACAACACATCTTGTAGGCCACTTTTCATCAGATTTTGAAACTGGACCCACTTCACACATTTAAGCTCAACATACATCAAACTGAAACTTATAACCCCATCAATTCATTCATTGAATCATCAACCAATCAATCAACAACTTGATCTTCAATTAACATAATCAGCAGCATAATCAACATTCAAACAACCCAGATCTGTATGAATACATCATTGAAAGATAGTAGTAAAATAGTAGAACAGATCAGACATTTCATTCCACACACTTCAACAAAACCATAGATTTCATACGCGCTTTTAATTCACTGAACCTGCGTGTATACGCGCTTTCACAGAAACAAACCGGCATATACATCTACACATATTTCAGAACTGATTTCACATACCATACGCGCTTTGGCTGAAGTCAACTCGCGTATATATGCGCTTTCTCTTCAAAGAACCTGCGTATAGATCTTCAGACGTTTCAGGACTGTGCAGCTCTTCAGATCAGATAAGAAATTCAGATCTCATCCTCTTCTTCAGCAGAGATTCGCCAAATCACAGATCTAAACATTCCATAAGCAGATCTAGAAAATACAAGGTCATTTCAGATCTAGAGATTCTTCTTCATCATTTGCTTCATCCATCATTGTATTCATAGGTGCATCATAGATTCAGATCTATCAATTAAGAACATATTTCATCCATGCAGATATTCCTTAGATTCATTAACAGCCCTTACTCGTGCACACCTTGCAATATGATCTTCTTCTCCTTAAATAGATTTAGCCTTTGTCAATACCATGAGTCAAAACCACTCAACTACTAATGGTATTCTTGGACGGGATCAAATAGATATTCCAGTGCTCAATACAATGGGTCAATACAATGGTAACACCCCATGGTATTCTAAATTTGGAGCACAAAAGGGCATACGCGACTTGGTACATACTTTTCCGCGTGCATACGCTACTTCTCCTTGAAAATCTCGCGTATGCTTTGTGACACATCATATTTATCATTTTTCTGGCACTTACTGAAATTCCTTTCTTCTGTTACTTCTGAGCTGATCTGTAGATACATCATCCTTCCTTTTAACACATAGGTTGCTTATCATAGGCAACTCATAAAGTAGGTTTCCATCAAGAACAACTTCATCAAGTAGGTTGCCATATCGAGGACAACACATTGCATCATATTGCCAACAATCTTGCTTCATCAAGTAGGTTTCCATCAAGGACAACACATCAAATCAATTTCCATCAAGGACAACTTCATCAAGTAGGTTGTCATCAAAGACAACACATTGCATCATATTTCCAACTGTCTTATTTCATCAAGTAGGTTGCCATCAAGGACAACACATGCCAACAATCTCCCCCTTTGGACTTGATGGCAACCATGATGGTGTTTGATCACCACAATAGATAGATATATTGATTATAACCATTATGCAAACACCATGATACTCTCCCCCTATTCAAACACCATGTTTCTCTCCTCCTTTGAAATCAAGGGCAAAGGGCAGATCAAAACCAAAACAAGGTTTTTCTTCTCTTGTAGAATGAAGAGCTTTGTAGATTTGATGTTCACTGAAGTTACCATGCTCCCCCTGAGTTCATGCTGAATCTTCAAAACATATTTTTCAATGCAGTGCATGACTCTATGACATTTCCTATCACCAAGGACTCATACTTACATCAAAGATCCAACCAAGTGGATTTACATATGTGACACAAGTACCTAACCAAGTGGGATTACACATTTTGACTCAACTACCCAACCAAGTGGGTTTACAAATTTGAACAAGTCCTTACATGACTGAAAATTACAATTTTACATCATAGGTCTCAGCATGACCTTTTCATCACATTGCAGAAATGACTTATACAATCAAGATCAAAGAATCTCAAGCATGAGATCAAACCACAACAAATACTTAGAATGCCAACAATGCATCCTTTTCATATGACAAAAACTCCCCCTTAGCTTGTGCATCCTGAACACTTTCAACAACAAATCATCAAGGCATCTGCATCAAATATCAGAAACAGAAATATGAGAGCTGAAACATCACCAGAGATACCCAACAACACCATAGTTGTGCTGAAGAGTGCTGACCCAGAAAAAATTGTCAGCAACCACCCATACGTGGTTTTCTTTGCATAAAATCGCGTATATATGCAACAGTGTTTCAGAAAACCCACGTATCCAATTTAATCTTCTGAATTTAAGCAAATCTGATATTCTGAGAGGTAGAGACATCTCCCAGCTTCTGTCTGAGAAATTTGAATGCTTCCCTGGAATATATGAGAAAATATAGATAGGATAATGTAGTTGTATTTTCACGTGTCATCCAATAGTTGTAGCATGAGCACATCAGTAACCAAGCCTTCAGACTCTTTGCAGCATATACATATTCTTCCCAAGAGGAATTATCATGTCAGAACAACTTCTTCAATAGACAATATGTGTCAAGCAATCATCCATGTGATCTGTTATCACCAAGATCTTCATGATTTATCTTTATTTCACAATAAAATTTGTGTAGGAATTATGTATATAAGATCTCAATCGTGTCACAAGTCATCAGCAACAAACTCTGCATGATCTATCCTTATCTCTGAATCATAAGACTTCCATCTTATCCATGGTGAAAACAAAAAATATTCTTCAGCAAAAAGCAATTAGGATTCATCCATAATCTCATCATAAGAAACCATGTATTATGTCATCATCATTTGAGCAAGAACTAAGGAATAATCAGATACAATGCCAACAATGCAATCATTAGTTGTTAGACTGATGCTCCCCCTGAACCTGTGTTCCTGATATTTAGCTATCTTACTGTTTTTCTTATCAGAAAATCATACGCGACTATCTCTAGCAGAACTCGCTTGTATACGCGGCTTTAGTTCACTAAACCCGTGTATGGAAAGTGAAACACTGAAAATCTCCACAACTTCATCTCCCCCTGAATTTGTACCACATGTACCTGTCTTCTTCACATCAGATGCACTGTCAGAAATAAACATAACCAGAATTACCAAACCAACCATGGGAATCATCATACATTTATCCCCCTATAATGTATCTCACATCATCCTGCAGCCATTATGAGAAGTAGGCTTTAGAAGCGGATGACTGCAGTAGGATTATTATCCCCTACATTTTTGACCGGTCCTCCTTCCTTTTCTAGCTTTGCTTGAAATTTCTTATTGTGTGCTGGAAATTATCCAATATCTCAGATCCATTCATCCTGCATTCTTTTTCTAGATGTCCATACTTGTTACAGGCATAAAATCTTGCATGACTAGAAAAGTAAGCATAGGGATCATAATGTGTTTTTCTACTCTTTCTTCTATTGCAATCAGCTGCTTTATGACCATACTGGCTACATGAAAAACAATATCCCTTGAAGAAACCAGAGTACCTTTCTGTGTAGAATCTGTTTGTATGTGACTGAAACCTTCTGCTTCTGCAATTAGCTGCAATATGCCCATAATTATGACATTTAAATTATTCAACATTATTGATCATAGGAGGGAAAGATTTCTTTTGAGTGTTCATGATTGTCGGTTGATCTTTTGTTTCTTTCAACACTTCAGATTTTGCATTGATATCCTTTGAATCTTTAGCACTTTCTTGTGAACTAGATTCTCCTTTAACAGTTTCATGAAAACCAAGACCAAATTTAATAGAAGGAGACCTTTGACTACTAAGAATATTGTCCAGAATCTTAGTACTATCTTGAAACCTCAAGAGTTTATCTTTTTCTTCTAATTTACTTTTTAAAATGTTTACCTCAACCTCCAATCTTTGGCATTGCTTCTTCATACTTTCTTCAACCCTTCTTTCTTCTTCTACTTGATCATTCAATTTTAAAATCTCTTCTTTTAGCCCATTTTCTTGTTCTTCAAAAGTTTGTAGAAGTTCTTCATTCTTCTTATTTGATGCTTCAAGATCTGCTTTCAGAGAGATGATTTCTTCTTTAAGTTATTCATTCTTCTTATTTGATTTTTCCAGATTTGTATTGAGAAAGAGGATTTCTGCTTCAAGTCTTCTACTTTGATAGGTTGCTTTAACCTGGAGGCTTTGATACTTTTCTATCTTTTCCTTCATTCTAGAGATCATCTCTTTGCAGATAGATTATTTCTCATTAAATGATCTTTGTTGATCTTCAAATTTACTCTTAAGAGCTTCTTCTAGATCCACAACACTATTTTCACCATTACATGCATAAGAAGGTGAATCACAAGAACAACAATCAATACATGTTTCATCTTCTTCATTTTCTATTGCACATGTTTTCTGAGATATCTCCTTTTGAGTATCCTTCTTCTTTTGCTTCCTTCCCATTGTGACGGATCTCCTTCAAGCGATCAAGCTTATGCAGAAGGACCTGCTCTGATACCAATTGTTGGGAAAAATACTGAGAGGGGGGGTGGGGGGGGGGGGTGAATCAGTATTTTGTGCAGACTTAAAACTTTTTACTTTTTCTTTCTCTAAAACCCATAAGCTACTTTAATGAACCCAAGTCGCATATACACACGGATATCCTTAATGAAACCCGCGTATTACCAGAGATCTCATTATGCAGATAATTCTTTACTTAGATCATTGCATCATTTATTCATTAGATTTTTAGTAAGCAGTGAACATGTGCAGTAAGAATAGAATAAATCATCACACATAAGCAACACACATGAACACCAGGATTTAAGGTGGAAACTAAATTCGATAGAAAACCAGCGTTGTCGTCGTATCTGTCTTCAATATTTATTATAAAGAAAACTTCTTACGACCATGTACTGGCGCAGACTCATACCAGCATGCAGGCACCCACCTGCAGAAGGCTACAACCTTCTCTTGTTTACAAGCCTCTCCTGGAAGGGAGCTACAACCCCCCGCTCTCGTTTACCAGCCTCTCTTGGAAGGGAGCGACAACCCCCTGCTCTCGTTTACCAGCCTCTCCTGGAAGGGAGCTACTACCCCCTTCTCTCGTTTACCAGCTGCCACTGGAAGGGAGCTACAACCCCCTGCTCTCGTTTACCAGCCTCTCTTGGAAGGGAGCTACTACCCCCTGCTCTCGTTTACCAGCTACCACTGGAAGGGAGCTACAACCCCCTCACTAAAGGCTTCGACCCTCAGCTCCACTGCAGACCACGTTTCATCAATTTTCAAACTGGATCCAACAACTTCCATACAACACATCTTGTAGGCCACTTTTCATTAGATTTTCAGACTGGACCCACTCCACACATTTAAGCTCAACATACATCAAACTGAAACTTATAACCCCATCAATTCATTCATTGAATCATCAACCAATCAATCAACAACTTGATCTTCAATTAACATAATCAGCAGCATAATCAACATTCAAACAACCCATATCTGTATGAATACATCATTGACAGATAGTAGTAAAACAACATAACAGATCAGACATTTCATTCCACACACTTCAGCAAAACCCTAGATTTCATACGTACTTTTAATTCACTGAACTTGCATGTATACGTGCTTTCACATAAACAAACCGGCGTATACATTTGCACATATTTCAGAACTGATTTCACATACCATACGCGCTTTGGCTGAAGTCAACCCGCGTATATACGCGCTTTCTCTTCCACGAACTTGCATATAGATCTTCAGACATTTCAGGACTGTGCAACTCTTCAGATCAGATAAGCAATTCAGATCTCATCCTCTTCTTCAGCAGAGATTCACCAAATCACAGATCTAAACATTCCATAAGCAGATCTAGAAAATACAAGGTCATTTCAGATCTAGAGATTCTTCTTCATCATTTGCTTCATCCATCATTGTATTCATAGGTGCATCATAGATTCAGATCTATCAATTAAGAACAGAGTTCATCCATGCAGATATTCCTTATATTCATTAACAACCCTTACTCATGCACACATTGCACTATGATCTTCTTATCCTTAAATAGATTTAGCCTTTGTCAATACCATGAGTCAAAACCACTCAACTACTAATGGTATTCTTGGACGGGATCAAATAGATATTCCAGTGCTCAATACAATGGGTCAATACCATGGTAACACCCCTTCGTATTCTAAATTTGGAGCGCAAAAGGGCATACGCGACTTGGTACGTACTTTTCCGCATGCATACGCTACTTCTCCTTAACAATCCCACGTATGCTTTGTGACACATCATATTTATCATTTTTCTGGCACTTACTGAAATTCCTTTCTTCTGTTACTTCTGAGCTGATCTGTAGATACATCATCCTTCATTTTAACACATAGGTTGCTTATCATAGGGAACTCATAAAGTAAGTTTCCATCAAGAACAACTTCATCAAGTAGGTTGCCATATCGAGGACAACACATTGCATCATATTGCCAACAATCTTGCTTCATCAAGTAGGTTGCCATCAAGGACAACACATCAAATCAGTTTCCATCAAGGACAAATTCATCAAGTAGGTTGTCATCAAAGACAACACATTGCATCATATTGCCAACAGTCTTATTTCATCAAGTAGGTTGCCATCAAGGACAACACATGCCCTTGATGTCAAAGGGGGAGAGTAACATGGTGTTTGAATAGGGGGAGAGTATCATGGTGTTTGCATAATGGTTATAATCAATATATCTATCTGTTGTGGTGATCAAACACCATCATGGTTGCCATCATCTTCTTCACAAAAAGATTCTTTCTTGGATTCATAAACTTCCTCATAAACAACTTAGCTATAGTCCACTTGAATGCTTCATACATTATCAACATTATCATTTATTTCTCGAGTAGAATTGTCACGAGCTTTAAATGTTCTTTCAAGATCAAAATATTCCCAACAACCTTCAAAAACAAAATTTTGTGCATATGAAGTTCTGCAAAAAGAGTTGAACATTGAATGGAAGTATTTCAAAAAAAAAGTTCTTGAATAAGGTAAATAGCTATAACAAACCCTTGCTTCATCGTCTAAATAAAACACAAAGAACTTCATCTTTACATCTTCATGAACCATTCCCTATTGCTCGATGTATTCACGGAAGTCCTGAAGGTGTTGTAGTGGACTTGAGAAATCTAGTGGGGAAAATTTGTCAACCAAAAATGCGAATGTCGTTCGAGGAACCTAAAAAAAATTAAAATTTCGAAAGGTAAAAGCACCAAGTGAAAATTTTATAGCCTATCACTGGTTTTTATCACCTTCACAAGCGAGAAAAAAATATTTAAACACATGGAATATAATTTCAATTTAGTCCCCGACAATGGAACCAATTGAACTTGTGACCTTGGAGACAACATATGGCTACAAGAGGTCAATGCCTATGACATCTAAAGAAATTGGGCTCGAATAAAATGCAAAGAATGACTCTAATTCCAAAACCCATCAATGACAACCAGAGTGACCATATCCTTGAGACTTGCAGAGTCTTGAATTATAGAGCGGATTGGAAGAAAGATGAAGAGGGACAAAACTTTATAGTTCAGGGAATTAAGAATATGCTCTTTAATTCTGTTGAATGAATAATGAAAAGGAAAAAAATATTAAGTCAATTTCCATAAATGAAATACTCATTAAGATTTTTAAGTTTAAATAACATGAATACAAACAAGTAAATTCATAAAATATTTAATTGAAACAACATGTTACATCATACACTTAACCAGAAGAAAAAAACATAAACGAATTGAAAAAAATATATATATGATCTTGCCCAGACATAAAATCAAAAATGGTTTTCTTTACTTATTGTGACAGCCTCATGAAGAGATAAACTAGTTACAACTAGTTAAAAGACCATTGGCTTAATTGCCCTTTTTTATTTTCATTTTATTTTATTTTTCTTGGCAAGAAAGACTTATTTGTAATTGTTCATGACACAAAAGTATTATTTTATTTTGTTACTGAGTTAATAAGTGAAACAGGAAAATGAAAAGGAAAAACCCATTAAACTGTTGGTGAAGTTTCTAAGAATAGGAGGTGGTTGGGAATAGTTGGAAAAGCAGTTACCTACCCTCTGGGATAAAAGGGAATCCCAGGAGAGGGGTAGGGGTTCTGTGAAAATTTGGTAATAGGGTGAAGCATTTTCTAGAGTTGGGTGGAAGACCAATTGAGAATAGCTTCTGCAACCCTTGTGAGCCAGATTACCTGTCTTGTGACTAGATTGGCCATCCTGAGGTCATAGCAGAAGAAGATTATCCACTGTTACCCGTGGCGCCGTCCAGAATTCTGGAGCTAGGGGGCAAGAGGAGGACGTCATTGCGTCTCTTGATGGTTGGGAGGACCACAGTTTAAAAGAGATTTTGTTCCTGAAAAGATAAGTATCTAATATCTGGAACTCTGTAGATTACAGGTTAATTGTCTGTCATTTCTTTGTTTTACAAATGCAAAAGGAACTTAGACTATTCCTGATTCCTACGGGATAAAGATTGTTCTAGTAGCAAAGCTCTGTGTGTGTGATAGTATTGCCTGTATTTTGCAGAAAAATGGCAGCGACTAGCTAACCTGGAATGATAATACCACTATGAAGTGGGAAGAAATATTTCGCAATAGATTTAACTATCTATTTATTTTCTACAAAAATGCGAAGTGAATCAAACAAGAAAATTGTTAGAACAAAATTTTCCCTCTTTTACTTTAAGAGTTTATAATACGACAGAACAGGGGTTTTGTGCATTTTACTATAAGAAGAAGAACTCTTTGAATTTGGTTAACAGGGTTGTATAGTGAACCAAAACCTAGTAGTACATTAGAACTCAAAGAACAAAGTAAACTTTGTAACGTGAATAGAAAGACAGGGAAGAAACTGTTATGCATGCATTAGGAAACCAAGAGTATTATACTCTCCAAACAGTGTTACTGTAGTAGCATCGAGTTAAGCCAGAATAGAACTTGTGGAGCTGGGACTGGGTTGAAAACCCTACCCTGCCCCTGTTCGTTGTTAAAAACTATACACAACCCATTAAACCGGCGGATTGGTGCCGTAAGGCCTAGGTGAACCATATATATAGAACAACTTCTTTTAATAGCAACGATAGCAGTGTACACAATAATCATACTCTTCTGTCACAATTCAAGTAATGCAGAGAAGTTCTTCACAGGGCAAAGTCGACAACCCGTAAGTCGAAAACATACAAACTTACAATAAACTTCAACGCTTATAATGACCAGCGATATGATGACAAGAAGCATATATTTAATTTGACATATGAAACCATAAAAGAATTTACCCAGCGCAAGTAAGACAGTTCTCTGTACATTTTCAACATTCCATAGTGAAAGAACACTAGATTAGTGTGCTACAGAAAACAAAACCTTAGCCAAAAATCCAAAAGTGCTCACATGCATGTTATTATATGGTTCTGGCAGAAGTAGCCCGCGGACGAACAAATGGTAATAGTAAGATTTACGGCTAGATGTTTAACAAGAAGAATATATATAAAATGCTGTAACCACATCAGCCTGTCCAGCTTTATATAAAAAAAAAAGGGAAACGAATCCCGACTAAACAATCTTTTAGAACAGAGTATTCAGTTAAGTTAAGTTGGCATAATGAAAAAATGCCTCAGTCATAAGGATGACAGTCAAAAGAAGATAATTACATAATCCGCAGAAAATTCCCAATTCCATAGAATTTAACTAAAATCTGCACTCAGAGAGGGACTGTACAAATACAACTTAGGCTCTATAAAGCCGGCGAAAAATAGAAGCAAAACCCTAGCAGTGTAACCCAGTAATCAAAGTATAATTCTATGCAAGTCCTTGAAGCCATAGCTTCCATCTACTTGTTGAATAGGGTACCTGCGAGTGAAGGTTGGAGTCGAGTTAATCGCCGGAACGAACTTGAAAACCTGAGGAGCAGAGATAAGGGTTTGGTCTAACCTACAAACAAATAGCCCTGTGAGAGACTAGAAGGAAAATATTAAATTCAGAGGTCAGACATATATGGGCTAAAGGGATGCACAGAACGGGAAAAAGGGAGTGTCTCGGTCAGTTACCTGTTGATGGAGGACCGATCCTGCATAGCCTATGCATTCCCTGGAAACAAAAACGGATAAGAGAAAATTGGCACAACCCTGTAAGAAATTGAACCCAGAAGATACATGATGGCGGAGTTTAAACCCTGACCTGAAAACGAAACAGGATAAGTGTGCTTCCATACATGTAGGTATTATCACCGAAGTTGTGTTGAAGGTTAGAGACCTCGAACAAAGTAGTGAAAGCCGCGCCATAGTGAGCCGAGAGCTGAAAAACCTGCAAATCAACCCATATCACCAGGGTAACGTCTTGGAGAATGAGAGATTAAGCCAACAAATGATGCAGAATGTTATCCAAACCAATTAAATTGAAAAATCTTGGAGAGGCAAGCCTGGAAAAGTTACCATATATCCAGAGGTAATCCGCCAGACAAACCAGGAGGAAGCTCTGCCTGCTAGCGCGATGGAGGAGCGGCAACAATGACACTCTAGGTCGACAGGCGAGAGAATACCACTGATTTTCCCTCGCGATCACCGAGGAATTAGAGAATTGATTACACTTGTCCATAGATTTGTTAACCCTATACAACAGATACAGAGAGGTCGATGTACACGCCTCGGCGATAAGAACCGTGCGCCATGTGGCAAGACAATAGTCCAAGCAGGACTATCTAATTAAGAATAACATGATACGGGAATCCGATGGTTAATGCCACGGAGAAGTCGAGATAGTCGAAAGGTGTCCCTCATACCAAAATCTCACACCAAGGACATATAAATGATAAACGTTAACATCACAACCAGCTGGGATATAAACAAACATAAGACCATAGACTTTCCACTCAAAACTTGAATATAAATTTGTATATGCGAATGTTTGTTCATAGTTGCAATGGTGCTATGACGTAAGAGATTTTAATGGTATGTTAAGTGGGAAATATTCCCGGATTGTGATAATAAAGTATTTGGATTAAAAAAAAAATTTACTGTGAGAAATTAATTGTGAATGACAGTGACACTTATTTTTAGATATCTTTCTTCATTACATTACTCGTACTCAGTATTGGTTTGAGACTTTTATTCTCCACCCAAACTAAGTGTCAAAATTTAGTTTAAAAAATGATTTTTTTTCAGTTACAAAGCCACAAGGTTAATGAAAATTATATATATATAACATTAAAAATCAAACAAATCCCAACTCATTTGAAAAATAAATCCTAACCCCTTTACAATACATATATCGGTTTTTAATCAATAATAGAATATATATATATAGATTCAGGAATGTAAACAAATGTGTGCAGACCCAAGCTGTTGTAGCCACGCTGCAGATGAGCTGGAGAATCAAATGTGAACCCAAGCTTTCATCATGCAGTACCGGTCGACAAAATCAATGTGTTTTCGGAAAAACAAAAACCACTTCTCAGGTGTTCCTTTGGCAGTTTCTAGAATAAAGGAGGAGTACCCCCAGAATAAATCGTGGTCATCCAAGCAATAACACGAGCTTGGAGTCTTCCAGTAGCTTCCTCGATGACGGTATATCTATGACCCATGATAGCAATGGCAGCACCATGCTTCCCTAATTCTGTCCTTGTGGAAAACACTATCGCTCAACCTCCTCCTGTTACCAGAGTTGTTTTTACCTTGAACATTGTATCCTTTAAGGGTGACTCCTTGTTCTGCTTCGGATGGAATTTAACCTCTCCGGCATATACAGGATTGAGAACCCTTCCACAATTCCAAAAGAACGGAACACAACAAGATTAGAAACCTAAAATTCATAACATGGGCTACAAACTCGTTCTACTTCATTCACCACCAGACTATAAATAGAGGGACTGACCCACAAATCAATGAACCAATGATTGTCAAAGGAGACGTCATCACATCAATGTGGAGTCCCTATATTACATTCATATACGGCTTGTAAAACCAATATCCCACATGGATCGGGTAAGTTACTTTATCAGTTTTTATAAGCGTTGACATTCCTATTGGCTTTCGACACATCTTGTACTTAGTGGCTGCTTCGTGGGCTCCTACGTTGCTTTTGGCACCTTGTGTGTGTATTTGGGATTGTTGTTGGTGGAAATTCATGGGATATATAACAAACAAATAAAACAGATAACAAATTAAATAGAAGATAAATAACAAATAAGACAGATAACAAATTAAAATTCAAAAAAAATAAAAAACCATAAAAACAAAAGCCTAAAAACAGCCACAAAATAACAAATAACAACGTTAAAATTCAAAAACCCTTAAAATGCTACAAAATATAAAAACCAAATAACAAATTAAAATTAAAAAAAAATAAAAACCCATAAAAAAATTTGCCACAAATTATAAAAAACAAAAAACGAATTAAAATTCAAAAAAAATAAAAACCCATAAAAAAATTGCCACAAATTATAAATAACAAAATTAAAATTCAAAAACCCATAAGAAAATTGCCACAAAATATAAAAAACAAATAACAAATTAAAGAAAAATAAAAACCCATAAAAAAATGCCACAAAATATAAAAAACAAATAACAAAATTAAAATTCAAAAAATAAAAACCCATAAATATAAAAAACAGATATAAATATGCCACAAAATATAAAAAACAAATAACAAAATTAAAATTCAAAAACCCATAAAATGCTACAAAATATAAAAAACAAATAACAAATTAAAATTCAAAAGACAATAAAAACCCATAAAAAAAGTGCCATAAAATATAAAAAACAAACAACAAAATTAAAATTCAAAAAAAAAAAAATGCCACAAAATATAAAAAACAAATAACAAAATTAAAATTCAAAAAAAATAAAAACCCATAAATATAAAAAACAAATAAAAAAATTAAAATTCAAAAAAAATAAAATGCCACAAAATATAAAAAGCAAATAACAAAATTAAAATAAAAAAATAAAAACCCATAAATATAAAAAATAGATAAAAATATGCCACAAAATATAAAAAATAGATAACAAAATTAAAATTCAAAAACCAATAAAATGCTACAAAATATAAAAAAACAAATAACAAATTCAAATTCAAAAAAATTAAAAACCCATAAAAAATGCCACAAAATATAAAAAACAAATAACAAATTCAAAAAATAAAAATAAAAACCCATAAAAAATACCACAAAATATAAAAACCAAATAACAAAATTAAAATTCAAAAAAATTAAAACCCATAAAAAAATGCCACAAAATATAAAAAACAAATAAAAAATCAAAATTAAAAAAATAAAAATAAAAACCCATAAAAAATGCCACAAAATATAAAAAATAAATAACAAAATTAAAATTAAAAAAAAAAAACAAAAACCCATAAATATGAGAAACATATAAAAATATGCCACAAAATATAAAGAACAAATAACAAAAATAAAATTCAAAAACCGATAAAATGCTACAAAATATAAAAAACAAATAGCAAATTAAAAACTCAAAAAAAGAAACCCATAAAAAAACTCCACAAAAAAAAAAAAAAACAAATAAGAAGTTAAGATTCAAAAAAAAAAAAAAAAAACCCATAAAAAAAATGCGAAAAAATAAAAAAAACAAATAACAAAATTAAAATTCAAAAAAAAAACCGATAAATATAAAAATAGATAAAAAATTTACCACAAAATATAAAATACAAATAACAAAATTGAAACTAAAAATAAAAAATAAAAACCTATAAATTTAAAAAACAAATAAAAATGAAAAAATATAAACACACAAAAAATATTACAAAATATAAAAAACAATTAAAAATAAAAATAAATGAAAACCCATAAAAAATGCCAGAAAATATAAAAAAATAAAATAAAAATAAAAAAACCCATAAAAAAATGCCAAAAAATATACAAATCAAATAACAAAATTAAAATTCAAAAAAAATAAATAAATTAAAACTCCAAAAAAATAGAAAACCCATAAAAAAAATGCCAAAAAATATAAAAAACAAATAACAAATTAAAATTAAAAAAAAAAACCCATGAAAAAAATGCCACAAAATATAAAAAACAAATAAGAAAAATAAAATTCAAAAAAATAAAACCTCGTAAATATTAAAAACAGATAAAAGTATGCCACAAAATATAAAAAACAAATAACAAAATTAAAATTCAAAAACCCATAAAATGCTACAAAATATAAAAAAACAAATAACAAAATTAAAATTCAAAAAAACTAAAATGCCACGAAATATAAAAAAAACAAATAACAAAATTAAAATTCAAAAAAAATAAAAACCCATAAAAATAAAAAATAAATAGAAATATGCCACAAAATATAAAAAAACAAATAACCAAAAATAAAATAAAATTAAAGAAATAAATAAAGGCCCATAAATATAAAAAACAAATGAAAATGAAAAATATAAACCCATAAAAAATGCCACAAAAAATAAAAACAAATAACAAAATTAAAATTAAAAAAAAAAAAATAAGAACCCATAAATATAGAAAACAGATAAAAATATGCCACAAAATATAAAAACAAATAACAATTAAAATTCAAAAACCCATAACATGTTACAAAGTATAAAAAACAAATAACAAATTAAAATTCAAAAAAAATAAAAACTCATAAAAAAAATGCCACAAAATATAAAAAACAAATAACAAATTAAAATTAAAAAAAAAATAAAAAGCCATAAAAAATGCCATAAAATATAAAAAACAAATAACCAAATTAAAACTCAAAAAAAAAAAAAAAACAAATTAAAATTCAAAAAAATTAAAAACCCATAAAATAAATGCCACAAAATATAAAAAACAAATAACCAATTAAAATTAAAAAATAAATAAAAACCCAAAAAAAAATTCTCACAAAATATAAAAAACAAATAACATATTTCAAATTCAAAAAAAATAAAATGCCACAAAATATAAAAAGAAAATAACAAAATTAAAATTCAAAAAAAATAAAAACCTGTAAAATAAAAAACAGATAAAAATATGCCACAAAATATAAAATACAAATAACAAAATTAAAATTCAGAAACCCATAAAATGCTACAAAATATTAAAAAAAAAAAAAAAAAAAAAAACCCATAAAAAAATGCCACAAAATATAAAAAACAAACAACAAATTTGAAATTAAAAAAATAAATAAAAACCCATAAATATAAAAAACAAATAAAAATATGCCACAAAATATTAAAAAACAAATAACAAAATTAAAAATAAAAAATATAAATAAAAACCCATAAATATAAAAAACAAATAAAAATGAAAAAATATAAACCCTTAAAAAATGCTAGAATATATAAAAACAAATAAAAAAATAAAAAAATAAAAACCAATAAAAATGACACAAAATATAAAAAATAAAATTAAAATTAAAAAAACCCACAATAAAAAACCAATAAAAAAAAATCCCGATGATGATAAAAAAAAACCAAATGAAAAACCAAAGAAAACAAAATAAAAATAAAAATACATAAATTAAAATTCAAAACAAATTAAAAAAAACCCATAAAAAAATGCGACAAAATATAAAAAACCCTTTAAAAAAACAAATAAAATAAAAACCCATAAAAAATGCCACAAAATATAAAAAACAAATAAAAACAAAATAACGCACAAAAGAAAACCCACAAAAAAAAAAACCAAATAAAAATAAAAAGCTCACAAAATTGAAAAACCCAAATAAAAATAAAACCCCCCAAAAAAATGCCACAAAATATTAAAAACAAATAAAAATAAAAAAACCCCACAAAATAAAAATAAAACCAAATAAAAATAAAAACCAATTAAAAAAAAAGCCAAATTAAAATTCAAAAACAAATAAAAATAAAAAAACCCACAAAATAAATGAAAATAAAAAACCCACAAAATAAAAAAACGCAATAAAAATAAAAACCCATAAAAAATGCCACAAAATATATAAAAATACAAATTAAAAAAAAACCCAAAAAAAAACCGCTCACGATGATTAAAAAAAACCCAAGAAAAACCAAATTAAAATTCAAACCCAAATAAAAAAACCAAATTAAAATTAAAAAACAAATAAAAATAAAAAAAACCCCACAAAATAAAAAACCAAATAAAAATAAAAGCCCATTACAATTAAAAATAAATTTAAAGAAACAAATTAAAAAACAAGAAAAAAAAATTAAAATTAAAAAACAATCAAAATAAAAAAACCCACGAAATATATAAAAATAAAAAACCCTGAGAATAAAAAAACCAAAAAGAAAAAAAAAACCCACAAAATATGAAAAACAAAATTAAAATTCAAAGAAAAAAAAATAAAAAAAGAAAAAGAAAACCAAACTAAAATTCAAAAACGAATAAAAATAACCAAATTCAAAACCCAAAAAAAATAAAAACCCATTAAAATTCAAAATCAAATAAAAGTAACCAAATTAAAATTAAAAAACAAATAAAAATAACCAAAAAACAAATAAAAATGGAACAAAATATAAATAAATAAATAAAATTAAAAAAAAACCCACAAAATAAAAAACGAAATAAAAATAAAAACGCATAAAAAATGCCACGAAATATAAAAATCAAATTTTAAAAAAAAACCCCAAAAAATAGAAACCCATTAAAAAAAAACCAAAAAGAAAACCTACAAAACAAAAAAATCAAATAAAAATAAAAACCCATAAAAAATGCCACAAAATATAAAAAACAAATAATCCATTAAAATTCAAAAACAAATAAAAATAAAAATAAAAACAAATAAAAATGCCACAAAATATAAAAAAACAAATATCCCACACGGGTTGGGTAAAAAAATTCTTTAATGTTTATATGCATTAACATTCCTACAACCTTTCAACGTCTAGTTCACATATTGGCCTCTTCTTGGGCTCCTCCCTTGGTTTGGAACCTTGTGTGTGTACTCCCTTGTGTTTTTAATCCGTGTAATTTGATGGCATATATGTAGTTAACGTTTTCACCTAGCAAGAATTGGCTACAAATATTTGCTCGAACTTGGGATAGTGTTTTGGCTTGTAAACTGCTAAGAACTGTAGACTGACATCCCGTTTGAGAATGGAGTCAAAATATAAAAACCCTAAAATATAAAATCTCTCCAAAACCTGTTACAAATGGAATTTTTTCCCTTTTTCATCAACTAAAAATACTAAACTAAAAACTTATGCAACTGAAAATGGAATGAAAAATATTGTTATTATTCATTTCTTCATCTTTGGGAATTGTGTGAAAACTTTAATCTTTGTCTGAAATAATATACATATTACTGGATTTTGGAAAATTTCTTACCTATAGTTGAGGATGACCATTATCTTCTTTACAACAACTTTTTGATCATATTTATCTTTTTACATGGTTGTCCGTGATTTTAGTTTTTCATCTAAATGATATGAGTCATATAGTGGGGTTCTTGCTCTTGAAGAGCCATCCCCAGTTACTTCATTGTCTTCATCATAGATTCGTGGTTGTTGCAAATATGAAACATCATCATTCCCAAAAGCTTCTTCATCACACATATCAATCCATGACTTGGGTTGATATTGTTCTGAAGAACCCAACTCATCAGTTGATTTATAAGAAGCATAAATAAGAGGACCGTCAAATTAAAGAAGATACGATCTCTAAGGATTTGTTTGTATCTTAATAATATTTCCTTTTTCTTGATTTTTGAGAGGTTATTTTTTATGCAGGTTTGAAATTTCTTCTAGTTCAGGGTGAAAATGTGAAGTTGGGAAACACTTTTTGCCCTTTTTTGACGTTGAAAATTGTAATTTTCTATGTTTTTTAACTTCAACTCCACTAAACTCATATTTTTATTGTAAATTATGCTTTGACATAAAAACAAGAATTGTAGAGAATTGTCTTACCTCCATACCCATATTTTTTTTTTAAAAAATATTGACATATAGAGGGGTAAATTTCTTGTTTACTAACTGCATATACTTGAAATTTTCAGGCAAACATAAATAGTCACTTTATAATCCTTTACTTTTTTTAGGGAAGGTTATTCATTTTTTGGAAAAAAACCATAGCATCATAATTTGCATATATTGCACTAGTGCACAGACTATTTTTCCGTAATTTTCGGATTAAATAACTATTTTTTATTATTTTTTGAAATGGACGAAGACAAAAAAATAGTGATGTTTCAGTACATTTTATAATCCTTTGATTTTCTTTTCAATGTGATCGTCAATAAGAAAAATGAGAGTACCCTTTTGAAGTAAACAGGGAGAGGAAGTGCACTATGATTTTTTTGAATTTTTTGGTGTCCTCATTTGAAAGTTATTGAATTTTCATTCAGTGCAATTTTTCGAACAATGAAATTCCACAGTGACACAGTTTAGTAAAATAATAATAAAAAATTGAATTTTTTAATGAAACTCCATAAATTTCACATCATCAAAAACTAGATTTAGAGACGAATCTAATGGTACTTGATTCGACATATAACATTTTGTTTTTGTAGGTGTTCTGTCCCTCCAAAGTTGCAGGTTTCTCAAAACTACAGAGTTTTCTGAGTTTTTCGTTGACCAGAAACTCTCGGCCGAGAAAAACTCTCAGCCAAGAAATTTTTAAAACTCTCGACCGAGAAATTTAAACCAATTTAACGCGTGGGAAAACTCTCGGCCGAGAGTTTGCGGCTGAGAGTTTGCACAATAAAACTCTCGGCCGAGAGTTTTTGAATGTTAAAAACTCTCGGCTGAGAGTTTTTCTAACTCTCGGCCGAGATTTTGCGGCCGAGAATTTTGTGACTACAACTCTCGGCCAAGAGTTTTCAAAACTCTCGTCCGAGAAAATAAGAAATATTTAAAATCTCTCTGCCGAGAGTTTTGAAAACTCTCGGCCGAGAAATTTAGTTGACTTTTTTTCTCGGCCGAGAAATTAAAAATTTCTCCCGAATTCTATCTCATGCCAAAAAGTGTTTCTCAACTTCGCGTTTTCGCCCTTCAATGCTTTCTTGACCACCTTTAAGTAGGATCAAAAAATCTTCTACTTGTGGGGTTGTTGAAGAACAATCTTTTTTAAAATTTCCAACATCTTCTTCACAAAAGGATTCTTTGTTGGATTCATAAACTTCCTTATAAACAACTCGACTATAGCCCCCTTGAATGTTTGATACATTGTCAATATTATCATTTTGTTCTTGAGCACAATTGTCATGAGCTTTAAATGTTCTTTCAAGATCAAAATATTCACAACAACCTTCAAAAATAAAATTTTGTGGATATGAAGTTCTGCAAAAAGAGTTAAACATTGAATGGAAGTATTTCAAAAAACAAATTCTTGAATAAGGTAAATATCTATACCAAGCCCTGGCTTCATGGTCAAAATAAAACATAAAAAACTTCATCTTTACATCTTCACGAACAATTCCCTTTTTCTCCATGCATTCACGAAATTCCTTAAGGTGTTGTAGTGGACTTTCATTTGCATGGCCTTTGAATCTTGGCAGATAAACATTCCATTCATGAAAATAAGGAACATAATCAGGATAACCAACAATGTCAGAGAAATGTAGTAGTGCAAATTTGTTAACCAAAAAATGCGAGTGTCATTCCAGGAACCTAGAAAAATTTAAAATGTCGAAAGACAAAAGCACTAGGTGAAAATTTTACAACCTATCACTTGTTTTTATCACCTTCAAAAGCCAGACAAAAATATTTAAACCCAGGGAATATAATTTCAATTTCATCCCGAACAATTGCACCAATTGAGGTTGTTACCTTAGAGACAACATTTGGCTACAAGAGGTGAATGGCTATGACATCTAAAGAAATTGATCAAAACTTTTAAAATAAGTGGTGGAAGTTGTGTTTGAATAAAATGAAAAAAATGACTCTAATTCAAAAACCTATCAATGACAACCAGAGTGATCATATCCTTGAGACTTGCAGAGTCTTGAATTATAGGGTGGATTGGAAGAAAGATGAAGAGGGACAAAACTTTATAGCTCGGGAAATAAAGAATCTACGCTTTAATTCTATAAAATGGATAATGAAAAATAAAGAAATAATGGGTAAATTTCCAAAAGTGGAGCCCTCATTAAAGGTTTTAAATTTAAATAACATGGGTACAAACAAGTAAATTCATGAATTATTAAATTGAAAAAACATGTTGCATAAACATAACTGAATTGAAAACCGGGTCATTTCCTTCACCCATGTCATGAGGGAAGGCAACAAGGTAGCCGATCTCTTGGCCAATTTTGGCATTGAAAGCAACAGCATGATAACTCAAGGCTCCCTCTCTATCATTCATGATGAAGACACTCAATAGAATTGCAATTCCCTGGTGCACAAGGATCGCCTCCCGCTGGATGCGGCTGCCATGGAGAATTAATGAGCCACCGGCACCTACGCAGCTCCCAACGCTGCTTGCATGCCTTTCCCACATGGCCTCGCGCATTCACACTGCTGGCGTTATTAATACGCCTTGGGTTGATCACTACTGTATTTACTGCACCCTCGCTCTGTGGTATATGGCGCTGGTTTTGTTATTTGTTTTCACTATGGAGGATGAGCAGTGTGCAGGAAGCCATGAGAAAATTCTGATCCCTCTGAGCAGCGCTTGTCCTCCTGGTTCGGCCAATTCTAGCTGCAAAACGCAAACTGGGCGTCGCTGCAGCGTTCTGGCTTGCCTGGAGACGTTACCAGGCGTCCACTTCTCCAACAGCCCTTTCTGCAGTGCTTTCACCTCTTCTGGCGCTCCAGGCATGCTCATCACAGGTACTTTGCTTCCCTTCAGTTTCAGTTCGCATTCTCAGTATTTTTGTCCCTCTGTCAATCAAACCTCCCGTTCTTCTGCTCTTTTGTCTGGTCTGAGTTACCCTAGTGGTCTCCCCGCCTTCTCCCCTACCCCTGACCCCTAATTAGGTAGGCCTCGTCTGCGCCATCTGCTGCTAGCCATGCCCCGCCTCCGACCAAGAATCCGAGTACGACGTGGCATTAGTCGAGGCCATATCTCTGATGTTCCTCCTTCGCCCCTTTATGAGCTCAGCTCCTCCTCTGAGGGCGACGATCTCACCCCCCCGCCACCCTCGCGAGGTGGTAGAAGCAAGGGCAGAGGCAGAGGAAGTCTTGCTGGCAGAGGACGTGGGCGTGCGCGTGTTACATGTGATGTTTCTTGCCAGCCTGACGCTCCCTCTGAGCCTCCCTGTCATTCCATCCCTCCTGACATTCATGCTCTTCCCCGTCAGCCCCTCCCTTCTGATGTTTCTGCCCCTCCCTGTCAACCCAATCCTCCAGGCAGCAGGTTACGGGGGTCCACCATCAGGCAGACCACCCAGAACGCGGAACTCCGCTTCCATTGCACCTCCTTTGACTCCATCATCACCGCCTTCATCACTGTGTCCCTACGTGAAGAAATTCCTCTTTCTGCTCCCCCCTCCCCTCCTCTTGACCTTCGCCCCAATCCCTCTCTTCACATAGGGGTGTGCACTGAAGCTCAGCACCAGAACATGAAGTCCGACAGTTAGGCAGGAAAGGAGGACAGCAGCGATGGAAATGAATATGCATGCAGAGTTGAAGAGGAACCAATGTCTTCAGAGCATGAGGGTTGATCCCCCTGGCTCAATTATTGCTGGTTTTTTTGTGTTTTACTGTTCTAGTTACCCACCTGTTGGGCAAAATGATGTTTCTAGCTTTTTTGCAGTTATCTACATGTCTTGTATAAACTCCTGGCCGGTTTCCCTCCTATGGGCGGCCCAATTACTCATGTTTAATGGGTCGGTTTCCCACTATGGGCGACCCAGACTTCTCAAGAAAAGTCTAGCTAATCAACCCAGGCTGTCTGGCTTTCACAGCAGCAGCCTTGGCAGTTTTGTATCAGTATTTTCATAATTAATAGAATTAGTCCTATTTAGAAAAAAAAAAACATAAACGAATTGAAAACTAAAAAGAGAAGATAAAATATGCCATGGAAATATCCTACTTTTCTCCCAACCTATAAAGAGATTTCTTAAATCGAGGATTAGCTTCTATTTCCTTGGCATAAGTTTGTCCATTCCTAGAGTATCACTCATAAGCCCAAGTGAAATACTATTCACTCATAATATGTTCCCATCTCCAATGCAAAAAAACCTTGTGATAGTATCAATAGATTCCTTAGTTGTAAAGACATGAATTTGATACCATCTTGTTGTACAATGCAATGTCGCACTTATGTTCAAACTAACATCAGCTTCTGAAGGAGCCTTTCTAGGTCCACCTTTTTTAAAATATTTCAATGCAACATTGCACATTGTAAATGTGCCAACAAAGTCAAATATCTAATAATGTTCGGAATCCATTAGGTCATAAATCCTCTACAAAACAAAGAAAATTTCCCGCAACACCATTCACACCGTTACTTCAACAAGATGAGAAACATCCTTAATCTTGCAAACATCTCCTTCAATTCCAATGGCCCGAATGCCTTGATCTTGGAGTGCTATAGTAGCTTCCTTGATGATGATATTTCTCCGACCCATGATAGAAATGGAAACACCATGCTTCCCTAATTATGTTCTTATTGCAAACCCTATCACTCGACTTCCTCCTATTACCAGAGTTGTTTTTCCCTTAAACATTGTATCCTTGAAGGGTGATTCCATGTTATGCTTCGGATGGAATTTAACCTCTCCAAGATATACAGGGTCGAGAATCCTTCTGTGATTTTAAAAGAATGCAACACAACAACATTGGAAACGTAAACCCATAACATGGGCTATTAGTTCTCTCTACTTCATTCACCACTAGATTATAAACAAAGGGATTGACCTACAAATTATTGAAGCAATGATTATCAAAGGAGAAATCATCACATCAATGTGGAGTACCTATGTAATACACATATATGCTTTGAAATATCAATATCCCACACGGGTTGGGTAAAAACAATCATGAGTGTTTATATGCATTAACATTCCTACAACCTGTCAACGTGCATTTCACATATTGGCCTTTCTTTGTCTCCTCCCTAAGTTTGGAGTGCACCCCCATTTGATTGTAATCCACGGAATTTGATGAGATATATGTACCCATGGATTTTGAATTATGCACCTCCATTTGATTGTAATCTTGCACCCCCATTTGATTGTAATCTGCGGAATTTGATGAGATATATGTACCCATGGATTTTCAATTGTGCACCCCCATTTGATGAGATATATGTTCCCCCTGATTTTCAATTGTGCACCTCCATTTGGTTGTAATCCGCGGAATTTGATGAGATATATGTACCCATGGATTTTCAATTGTGCACCCCCATTTGATTGTAATCCACGGAATTTGATGAGATATATGTACCGTGGATTTGATTGTAATTTGCGGAATTTGATGAGATATATGTATTATGGATCTTCAATTTAGAATTTGATTTGATGAGATATGTGTATCATGGATCTTCAATTTAGAATTTGATACGATATATGTACCATGGAATTTGATGAGATGTATGCACAATGGATTTGATTGTCATCCGCGGAATTTGATGAGATATATGTACCATGGATCTTAAATTTAGATTTTGATGAGATACATGTACCATGGATTTTCAATTTAGATATTGGGTTTTGGGACTAATAATTTTAATAAAATATTTTGATGAGATATATGTATCATCGATTTTCAATTTAGATATTAGGCTTTGGGATTAATAATCTTAATAAAATTATTTTACTTTAGATATTAGGTTTTGAGACAAATAATTTTAATAATTGTTTTTTTCAAGATAATAATTTGAGAGCATAAAAAGCTTATAAAATTATTTTTTCTCAAGATAATACGCTGAGAACATAAAAAACTTATAAAAACCCACTCACTACACAAAATTTATTTTTGTTTTTTGTTTTTGTTTTTTTTAGTTTTTTTAAATTTGAAAAAGAATTTGTCACTTGATATTGTTGATATTGTAGCCCTCAATGAAAATGTTTCCTTGTAATTGTAATCCGTGGAATTTGATGAGATATATGTACCACAGATTTTTAATTTAGAGATTGGGCTTTGGGACTAATAGTCTTAATAAAATTGTTTTTTCACAAGATAATACGTTGAGAGCATAAAATGCTTATAAAAACTCATTGTCTGCACACAATTTTTTTTTATTTTTATTTTTTTGAAAAAAAAATGAAAAGGAATTTGTCACTTCGTATTGTAGTCCCTAATGAAAATGTTGCTTTGGGACTAATAATCTTAATAAAATTAATTTAATTTAGATATTGGGCTTTGGGACTAATAATTTTAATAAAATTATTCTTTTTCAAGGTAATACGTTAAGAGCATAAAAAGCTTATAAAATTATTTTTTCTCAAGATAATACGTTGACACAATAAAAACTTATAAAAACCCACTAGCTGCACAATTTTTTTAATTTGAAAAGGAATTTGTCACTTGATATTGTTAATATTGTAGCCCTCAATGAAAATGTTTCCTTGTGATTGTAATCCGTGGAATTTGATGAGATATATGTACCATGGATTTTCAATTTAGAAATTGGGCTTTGGGACTAATAGTCTTAATAAAATTATTTTTTCACAAGATAATACATTGAGAGCATAAAAAGCTTATAAAACTCATTGTATGCACACAATTTATTTTTGTTTTTTGTTTTTTTGAAAGAAAAATGAAAAGGAATTTGTCACTTGGTATTGTAGTCCCTAATGAAAATGTTGTCCTCCCAATGATGCACCAACAAAAAATAAGAATGCCTTCCTTTCACTACACTTGGGATAACGCTTTCGCTTATAAACTATTGAGAAATGTGGACCGACATCCTATTTGGGCATGGAGTCAAAATATAAAAACCCTAAAATATAAAATCTCTCCAAAACTTGTTACAAATGGAAGTGTTTCTCTTGTTCATCAACTAAAAACACTGAACTAAAATCTTATGCAACTAAAAATGAAATGTGAAATATTTTTCTTATTCATTTCTTCATATTTGGGAATTGTGTGAAAACTTTGATCTTTTTGTGAAATATATACACATGACTGGATTTTGGAAAATTTCTGAAGTGTAGTTGAGGATGATCATTATCTTCACAAAAACAAAATTCTTTTTATCATCTTTCTCTTTTTTCATGGTTGTCCATGATTTTAGTTTTTCATTTAAATGATATGAGTCATACATCGGGGCTCTTGCTCTTGAAGAGCCATCCCTAGTTACTAAATTTTCTTCATCATAGAGGGGTGTTTCTTGCAAATATGAAACATAATCATTCCCAAAAACTACTTCATCACACATAGAAATCGTGACTTAGGTTGTTGTTGTTCTAAAAAGCTCAACTCATCATTTGATTTATCAGAATCATAAATAAGAGGACCATCAAATTAAAGAATAATACCTCGAAGGATTTGTTTGTATCTTAATAATATTTCCTTTTTCTTGATTTTCGAGTGGTTATTTTTATGCAGGTTCAAAATTTCCTCTGGTTTAATGCTTTCTTGATTAGCTTTAAGCAGGATAAAAAAATATTCTACTTGTGGGGTTGTTAAAGAACAATCTATTTTAAACTTTCCAACATCTTCTTCACAAAAAGATTCTTTCTTGGATTAATAAAATTCCTCATAAACAACTCGGCTATAGCCCCCTTAAATTCTTCATACATTATCATTTGTTTCTTGAGTAGAATTGTCATGAGCTTTAAATGATCTTTCAAGATCAAAATATTCCCAACAACCTTCAAAAATAAAATTTTGTGCATATGAAGTTGTGCAAAAAGAGTTGAACATTGAATGGAAGTATTTAAAAAAAAATCTTGAATAAGGTAAATAGCTATAACAAACCCTTGCTTCATCCTCTAAATAAAACATAAAGAAGTTCATCTTTACATCTTCATGGAAAATTCCCTATTGCTCGATGCATTCACGGAAGTCCTTAAGGTGTTGTAGTGGACTTGAGAAATATAGTGGGGAAAATTTGTTAACCAAAAATGCGAGTGTCATGTTAGTCATCCATAATTTTGACTTGATCCAAAGATGACTAAATGTAACAAACCTAGATTTCTAGAACAAAATTGCAAGAACATTATGAATTCTAGAAATCTCACTTTCTTCATCATTTCAAGTCCATCAGTCCACTGAAATCTTCATCTATGTCTCCTAAAAAAGTTATCCTGCTGTTTTAAAAGAAGAAGGCTCATTTCAGGATGTTTTATCCATGTTTTTTTAGTCCATTTCCCTCTAAAAATAGACCTCATTTCCCCTTATTTATCCTTGATTTTCCTCTAAAAACCCCACTCTTTCCTTCACTCAAACTCCTCATTTTTTCCCTAAGAAACCCCTTAAACCATTAAACTCACTCTGTTTTTGTTTAAAACACCCCTTTTAACCTATTGGAATTTCTAATTTGTCCTAAAACCCCATTTTTGGCCAAACAACATGTCTTTTCAGAAATAAGGGTTTAAGCCCCCAAGGGCTTAAAACCTTTGGCCCCTTTCCTCCATATGTCCGAGCACCCGAACCAAGCGCTTAAACTTTTTCCCCACTTTGTTTGGCCTTTGTCCGCTTTTATAAAAAAAATTTACGTCCCTTTGGGCTTGAGCCCCGACCCCTTTCTCCATACAACCTCACTCACAAGACCACGCCCTCTCCGTGTTAGCCCTTGGCCCCCTTTTTCCCCTGGCTCCTAGTCTTCTCCTACTCCTCCACCGGACCACTGCCCATGCCTTTCCTTAAGCCCCCCTCCCCTTTTTTTTCTCCCCGCCTTACTACCCCACGGAGCGATCTCCACTGTCAAAACCCGACCATTCGACTTCACCCCTTGGGTCCCACTTTCCACCCAAGCCTTTGCGCTAAACCTCCCTTTGCCACCTGTCCGCCAGGTCCCACACCTCCAAACCTACGCCTGGTCTCGCGTTCTTTCCGCACTGTCGATCTCACCGATGGAGATCTGACGGTCCAAATCACAAATCGCGTTCGATCCACCGCCAAGGTTTAACACCTAAAATTCACGCGAAAAAAGCGGTTTTGCGAGGGGCATGTGGCAAGCGATCAATGGAATCGTGTTCCCCCGGGGCAAAACCGCTAACCACCCATGGGAAACGCAAAAACCGCCAATGGTTTTCCAAAAACCACCTATGCCCGTTTTGGGGCCATATGCAATTTTAAACCGGATTTTTTCCAATTTTCTTCATAAAAGCCTCCTTCGCTCCTCCACCTGCATTTTCCGCTCCTTCTCACTACTCCATCCGCCACTCCTCAGCCTCTGCATGCAGTTCTTCCCACCCCGCAGGATTATATAATGTGTTTATTAGTTTTGCAGGTTCTATGGCGGTTTTAAGGTCCGAAAACCCCCCCATAGTCCATAAAAGGACGGGCCAGAGGGTGATGACTTCCACAGTCCTGACAGAGGCCAAAATCACGAAGGAAAGAAATTGTTGGGGTTAAATTCGTAGTTAAATCGATGTTTTGTGAAACATTGGTTATATAAATCAACCGTCCAACGCACCCAGGGCCACCTGCACACTGACAAATGAAAACAGAAGGAAGATAGTAGAAATGAAAGGTTAAAAGATGAATATTAGAGGTTAATGTCAGAATATGAAGAATTTGAAGACTTAACCAATAAAATAAAAGGCTCAAGGAATAAAGGTCGAAGATTAAAGGCTTAATCTTACAATTTTAATAATAAAACATAGTTTAAAGGTGGATATAGTCAGCAAAAGAACAAATTGAAGACCGAAGAAGGCATGATCAGCCTAAAAAACACAAAATCAGAGTCAAAACAGAGTATCAAGGTTTACAGAGACAGACATAAGTGTTAAAGGTTCAAATTAGAAGATTAAGGCTAAAAGAGCCTTAAAACATAGTTAAATGATGAAATAAAGCCTGATTAGGCCTAAAGAGAAGTTTTAGAATTAAATCAAGAAGAATTAGGCTTAAAGACAACCTCGAATACATCAAAAGAGCAGTTATCCACTTAATAAATCAAAATTGAAACCTTTCACTTACTTTATACCTCAAAGGGCAAATTGGCAATTATTTCACAAAAGGATATTTTATAAATTGTTAGACAGTTATTGTAAAAGGCAGAAAGGAGTCTCAAAGTCAATCTTTTCAGATATTTTATCCTCGGGAATTAAAGATAAGTTTAATACTTAGAGAACTAGTTGACAGACATTCCTACCTTATGCCTTGCATGGTTTTTAAGGATAGGAGTGCATTTACTATGTCATTAATGACATTTTGAACCCTAGATGTTTCCACCTCCTCATTTGCAGCATAAATATTGAATTCGAACTCATTTTATAGGGGGAATTTTGATAACTCTTTGAAGTAATATATAGCTTTGCTAAGATTGAAAATAAATTGATGTATTGGAACCTGTGGATGTTTTAACTTGTTTGTGGATGAAGAAAGCTCTGCCATTGGATCCCTGAGCTTGGTTGTTGGTGAAGTATTCTAAATTGTCAATGTTTTCTCCTGTTGTCCATTCTGTTTTCATCACTACTTACTTACAGTAGAATAAAAAGTTTAGGCTAAGAAATGTCTCCCAGAAGCACCTTAGACGTGTTTACTCTTCACTGTCTTCGTGTTTTCATCTGTTGAATGTTTGATTGAGTAGTTTAACTTCTTTTCAACCTTTAAGCTTGTTTATTTTAGAAGTAATTTAATACAGTTGGCCTCAAGATGATTCATGGCTTTCCCTGCTTCTTGTTGACACTTTAAAAACTATTTCTGAAGTCCCCTTTCAAAGTACCATTGTCCAAAGTTTTCCAAAGAGGTCTGTTTTTATCATACCCTTTGCACTTGCTCAAATAATTGTTTTGAAAGTCTTTATAATTGCAGTCCTAGATGTTTAGGAGTTCCCTCTTCTACGAATGCAGTTATCTTGAATGTTTTCTTATCCTTGAAAGTGAAATCTTTGATGAAATAGAGCGTTCCTCAACTCTTAGATTTCATTTTGAAAGTTTGTCTTGAGATTCTTATTTACTGAAGTGTAATTTCTAGAATTCATGGTTAGCCCCATCTATAAAATACTCCTTCATGTTCAGATAATGTTTTAAGTCCCTTTGTTGAGAAGTACATATAATTAAGGATTCTTAATTGCCCTTAGTTCTGCTTTTCATTCTAAAACCCTTAATGTTCATTTCATTTCACCTGAAAGAATTTGTTAATCCAATAGCCAAGTTAGATTTTTCCTTTGACACCCTTGATTCATCTACAAAAATTTTGTCATTTCCACTTGACTCCATTGCCCAATGACTTAGAGATTTCCCTTTCCTATTTATGCTGCCTAGATCATCATGTCCCATCAAACAATCAAACAAACTCAAGCTTAATAACTAGCCTAAAATCAACCTTTTACGAGCAATCAAGCTATATCCATACAAAACATATTGAGAGATCCCTCTCTGAGACTAGAAGGGCTAGATCCTAGAGCTCTAAAGACTGGTTTTTGTGTTGCCTTGTCATTTAGTATGCCAATCTTCTAGATCACAGGATCCCAACATGTCATTCGAGGAACCTAGAAAAAATTAAAATGTCGAAAGGTAAAAGCACTAGGTGAAAATTTTACAGCCTATCACTAGTTTTTATCGCCTTCTAAAGCGAGACAAAAATATTTAAACACACGGAATACAATTTCAATTTCGTCCTCGACAATGGAACAAATTGAAGTTGTGACCTTGGAGACAACATCTAGCTACAAGAGGTCAATGCCTATGACATCTAAAGAAATTGATGAAAATTTTTAAAATAAAATGCAAAGAATGACTTTAATTCAAAAACCCATCAATGACAACCAGAGTGACCATATCCTTGAGACTTGCAGAGTCTTGAATTATAGAGTGAATTGGAATAAATATGAAGAGGGACAAAACTTTATAGCTCACTGAATTAAGAATCTGCCCTATAATTCTGTAGAATAGATAATGAAAAGGAAAGAAATATTGGGTCAATTTCCAGAAATAGAACATTCATTAAGAGTTGTAAATTTAAATAACATGAGTACAAACAAGTAAATTAATGAAATATTTAATTGAAACAACATGTTGCATCATACATTTACCAAAAAAAAAAACATAACCGAATTGAAAAAAAAAAAAAAAAATTCCCTTACCCAAACTTGAAGTAAAAAATTGTTTTCATTTACTTATTTTTAGATATCTTTCTTCATTACATTATCTCATAACTTGAAGACTCCAAACTCTTACTCAGTGCTGGTTTGAGACTTTTATTCTCATAACTAGAAGACTCCAAAATCTTACTTAGTGTTGGTTTGAAACTTTTATTCTCCACCCAAACTACTCAGTCTTGGTTTGAGACTTTTATTCTCCACCAGAACTAAGTGTCAAAATTCAGTTTAAAAAATGATTTGCTTTTCAGTTACAAAGCCATAGGGTTAATGAAAATTATATTAAAATATATAATCATTTAATATATATATATATATATATATATATATATATATATATATATATAACACGTTAAAAATGAAACAAATCCCAGCTCATTTGAAAAATAAATCCTAACCCCTTTACAATACATATATTGGTTTTTGATCAATACTAGAATGAATGAATGAATGAATGAATATATATATATATATATATATGAATGTAAACAAATGTGTGCAGACCCAAGCTGTTGTAGCCACGCTGGAGATGAGCTGGAGAATCAAATGTGAACCCAAGCTTCCATCATGCAGTACCCGTCGACAAAATCAATGTGTGTTTTCGGAAAAACACAAACCACTTCTCAGGTGTTCCTTTGGCAGTTTATAGAATAAAGGAGGAGTACCCCCATAATAAATCGTGGTCATCCAAGAAATAACACGAGCTTGGAGTTTTCCAGTAGCTTCCTCAATGACGGTATATCTATGACCCATGATAGCAATGGCAGCACCATGCTTCCCTAATTCTTTCCTTATTGAAAACACTATCGCTCAACCTCCTCCTGTTACCAGAGTTGTTTTTACCTTTGAACATTGTATCCTTTAAGGGTGACTCCTTGTTCTGCTTCGGATGGAATTGAACCTCTCTGGATATACAGGATTGAGAACCCTTCAATAATTCCGAAAGAAAGGAACACAACAAAATTAGAAACCTAAAATTCATAACATGGGCTACAAACTCGTTCTACTTCATTAACCACCAGATTATAAATAGAGGGACTGACCTACAAATCAATGAACCAATGATTGTCAAAGGAGACGTCATCACATCAATGTGGAGTCCCTATATTATATTCATATACGGCTTGTAAAACCAACATCCCACACGGATCGCGTAAATTACCTCATCAGCTTTTATAAGCGTTCACATCCCTACTGGCTGCACAGACGTCTTGCGCTTAGTGGCTGCTTCGTGGGCTCCTTCGTTGCTTTCGACACCTTGTGTGTGAACTCCTTTGTGATTGTTGTTGGTGGAATTTTATGGGATATATGGAATGAGATAATAAAACTACTCCTTCCTTTGTGATTGTGATTGTGATTGTTGTTGGTGGAAGACAAATAACAAATTAAAATTAAAAAAAATAAAAATCCATAGAAAAACAAATTAAAATTCAAAAAAAATAATAATCCATTACAAATGCCACAAAATATAAAAGACAAATAACTAATTAAAATTCAAAAAAATAAAAACTCACAAAAAAAATGCCACAAAATATTAAAAACAAATAACAAAATTAAAATTCAAAAACCCATAAAATGCTACAAAATATAAAAAACAAATAACAAATTAAAAAATAAAAATAAAAACCCCTAAAAAAAAAGGCCACAAAATATAAAAAACAAATAACAAATTAAAAAATAAAAATAAAAACCCCTAAAAAAAAAGGCCACAAAATATAAAAAACAAATAACAAATTCAAAAAAAAAAAAAAAAACCATAAAAAATGCCACAAAATATGAAAAACAAATAACAAAATTAAAACTCAAAAAAAAAAATAACAAATTAAAAAATAGAAATAAAAAAAAACCCATAAAATAAAATGCCACAAAATATTAAAAAAAAATAACAAATTAAAATTAAAAATAAAATAAAAACCCATAAAAAATTGCCACAAAATATAAAAAACAAATAGCAAAATTAAAATTCAAAAAAAATGAAATGCAACAAAATATAAAAAAACAAATAACAAAATTAAAATAAATAAATAAATAAAAACCCATAAATATAAAAAATAGATAAAAATATGCCACAAAATATAAAATACAAATAACAAAATTAAAATTCAAAAACCCATAAAATGCTACAAAATATAAAAAACCAAGTAACAAATTCAAATTCAACAAAAAAAAACCCATAAAAAAATGCCACAAAATATAAAAAGCAAAGAACAAATTAAAATTAAAAAAAAAAAACCATAAAAAAATGCCACAAAATATAAAAAACAAATAACAAAATTAAAATTCAAAAAAATAAAAACCCATAAAAAATGCCAGAAAATATAAAAAACATTTAGAAATTAAAATTTAAGAAAAAAAATAAAAACCCCTAAAAAAAAAAGGCCACAAAATATAAAAAACAAATAACAAATTCAAAAAAAAAAAAAAACCATAAAAAATGCCACAAAATATGAAAAACAAATAACAAAATTAAAACTCAAAAAAAAAAAATAACAAATTAAAAAAAAAAAAAAAACCCATAAAATAAAATGCCACAAAATATTAAAAAAAAAAACAAATTAAAATTAAAAATAAAATAAAAACCCATAAAAAAATGCCACAAAATATAAAAAACAAATAGCAAAATTAAAATTCAAAAAAAATGAAATGCCACAAAATATAAAAAAACAAATAACAAAATTAAAATAAATAAATAAATAAAAACCCATAAATATAAAAAATAGATAAAAATATGCCACAAAATATAAAATACAAATAACAAAATTAAAATTCAAAAACCCATAAAATGCTACAAAATATAGAAAACCAAATAACAAATTCAAATTCAAAAAAAAAAACCATAAAAAAATGCCACAAAATATAAAAAGCAAAGAACAAATTAAAATTCAAAAAAAAAAAAAACCATAAAAAAATGCCACAAAATATAAAAAACAAATAACAAAATTAAAATTCAAAAAATTAAATAACAAATTAAAATTCAAAAAAATAGAAACCCATAAAAAATGCCACAAAATATAAAACACATTTAGAAATTAAAATTAAAAAAAATAAAAACCCATAAAAAATGCCACAAAATATAAAAAACATTTAAGAAATTAAAATGTAAAAGAAAAAAAAAACCCATAAAAAATGCCACAAAATATAAAAAACAAATAGCAAAATTAAAATTAAAAAAAATTAAAACCCATAAATATGAAAAACAGATATAAATATGCCAGAGAATATAAAAAAGAAATAACAAAATGAAAATTCAAAAACCCATAAAATGCTACAAAATATAAAAAACAAATAGCAAATTCAAATTAAAAATAAATAAAAACCCATAAAAAAATTCCACAAAATATAAAAAAACAAATAACAAATTCAAATTCAAAAAAATAAAAACCTATAAAAAATGCGGAAAAATATTAAAAAAAATAACAAAATTAAAATTCAAAAAAATAAATAAAAATCCATAAATATAAAAAACAGATAAAAATTTGCCACAAAATATAGAAAACAAATAAAATAAAAACCCATAAATTTAAAAAACAAATAAAAATGAAAAAATATTAACCCATTAAAAATGTCACAAAATATAAAAAACAAATAAAAATAAAAATAAATCAAAATCCATAAAAAATGCCACAAAATATAAAAAATAAAATAAAAATAAAAACCCATAAAAAATGCCACAAAATATAAAAAACGAATAACAAAATTAAAATTATAAAAAAAAAAAAAATCAAAACTAAAAAAAAATAAAAAACCCATAAAAAAAAAATGCCACAAAATATAAAAAACAAATAATAAATTCAAATTCAAAAAAAATAAAAACCATTAAAAAAAATGCCACAAAATATAAAAAACAACTAACAAAATTAAAATTAAAAATAAATAAATAACAAATTAAAATTAAAAAAAAAAGCCCATAAAACAAATGCCACAAATATAAAAAACACATAACAAAATTAAAATTCAAAAAAAATAAAATGCCTCAAAATATTAAAAAAACAAATAGCAAAATTAAAATTCAAAAAAAATAAAATGCCACAAAATATTAAAAAAAAACAAATAGCAAAATTAAAATTCAAAAAAAATAAAAACCCATAAATATAAATAATAGATAAAAAAAAATGCCACAAAATATAAAAAACAAATAACAAAATTGAAATTCAAAACCCATAAAATGCTACGGAATACAAAAAAACAAATAACAAATTAAAATCCCCCCCCCCCCAAAAAAAAAACCAATAAAAAAAATGCCACAAAACATAAAAAACGAACAACAAATTAAAATTCAAAAAAAAAAAAAACCCCATAAAAAAATGCCACAAAATATAAAAAACAGATAAGAAAATTAAAATTCATAAAAAATAAAAACCCATAAATATAAAAAATAGATAAAAATATGCCACAAAATATAAAAAACTAATAACAAAAAAAAAATAATAAATAATAAAGGCCATAAACATAAATAACAAATAACAAATTCAAAAAAAAAAAAAAAAAACCCCAAAAAAAAATGGCACAAAAAATAAAAAACAAATAACAAAATTAAAACTCAAAAAAAAAAAAACAAATTAAAATTAAAAAAAAAACCCCCATAAAATAAAATGCCACAAAATATAAAAACCGAATAACAAATTAAAATTAAAAAATAAATAAAAACCCATTAAAAAAAATGCCACAAAATATAAAAAACAAATAACAAAATTAAAATTCAAAAAAAAGAAACTATAAATATAAAAAACAGGTAAAAATATGCCACAAAATATAAAAAAAAAATAACAAAATTAAAATTAAAAAAAATAAAAACCCATAAATATAAAAAACAAATAAAAATGAAAAAATATAAACCCATAAAAATGTCACAAAATATAAAAACAAATATAAATAAAAATAAATAAAAACCCATAAAAAATGACACAAAATATTAAAAAAAAAAATTAAAAAAAAAAACCCACAATAAAAAACCAATAAAAAAATACTTATGATGATAAAAAAACCAAATTAAATTTCAAAGAAAATAAAAATTAAACAAAATTAAAATTAAAAAAAAAAATACCCAAATTAAAATTCAAAAACAAATAAAAAAAACCCCTAAAAAAAATGCCACAAAATATAAAAAAAACAAAGCAAAATAAAAAAAAAAAACCTCAAAAAACAATAAAATAAATAAAATAAAAGCCCATAAAAAAATGCCACAAAATACAAAAAACAAATTAAAAATAAAATAACCCACAAAAGAAAACCCACAAAATAAAAAAGGTAAAAAAAAAATTAAAAAAATAGAAATTAAATTAAAAAAATAAATAAAACAAAAACCCACAAAATAAAAAAACCAAATAAGAATAAAAAACCCATAAAATAAAAAAACCCAGATAAAAATAAAAACCCCCCCAAAAATGCCACAAAATATAAAAATAAATAAAACCCATAAAAAATGCCACAAAATATTAAAAACAAATAAAAATGAAAAAACCCACAAAAAAAATAAAACCAAAGAAAAATAAAAACCAATTAAAAAAAAAGCGATATTAAAATTCAAAAAGAAATAAAAAAAAAAAAAAACCACAAAATAAATGAAAATAAAAAAACCACAGAATGAAAAAGGGAATAAAAATAAAAACCCATAAAAAATGCCACAAAATATAAAAAAACAAATTAAAAAAAAAACCCACCCAAAAAAAAACCCCTCACGATGATTAAAAAAACCCGAAAAAAACCAAATTAAAATTCAAACCCAAATTTAAAAAAACCAAATTAAAATTAAAAAACAAATAAAAATAAAAAACCCCACAAAATAAAAAACCAAATAAAAATAAAAGCCCATTAAAATTAAAAATAAATTTAAAGAAACAAATTAAAAAACAAGAAAAAAAACAAATTAAAATTAAAAAACAATCAAAATAAAAAAACCCACGAAAAATATAAAAATAAAAAACCCTGAAAATGAAAAAACCAAATAAAAACAAAAAAAATAAATAAAAATAAAAAACCCACAAATAAATAAAAAAACCCACAAAATATGAAAAACGAAATTATAATTCAAAGAAAAAGAAAATTAAAATTAAAAAAAAAAAGAAAAGAAAACCAAACTAAAATTCAAAAACAAATAAAAATAACCAAATTCAAAACCCAAAAAAAATAAAAAACCCATTAAAATTCAAAATCAAATAAAAGTAACCAAATTAAAATTCAAAAACAAATAAAAATAACCAAATAAACAAATAAAAATGCCACAAAATATTAAAAAATAAATAAAATTAAAAAAAAAACGCACAAAATAAAAAACCAAATAAAAATAAAAACCCATAAAAAATGTCACGAAATACAAAAATCAAATTAAAAAAAAAACCCAAAAAATAGAAAACCAAATAAAAATAAAAACCCATAAAAAAACAAAAAAAAAACCTACAAAATAAAAAAAACCAAATAAAAATAAAAACCCATAAAAAAATGCCACAAAATATAAAAACAAATAACCCATTAAAATTCAAAAGCAAATAAAAATAAAAATAAAAAGAAATAAAAATGCCACAAAATATAAAAAACAAATATCCCACACGGCTTGGGTAAAAAAATTCATTAATGTTAATATGCATTAACATTCCTACAACCTTTCAACATGTAGTTCACATATTGGCCTCTTCTTGGGCTCCTCCCTTGTGATTTTAATCCGTGTAATTTGATGGCATATATGTAGCATGGATTTTGAATTTAGAGATTGGGCTTTGGGCCTAATAATCTTATTAAAATTAAATTTTCTCAAGATAATACGTGAAGGGAATAAAAAGATTATAAAAACCCACTCTACACAAAATTCAATTTTTTTTTTTTAGAAAAAATATGCGAAGTAATTTGTCACTTGATATCATAGCCCCCAATGAAAATGTTGTCCTACATGTGATGCAACAACAAAAAACAAGACCCAATGCCTTCCTTTCATTATTCCATGACTTGTTCTTGAAAAGCCCTTTAACATTTTCACCTAGCAAGATTTGGCTACAAATATTTGCTCGAACTAAGGATAGTGTTTTGGCTTGTAAACTGCTGAGAACTGTAGACTGACATCCTGTTTGAGAATGGAGTCAAAATATAAAAACCCTAAAATATAAAATCTCTCCAAAACTTGTTACAAATGGAATTTTTTCCCTTTTTCATCAACTAAAAATATTGAACTAAAAACTTATGCAACTGAAAGTGGAATGAAAAATATTTTTATTATTCATTTCTTCATCTTTGGGAATTGTGTGAAAACTTTAATCTTTGTGTGAAATAATATACATATTACCAGATTTTGGAAAATTTCTTACCTTATGAAGACATAAATCCTATGCTCCTGTAGAATATCATTTACGCTTATATTCAATTTTTGGAAGTCCTGAATATGCTCCGCTATTGAACCATTTTTTTCATATTGATTAATTGGCTAAAGAATGTGTTGTTCTTTATATCCTCATAATGTGCTATAATTTCCCCATAGAAATTGACCTAGTAAAAATTGGTTTACGAGGAAAAAACCATCGATACCATACAAACTGATTGGGTTCTAAATATAATGTTGCAATGCATACCTTTTTTGTGTGTTGCAAATTATGGAGATCAAAATATTGCTCCATTTGTAGTATCCATGTTACCAGATCCTTGCCATAAGACTTCATCATATTGTCCTTTGGAATATGGTGGTTCTTCAATCCTAAGTTAGAGTCTCTAAAATCATGATTAAAATTCATTTTTTTCTCATCATGAGTTTCATCGAATATTGTTTCACCACTAGGAAGCATTTCTTGTAGCAACCTTGTCAAACAATCCTTCAAGCCTTCCATCTTAGCTTCCATTTCGATTTTGGCTACCCTTTGCGAGAGTGAAATTTGTTGCTCTTGGTCTTCTAATTTTGATAAATTGTGTTGAATTTATTCTTATTCATGCATCATAGTAGAGATTTATGAGGGCTTAATGGGTGTAGAATTATTTTGTTTGGGAATAATTTTAGAATAAAATACTGATATATATGCTTTAATATGCCCTTTAAATCACTTCAAACTGATTTTTAAAAGTTATGCAAAAAGAAAAAATACACACATTTTTATTGCTTTTTAGGAGCTCGATATTGAAACTGTTGTAGCTCTATCATTTCGGATATCCAAGGTTGAAAATACAATCATCTGGTAGCCCTATGACTCTTCTTTCCATCCCCACAAGTCATACCAATATTGGAACCTTCAAGAAAGTGTTATTCCCGATCTCCCATAATGACTTGATTATAGATGGGTTCAATAGAGTGGACTTGTACTGAGTGCCACGTGTCACAGTTTCAATTTTCGGCCCTGAATTGCTACAAAAAAAACTAAATTTTGTTATATTTCATCCACTTTTTACATAATTCAAATCCGATATCGAAAATGAAAGATACTACGATTTTCTCTAGGTCACGTGTTGGAGACTAAATTTTGGAGCCTACAAAAACCCTAACTTCATCAAATCATATCTTAGAAAATATAGTGAGCCAAGATGTGACATTTTTACCCGACAATCACCAAGTTTTTTCTCCACATGGTCTAAATTTTAGCTTTTGAAGCCTCCTATAAAAAATGTTCAAGTGAAAATTCCAATATAACCTATTTAAAGAAGTGAAACCCTAGAATCCAAAGCTCTGATACCAAATGTTATGCAACCAACTCACAAAATATAAGAAAATATAGAAAAAAAAAACTTAAAAATTATCCTCTTCAAGAGGGAAACCTCCTTTACATTACATAAATGAATAATTCTTGGATGATAAAAATGAACAGACCACCTTTCAATATATAGGAGTCTAAGGGGTCACAATATAATGAGAGCCTACATAAAAATAATAATGTAAGGGAACAACAATAACAATAGTGGGCTTCTATGGGGCACAATAATAACAATATGGGGACTACATAGGCACAAAAATAACAATAAAGGGGCTACACTAACAATAAAATAAGGGGATACACTAGTATTATAGGGACCTAACACACATAGGAATATATGGAAAAAATAGTCTTTATGAAAATTCCAAAAATCATATAGAAGTCCAGAGGTCACATTATAAGTCCAAGAGTCATGAGGGTAACTCAAGGTTCATAAGGGATATGAAAGGTCATTCCTCTTGTTATAAAATAATCCTCATAACTCATGTTGAAAAGGATTTTGGAGGCTTAGACTTTGGAGAGCGAGCGTCGGCTTCTCTAGCTTAGCATAGGAGAAAAGATCATTCTTTAGAGAAGCAAGAAGTGATCTAATGCTCAACTACTGGATCTAGTGGCTTGCCATTGTAACTATGTACTTGGATCTTTCACCTAATAATCAGAAGCTCATTGAGAAAACACAATTTCATGTGTATTTCATAAATGTTGTAAGACTATTCTTTGAATGTCTATGATATATGTTGTTCTCATATGCACTAAAGAAATTGAACTATTTCAGCGGATTTGGTGCTTATCTTGTTGAATGTGTGTTGTATTTTCTTTAATGTTTGTTGTCTCTATGTGAACTAATTCGATAGATAGATAATGAACCTTTACTTTCTCTCATGTGTCTCTCTTAGGATAGTATTACTTTCATTCTATAGGCTCACTTTTATTTCCCTCTCGTGAAAGTCTCTATTTACACATTGAAAGTGGTGTTTCACAGTGTCAACTTACCTGCTAATCTTACATGATTCATTGCAGCTAAGGAAAATATTAGAGTTATGGTGGTCGGGTCGATACTCTGAATGGGGTTGATACTCTAATGCCAAATAAATAGCTTCCATGGCAATATCCTACTTTTCTCCCAACCTATAAAGAGGTTTCTTAAATAGAGGATCAACTTCTATTTCCTTGGGTATAAGTTTTTGCATTCCTTGAGCATCTCCGATAGGCCCAAGTGCAATATTATTCACTCATATATCATAATTTGTTCCCCAATCCAATGCAAAAAACCATGTGATACTATCAATAGATTCCTTAGTTGTATATACATGAATTTTATACCATCTTGTTGTACAATGCAATGTCGCACTCATGTTCAAAATAACATTAGTTTCTGAAGGATCCTTTCCAAGTCCACCTTTTTTTTAAATATTGCAGTGCAACATTGCACATTGTAAATGTGCCAACAAAGTCAATATCTAATATTGTTCATAATCCATTCGGTCATAAAACCTCTACAAAACAAAGAAAATTTCCCGCAACAACATTCAGATGATTATCAATACTTCCAAACTACTTTACTGTTACTTCAACAACACGAGAAACATCCTTTATCTTGAGAACATGTCCTTCAATTCCAATGGCCCGAATGCCTTGAGTTTGTAGGGCTACAGTAGCTTCCTCGATGAAGGTATTTCTATGACCCATGATAGCAATGGAAACACCATGCTTCCCTAATTATGTTCTTATTGCAAACCCTGTCCCTCGACCTCCTCTTATTACCATGTTTGTTTTTCCTTTCAACATTGTATCCTTGAAGGGTGATTCCATGTTCTGCTTCAGGTGGAATTTAACCTCTTCGGGATATATGGGCTTGAGAATCCTTTTATAGTTTTAAAAAAATGCAACACAACAAATTTGGAAACGTAAAAACCATAACGTGGGCTACTAGTTCTCTCTACTTCATTCACTACTAGATTATAATCAAAGGGACTATCCTACAAAGCATTGTACCAATGACTATCAAAGGAGACATCATCACATCAATGTCAATTACCTATATAATATACATATACGCTTTGAAAAATCAATATCCTACATGGGTTGGGTAAAAAAATTCATTAATGTTTATATGCATTAACATTCCTACAACTTTTTTCCGGATGCGGATGGTTGTTAGGCACGATGGGACAACCAGCCCCGGCCATTTCCCAAGGCGCAATGCGTGTGGTGGCCACATGGCCCTCCACGGCGCCATTATGTTTGCATTCAATCCGCCTGACCGCAATATTAACTCACCCCCGCGACGGCATTACAACATCCCTGGTCCGCCTGGTAATTGCACTATGGATGCCAGTTCAATTTTCGCTGAGCTCTCCGACTCCTCGCGCAGTTGTTTGGCTCCCCTGGGCGGTGCTTGCCCTGTCCACTGTGCTGAGCCCAGTGCTCGCACAAATACAGGCCGGTGCTGCTCGCTCTACAGTTGCATTGAGACTATTCCCGGGGCGCATTTCTCTAACAGCGCCTTTTTCCCTGGTGCGCTTATTGTTCCTCAACTTCCTCCTGGCTTGTTCGTTTCTCTGGCTCCTCCTGGTGTGCACATTGTTCCTCAGCTTCCTCCTGGCTCGTTCGTTGCTCCGGCTCTTCTCCAGGTTCACAAGGTTCACGAGGTCGAGGCCGCCATGCCTAGAATCAGACAGCGCATGACTTGCCTTCGAGGAGGCACTCGCGGAGGCTCTGTAGGAGACTACCCCTCCTCCAGTAGGAAATTCTCTGAATGTCCATTTGGTTCTGCCCTTGGTCGACCACCCGCCTCCCCTCCGCATGAAGCTCCTCATCACTTTGCCACTTCTGTCCCTCAGCCCTCTGGTAGCCACTTCATTCGACATACCACGCAGAGAGCGGAGCTGCATTTTGATAGTGATTTCAATCGCCCCTCCATAACGGCTTATATCACAATTAACCTGCGCGAGGATGCCACACTTCGCTCTCCTCCCTGGCATGATTCCACTCCTGCTTCCCTTGACCCATATCCCGCCTCCGTCGAGCCTCGGTCCACCTCTGCTGCAACGCCTCGAGATGACATGGGTGAGCCACCAGTCAGTGCAACACCCTCCCTGGGCCTCTTCTCCATGCAGGTGAATGCGGATGCTGTTCAAGGCACAAGGGCTCATCACATGGACGCTAGTGTTGAAGACCCTGGGGATGACTTCGGATGCCCAATTGAGGAGGAACATCCCTCTCCCGTCAACTCCAATTGACTCTGTTATGACATGGCGCAGTATGGTCTCTGAATTAGTTTACTTTCATAGAGTTACTGGTCTTTTATTATCCACAGCAGCATACTGTTTTTTGTTATCGATAGTGTTATCTTTTTGTTGTTTTCTCATAACAATTGTTATAACTATTCCACCGGTTTCCCTATACAAGGGCGGTGAGACTGTCTTTATAGAGCTGGTTTCCCTATATGGGCAGTTCATTTTCAGGATTAAGCTTTACTTTCAAGCCCAGTTTCAGGCTATCACAGCTGAACTGAGGCAGTTTTGTACTATAATGTTTACATAAATAGAATTAGCACAATTTAGAAAAAAAAAAAACATTCCTACAACTTTTCAACGTGTAGTTCACATATTGGCCTCTTCTTGGGCTCCTCCCTTGGTTTGGAACCTTTTGTGTGTACTCCCTTGTGATTTTAATCCGTGTAATTTGATGGCATATATGTAGCATGGATTTTAAATTTATATATTGGGCTTTGGATCTAATAATCTTAATAAAATTAAATTTTCTCAAGATAATACATCAAGGGAATAGAAAGATTATAAAAACCCATTGTCTACACAAAATTCAATTTTTTTTTTTAGAAACAAATGTGCAAAGGAATTTGTCACTTGATATCGTAGCCGCCAATGAAAATGTTTTCCTACACGTGATGCAACAATAAAAAACAAGACCCAATGCCTTCCTTTCACTATTCCATGAGTTGTTCTTGAAAAACCCTTTACCATTTTCACCTAGCAAGATTTGGCTACAAATATTGGCTCCAACTCGGGATAGTGTTTTGGCTTGTAAACTATTGAGAATTGTAGACTAACATCTTGTTTGAGAATGGAGTCAAAATATAAAAACTCTAAAATATAAAAGCTCTCCAAAACCTGTTACAAATGGAATTTTTTTCCTTTTTCATCAACTAAAAATACTGAACTAAAAACTTATGCAATTGAAAATGGAATGTGAAATATTTTTATTATTCATTTCTTCATCATTGGGAATTGTGTGAAAACTTTAATCTTTGTGTGAAATAATATACATATTACCGGATTTTGGAAAATTCCTTACCTATAGTTGAGGATTATCATTATCTTCTTTACAACAACTATTTGATCATATTTATCTTTTTGCATGGTTGTCCATGATTTTAGTTTTTCATCTAAATGATATGAGTCATATAGAAGGGCTCTTGCTCTTGAAGATCCATCCCCAGTTACTTAATTTTCTTCATTATAGATTCGTGGTTGTTGCGAATACGAAACATCATCATTCCCAAAAGCTTCTTCATCACACATAGCAATCCATGACTTGGGTTGATATTCTTATGAAGAACCCAACTCATCAGTTGATTTATAAGATGCATAAATAAGAGGACCACAAAATTAAATAAGATAATATCTCTAAGGATTTGTTTGTATCTTAATAATATCTCCTTTTTCTTGATTTTTGAGTGGTTATTTTTTATGTAGGTTTGAAATTTCCTCTAGTTCAATGCTTTCTTGACAACCTTTAAGCAGGATAAAAAAACCTTCTACCTATGGGGTTGTTGAAGAACAATCTTTTTTAACTTTCCAACATCTTCTTCACAAAAAGATTCTTTCTTGGATTCATAAACTTGCTCATAAACAACTCGACTATAGCCCCCTTGGATGTTTGATACATTGTCAATATTATCATTTTTTTCTTGAGCACAATTGTCATGAGCTTTAAATGTTCTTTCAAGATCAATTCACAACAAACTTCAAAAAGAAAATTTTGTGGATATGAAGTTCTACAAAAAGAGTTGAACATTGAATGGAATTCTTTCAAAAAATAAATTCTTGAATAAGGTAAAGATCTATACCAAACCTTGGCTTCATGGTCAAAATAAAACATAAAAAACTTCATCTTTACATCTTCACGAATAATTCCCTATTTCTCCATGCATTCACGAAATTCTATAAGGTGTTGTAGTGGACTTTAATCTGCATGGCCTTTGAATCTTGGCAGATAAACATTCCATTCATGAAAATAAGGAACATAATGAGGATAACCAACAATGCCAGAGAAATGTAGTAGTGCAAATTTGTTAACCAAAAAAAGCGAGTGTCACTCCAGGAACCTAGAAAAATTTAAAATGTCGAAAGATAAAAGCACCAGGTGAAAATTTTACAACCTATCCACTCGTTTTTATCACCTTCAAAAGCCAGAAAAAAATATTTAAACCCGGAGAATATATTTTCAATTTCAACCTAAACAATTGCACCAATTGAGGTTGTCACCATGGAGACAACATTTGGCTACAAGAGGTCAATGGCTATGACATCTAAAGAAATTGATCAAAACTTTTAAAATAAGTGGTCGAAGTTGGGTTTGAATAAAATGAAAAGAATGACTCTAATTCAAAGGCCCATCAATGACAACCAGAGTGACCATATCCTTGAGACTTCCAGAGTCTTGAATTATAGGACAGATTGGAAGAAAGATGAAGAGGGACAAAACTTTATCGCTCGGGGAATTAAGAATATGCACTTTAATTCTATAAAATGGATAATGAAAAATAAAGAAATAATGGGTCAATTTCTAGAAGTGAAGCACACGTTAAGGGTTTTAAATTTGAATAACATGAGTACAAACAAGTAAATTCATGAATTATTAAATTGAAACAACATGTTGCATCATACACTTAACGAGAAGAAGAAAAACATAAACGAATTGAAAACCAAAAAGGGAAGAGAAAATATGCATGGAAATATCCTACTTTTCTCCCAACCTATAAAGAGATTTCTTACATCGAGGATCAACTTCTATTTCCTTGGTATAAGTTTTTCCATTCTTGGAGTATCACCAATAGGCCCAAGTGAAATACTATTCACTCATATATCATAATATGTTCCCATCTCCAATGCAAAAAAAAATTGTGATACTATCAATAGATTCCTTAGTTGTAGAGACATGAATTTGATACCATCTTATTGTACAATGCAATGTCGCACTTATGTTCAAAATAACATCAGCTTCTGAAGGAGCCTTTCTAGGTCCACATTTTTTAAAAATATTTCAATTCAACATTGCACATTGTAAATGAGCCAACAAAGCCAAATATTTAATAATGCTCAGAATCCATTCGGTCATAAATCCTCTACAAAACAAAGAAACTTTCCCGCAACACCATTCACACGAATATCAATCCTTCCAAACTACTTTACCGTTACTTCAACAACATGAGAAACATCCTTAACCTTGAAAAAATCTCCTTTAATTCCAATGGCCCAAATGCCTTGATCTTGGAGTGCTACAGTAGCTTCCTCAATGATGATATTTCTCCGACCCATGATAGAAATGGAAACACCATGCTTCCCTAATTATGTTCTTATTGCAAACCCTATCACTCGACCTCCTCCTATTGCCAGAGTTGTTTTTCCCTTAAACATTGTATCCTTGAAGGGTGATTCCATGTTATGCATTGGATGGAATTTAACCTCTCTAGGATAAACGGGGTTGAGAATCCTTTTGTTGTTTTAAAAGAATGCAACACAAAAAAATTGGAAACCTAAAAACCATAACATGGGCTACTAGTTCTCGCTACTTCATTCACCACTAGATTATAAACAAAGGATTGACCTACAAATTATTGAACCAATTACTATCAAAGGAGACATCATCACATCAATGTGGAGTACCTATATAATACACATATACGCTTTGAAATATCAATATCCCACACGCGTTGGGTAAAAAAAATCATGAGTGTTTATATCCATTAACATTCCTACAACCTTTCAATGACCATTTCACATATTTGTCTTTCTTGGGTTCCTCCCTAAGTTTGGAACCTTCTGTGTGCACCCCCTTTTGATTGTAATTCATGGAATTTGATGAGATATATGTACCATGGATTTTCATTTTAGATATTGAGCTTTGGGACTAATAATCTTAATAATTTTTTTTTCAAGATAATACGTTGAGAGCATTAAAAGCTTATAAACTTATTTTTTCTCAAGATAATTCGTTGAGAGCATAAAAAAATTATAAAAACCCACTCGCTGCACAAAATTTATGTTTATTTTTTGTTCTTTTTTTTTTTAATTTGAAAAGGAATTTGTCACTTGATATTGTTGATATTAAAGCCCCCAATGAAAATGTTTCCTTGTGATTGTAATTCATGGAATTTGATGAGATATATGTACCATGGATTTTCAATTTAGAGATTGGGCTTTGGGACTAATAGTCTTAATAAGTTATTTTTTCACAAGATAATACGTTGAGAGCATAAAAATATTATAAAAACCCATTTTCTACACAGTTTATTTTTGTTTTTTGTTTTTTTGAAAAAAAAAATGAAAAGGAATTTGTCACTTGGTATTTTAGCCCCCAATGAAAATGTTGTCCGCCTAGTGATGCAACAACAAAAAATAAGAATGCCTTCCTTTCACTACACATGGGATAACATTTTGTCTTATAAACTATTGAGAAATGTGGACTAGCATGTTGTTCGAGCACGTAGTCAAAATATAAAAATGTTGGAAATTAATTCCAACTTCAATCTGAGGAGAAGGACAATGAGCCATCAATTTTCGAATTGAAGGCGAAGGATAGAAGGCAGCAGCAAATTTTTGTTTTGGTTTACACTCCACCATGCATTAAAACCCCGTGATTAAACCCTCCAAGACCCATATTTTTGTTTAAAGGTCGTAGCCTGTTTCTGCAATCAAATTCATGGTTCAAACACCATGCAACCATGCCTTTAACCCACTTCACCTATCGCCATTACACTACACCAACCATTTGATCTCCCGCACATTTTTTGAATGCCCCCACAACATTTGTGTGGAGCCCATGACTCCACATCACATAGTCTACAATCAATCAACACCCTCTTGCATGAACCAAAGCTTCATCACCACACCATTCAACTCATGTGATGAACCATGCCCCACCACAAACTCCACGTCAAACCTCCCGACCAATCACATGCATATCACATATTTTGGTGCCTACGTCACCGGGCCTTTCAAACCTTGCAATAAGGTGTGGCTCGCCATCGCCGAGTCATTAGCCTTCGTCCAATCGTAGCGCGTTCACATCATTTGGGTGCATGTTGGAACACCTAATCCTACATGGGTAGGTGTGGAATGCGAAAAGTCACAATGGAGTCCAAGTGACCTTGGAATGTGAAACCAAGAGTCACACCATTGTATTATAAATGTACATCATGTATAATGGAAAAATAAGAAAGCCTCACGCTTATCCTCCATTGTGTGTTGAGTCTCTTGTGTGTGTGTGTTCAAAATGGTGTTTAACATGGTATCATAGCTGATACGTTCATAACCATCTCAACCTTGAGTGAGCCATTTGTGTTTATGGCCTGTGCATATCTGCAAAAATTCTTGGTATTTTTGCAGCATTTAGAGAATTTCTGCAGCAGACATTTTGCCACATTTAGGAATTTTTTTTGAGAAGAGCAGCATTCAGAAATTGGCAGCATTCAGGCATTGGTTTTGAAGAAGAGTGGCACTATGCATATGAAGGTTCTCTAAATTCTAATTTATTCCTACAATTTCTGCCTATTAAATTCTGTAATTTGGAGAGCTGCTGAAAACTGTTTAAATTGGGTTTCTGAAGAATAAATTTTTGGTTTTTACTCTAAAATAAATCTGAGTTTTTCTGCTGAAAAATTCTTCAATCTCTGCATTTTCTGCTGCTGGATTTGTTTTTACTATACATTTGGAAAAAATTCTATTGTTTTTTAAAGTTGAAATTCCTGCTGAAATTTCTTGCATTTCTCTACTCTCTGCTGTTTGAAAATAATAATAATAATAAAAAAAAATAAAAAAAAATTTGATTCAGGCCTTTCGGCCCCCCTCCCCAACCTGCATTTTTTTTACAACATTTGAACTCCCCCACTCCAATTAATGCTCCACACAATAAAACCCCCTACGCGGCCCTTCACACACCTCTTACCCCCGCCCCCTACCCTGTCTACTCCGCTACCTGCAAACAACCACCCCCCTCGGCCTTCGGCTGCACTCACCACCTCTCACCCTTATCACTCTAGTGCTCCACCTACTCTCCCTCCCCTCACCTCACTTGCACTCTCGACATCCACAAACCCCCTCTCCCATCCCTCTCTGCCCACGACAGCCCCCTACCTCCCCCCCCCCCCCCCCCTACTTGCACTTTCTCAAATATATATATATATATATATATATATATATATATATATATATATATATATATATATCGATTATTTTTTACATTAAAATTTCCCCCCTCCTTTTTAAATTCGTTCCCCTCCCTTTTTAAAGTTAATCCCCTCCCTTTTTAAATTCGTTCCCACCTTTCCATTTTAATTCGTTCCCCTCCATTTTTAAAGTTATTCCCCTCCCTTTTTAAATTCATTTCCACTTTTTCATTTAATTTTTTATTATTAAAAGAAAATCCCCTTTCCCTTTTTAATTAATTCTCATTTTTAATCAATCTATTTTTTAATTAATTAAAAAAAAAAAAAAACAGTAGAGAGAGAGAGAAATGACATGTGAGCAGATGGATTTTCTACATAACAGAAAAGTGGTGATAGAAGGGTGACTTTTTCTAAAAGAGATTGACATGTGAAGATGAGTTGTTATTGGTGAAAAACAACTCTTTGTTGAGGCCTCTTGCACAAGTGTTTTGTTGCACATTTTTGTTGCATATTGTATTGAACTGACATTGTATTGCTTCTTCATAGTTGCAATCAGCAGATTTTGTACTTTGAGAATTCCTTGGAGTCGTTTGTATTTCTTGTTGAATCATATTGTAAATGGGTGCATTTTCGGTTGAAGCCGACACCCTTTCATTTTTTGAGCCTAAGTTGTTGAAAATGGCTAAAATCAATGAGGCATTAGAGTTTTTGAATAACCTCATTCATTCCAATGTTGATGATGTGATAAAAATGAGCAAGGATGCTCTTTGTAACATTCAAAGTTGTTTGCAAGATGCACAAGAAAATATTGAGTTTTTGAAGTTGGAATCTCAGCTTCAACAACATGAACTTCAGCAAAAGAGTCACCATTCTGAACTTGTTTCTGTTCAGAAGATTGAGAAGGAATCTCATCAGAAGAAAGAAGATAAAGTTACAGTTGATCCACATTCAGTGCCTTGCACTGGAGCAGATGTACATGTAGATGCAGCAGTTCAACCTGCACTTCTCAAGCCCATCATCAGACCTTGGGAAGAGCTTGTCCACAACAAGCACAGAACTGGTCTTGGATATGACAAGGATGTGTCCTTTCATATTCTAGACTACACCAATCCCATCATATTTCAGAGTGTCGGATTCTTGTATGACAGTTCACCTGCAGCTGTTCTAGATCCTGCTCCACTTCCACAACAACAACAGATTGAAAAATGCCAACACTGTGATCGAGTTGGCCATATGAAAGATCATTGTTTTGATCTTCATCCATGCAAGCACTGTGGTCGGCACAACCATTCTTCACATAGATGCTTCAGAAACAAGCCTCCTGCAAGAACAAAGATTCATCTTGGATGGATCGCTTCTTGGCAATGGGCATCAGCAGCCAAGAAGATGTTTAAGACACATGTCAGAACTTGTTCTCAAATATTGAGCAAACTTGCCGTTGAGTTTTCGCCATCATCTCACCGTGTCCCTAACAGGGGGGAAAATGGTGGTCATGTACAAGCTTCGACGTCAGATCAAGCGAGCCTGAGCCACAATCTCTCATTCCATGTTTAGAGTTGTAGCTAGAGACACAACAGTTCAAGTGAGCCTGAGCCACAATTCGTCATTCCAGATTCAGAGATGTATCCAGAGACATGGATGCCCATGAGCATGCCTTCGGTTGGTGGAAAACCTTAAACCATCATCTTTGGTTGGTGGATAACCTAAAACCATCACAGGTAGTAGACCTCCCTTCTTTTAGGTCAAAGGTCTCCCTTTCATATATGAGGAACACTTCCTCTAGCAGAAGCCTTCAGCTTATTTCCAGCTTTGGTTGAGTTCCAGGAAATTCTTCAAAGCATTCCAGATTTTTTGGTAATCCTAAAACCATCACAGGTAGTAGACCTCCCTTCTTTTAGGTTGAAGGTCTCCCTTTTTTTATGAGGGACAATTCCTTTAGCAGAAGCTTTCAGCTTCTTGCCAGTTTTGGAAGAGTTCTGGGAACTGCAACAAGTATTGCGTTCCAATGTTGGTGGTCATCCTTAAACCACCTCTTTTTTCCAACATTTCAAAGAGTTGATTCAACCCATGTGCTGCCATGTATACTTTGCAGATTTGTATTACAACTCTCTTCTTGGACTCACACATACCCCTTCGGATTAAGGGGGGATGTTGGAACACCTAATCCTACATGGGTAGGTGTGGAATGTGAAAAGTCACAATGGAGTCCAAGTGACCTTGGAATGTGAAACCAAGAGTCACACCATTGTATTATAAATGTACATCATGTCTAATGGAAAAATAAGAAAGCCTCATGCTTATCCGTCATTGTGTGTTGAGTCTCTTGTGTGTCTGTGTTTATTCTTCTCATACACCATGTGTGTGTTCAACAGGTTGTTTAATAGTGCACAGTCAACCATCCCTCAAATGGATGTGATAAATCATTTAAACATTTTGCATGATGTTTGAAGTCCGTGAAATGTATAATGTTTAAGACCTTAGTTTAATGTTTAATTTTTTTTTATGCGTCGTGATATATTTTGTATTAAAACTTAGATTATATGTTTTATAATATATATATTGTAAATATGAATATTTACAATATATATAACCATTTTATTGGACAACAAAAATGTATGACTGTGTGATATGCCCAACGGCAGCAAAGACAAAGAGAATAACAAACATAAAAGTTTGAAGAGCTGTGTTTTGTAGCAGCCAAGTAAATTTGTTTTGTAAATCCAGAACTGTAGTTCTGAGGAAAGAAGTTTCATTTTGTAATATTGCAGCATTTTAATAGAAAAAGAGTTTTTACTCCATCTCTCTGTGTGCATATTATCTCTGTGTTAGAAGAGGAATTTTATTTTACTCTCTATTGTTAGGAATAACCAGAAATTCCAACATGGTATTGGAGCTAGTCCAGGCTCTCAGCAGTTGCTGAAGAAGCTGAAGGAAGAAGGCGTTTGTTGAAGTTTTCTCCAGGAGTGTGAAATATCAGCAAAGCCAAGTATTTACCAAAACAGATTTTTGTGTTTGTTTTAAAGAGTGCAGTCCAGAGAACTGTAAGAAGGTTATCTCTCAGCAGTGAGAAAGTTTTTTAAAAATACACAGTCATGTTTTTGACATAGTTTAGTAAGCTAGCAATGGAAGGAGCCAGGACAAGCACGAGTATGGGAAATACTCAACTCCCACAGTTCAATGGGAAGAAATATGACTATTGGAAAATCAAAATGAGAGCCTTGTTTGCCTCTCAATATTTATGGGATCTAGTTGAAGATGGTTTAGAAGAACCAGCAGATGAACAAGCATTTAATGCCTAAACACAGAAAGAGAAAGATTTGCTGAAGAGTAATAGAAAGGACTCAAAAGCCCTCTTCTATCTCTATCGGGCAGTGGATGAAAACATATTTCCAAGAATTTCAGCAGCAAAGAAGTCCAAGGATGCATGGGATACCCTCCAGACAACTTATCAAGGTATGGAGAAGGTAAAGACGACAAAGCTTCAATTAATGAGAAGAGATATTGAAGTCATTTGCACGAAAGAGTCTGATATAATAGACTCATTCTTCACATTGTCGATTGGGTTGGTTACCCAAATGAGATCTCATGGAGAGACAATAGAAGAAAGAAGAATAGTGGAGAAAGTATTGAGGAGCTTACCCTCAAGGTTTGATGTGATAGTAATTGTTAGCCACCTATGAAATTTCTGTCAAGAAAACAAGTGGCTAAATTACTTTATGAGCCTTCAAGAGATGCATTTCCCATGAAAATCCCTCATCCTTGAAGCCTCTGTGTGTCCATTGCCTTTAAAAAAAAAAAATATCCTCACTGCTGTTCCCATCCAAAAAACCTCAATGCCTGTGAAAATTGTGCTCAGAAAGTCTCCCATTTTCCCTTGTAGCTCTGCAAATTTCCCCATTACCGATATTCTCCCACTCTTAAATTTTTCCCCTTTGTTTCCCAAAATCCCTCCAAATCCCCTAAACTATCCGTTTCATCCTTCGAAATAGGTGAAAATCTTTCATCTAATTTCAAATCCCCCTTTTTACCTCTACCAAAAGCCTCCTTTTGGCCTTAAAACACTGTCTCTAAGGCTTAAAAACCCATTTTCATCTTTAAATAGGCTAGCCCCTTCGGCCCAGCCACTAAACCACTTCCCCACATGACCCGGGCGCTAAAACCAAGTGCTAGTAGTAAATCGCGTATTACAGTCGAAGAGTTGGAGTGGAGTGCATTTCCTGTGTAGACAGAAAATCTCTGATGCGATAGTGTGGTTCGTCCGTCGGCCTTTGAAGAAACCACCACTATTGATCGGAATAGATCTAACGGTCCACACAAAGTCTTACCGCACCCACCTCATGCCTTTGTAGACCCTTCGATGATGATCTCTGCCGTCGATTCACAGTTTAATCCAACGGCCATCGCAATCTTGCGTAATCACTCATCGAAACATTTTTTTGTGTCACTTTTTGTTCCCTCCGATCATGGTCCAGCGATCCAATCCTGACCGTTGAATCCACAAGCACCAACGGTCAGGATTTAATCGAGCTCCGCCCATTTAACCACCATTGTCCTTCCCCGATCAAATCCTAGCCATCGATTCCCCTTTAATCCAATGGCCCAGACGCAATCGCACCATCGCTCGTCAAGGTTTTGACCCTCCCATCGCTCCCCTCTAATTAGACTGCAACCGTCGATCTCCTCCTGAGATCCGATGGTCCTGATTGAATTGCCCTCCATCCTTGACCGAGGTCCCACCAGGTCTACCCATTTCGTATATTTTCCACGCATTTCTATGTACTACGTTCAAAAGCCCAAAGCTTGGATTTTACATTTAACATCGTATCATCCCACCAAGCATTAAAATTTTAATGTTTTACATTAAAGTTGGTCATTTCGCCCGATTTCCACATACATCTTTCCACTGTCTCACTGCATGTTCCCACCTCTTTCCATTGCATCCGTAGCCTTCACTCCCGTTGCGCTACCATCATCACAAGGATTCCACCACATCCACCCTTCCCCATGCATGGATTTCTTAACAAATTTGCATGTTTTCTAGGGTACAGGCGGTGAATGCCAACCTGGTTCACAGTCACTGTTACAGTGGCACAAAACAAAGGAAAGACCATTTTTAGAGCCTGAAATTATAGAGAAGAGCCTGGGAAGGTATCGGAGCATGATTTTCATTAGAAGTACAGAGTTTAAATATGCGAAACCTTTCTAGTGCCACCAAAGATCAGTTTTCACTGACAGAGACAGTCAAAGTGGCGAAGAGTATCAGTACAAAGTTAAGGAGTGCTAATGCACATTATTGAAGATATTAAGCCTTAATTCAAAGTTTTAAAGGCAAGGTACCAGATTGAAGACCTCATGAATCACACAGAGGGCCTAGTGCATAGAAAATAATATCATTAAGGTTTCACATTAGCAGAAGTCCCCTCCCGAGAAAGGACACAATACTCGTACTGTTTCAGTTCGCATTGTGTCCATGAGAATTTTTCCTCCCTGACAACGGTCCTAATGCTACCAAAGAATTTGTTACACAGTATGGCGGACCTGAAGTCTTTTATCTACCTTTTTTGTTTATTCACCAGAGTACTTCAGAGTAATACAGCTGAGAGTACATCAAAGACATACATGGAGTATTTTTCAGCCTGTCGAAGACCACTCTTTCATCCAACGAGTACAGAATTTTAATGCATAGACATTAAAACAGAATGGGCCTCGAGCCCCTCTTCCTACTCTGTTTTAATGTTTCATTTAGTGTTTCATCTACCTCCTTCGCTTCTCTTTCAGCTATAAAACTCATGAAGAAACTCATTGTAAGGGTTGCTGATCGGATATCTGTGAATTGCAAGCTGTTTCCCTTGAGACATAGTTCTTTGCGTAAGGTTGTAAGACAGGCTGAGGAAGATGTTTTTGGACTGAATATCAAGCGGTTGGCAATGTTGTACATGACTGGTGTTTTTCTTTAATATGACAAGCACGTTTCTTTGGATCCTGATTTAAAGAAATAGTGATGTTTTTCTGTCTTTGTCTATGTTTTCCTTTTTAGTTCATTACATTTCATTTCTTCTGGCACGCATCAGAAATCTGGCATAGGATTTACCCTTGTTAGGTACCCTATGTTTCTGCTCTCCCTGCCTTCAATGTTTTCTATTGTATGTGTTATCTAAGGATTGATTTCAAGCTAATTTAACCAGTGTAGCAGTCAAATATATATTGCTAGCTGATGTATGAATTAATGAATTTGTCCTTAGATGTTCTGGATAGGCTTCAATTAAATGAATTGGGATACTGGGAGTTTAGAACTCTGTCACTATCTCACTGGGGTTCCTTTCAATTAATTGAACCTTTCTAAGTTCCCTTAAGCTGGATGCCAAAGCATTGAGAGTTCAAAGTCTCTCTCTGATCTTAGGCTTTCACCTTAGTGTTCTAAGGCTTTAATGTTCCCTTGTCTGAAGAGTTAACCTTTAGGTCTTGGATCACAGGTTGTCCAACGGCATGTCCTGTCCCTGGATCTAATTTCTGAAGGTCACCTTGGAGGTTTCCTTACTTTCACCTTCTTTCTTTCCTTTTCACACCACACAATCATCTTTAAGATCCAATGCTTTAGATGACTAGCCCAACTGAAAGCCTGCATATCGAATAGCAAGTAAACCCTTTCTTGACTCCATTGCCCAATGGTATCGAATGTTCTCTGAATTATCTCTCCTTTGCCTAACTTCCTCTTGCGGCTCATCCTTGCCTTATATCGAAACCTTCCTTTCTTGATTCCAAACAACCAAACAAAACCAAACAAACAAAACCAAGCCTTATAACTAGCCTAATATCTTAACTTAGAGCTTCAAAGACACAAAAATTTTGCCCACATAGAGAGATCCCTCTCTGGACCCAGGAGGGCTAGATCCTGGGGTCTGAAAGTGGTTTTGATGTTGCCACATCTTTTGATATTGCCAAACTACCAAAACATGGGAACCCCAACAATAACAACCATTGAAGAGACAAATGATCTCTCAATGTTTACCGTTGATGAGCTTCATGCATAATTGATGACACATGAACAAAGATTGAGAAGAACAACAAACTCATCTTTGGAGCATGCCTTCAAGACCTAAATTCCTTTGGAAGAGGAAGAGTTCAAGGAAAAAAAAACTACAGAGGAAAAGGAAGAGGCAAAAGCCAAAACAGAGGAAGAAATAGCCCTACAAATACAAGCGAAAGGGGTAACAACCAAAATTAGAATCAAATCCAAGGCAACAGCCAACATGGTGGAAAAAATAAAGCACATGGACAAAGGTATGATAAATCCCAAGTCCAATGTCATTACTGTAAGAAGTATGGGAATTATGCCAATGAATGTAGGTAGTAGACCTAGTGCTAATTTTACAAAAGCGAATCTCATTCAAAAAAATTTGTTTTTAGCATGTAATATGACTGAAGAGAAAAATGAACATATATGGTTTCTAGATTCAAGATGTAGCAACCATATGATTGGAAATATTTCTATGTTTTTCATGTTATATGAAAATGTAAAGTCTTAAGTAACATTGGGGATAGATAGTAAAGTCTCTGTCATGGGAAAAGGTAGAGTGATTTTTTTAACAAAGAAATGAGAAAGGAGTTCCATATCAGATGTTTACTATGTGCCTAGTATGAAGTGTAACCTTTTGAGCATTGGAAAACTCATTCAGAAAGACTACAATGTGTTCTTTGAGGATGATGTATGTACCATCATGGACATACCACCAAGCAGACAGAAGATTTCACAAGTGAAGATGACAAGAAACATAATGTTTCCTCTCAAGATGAGAGCAGATTTGAAGAAAGGAGTTACAATGGTAGCAGTGACACAAAAGACATTCCAAAGAGAAGCAAAGAATGAAAAATGGTTATGGCATTTGAGATTTGGACATCTCAAATTTGGAGGTTTGAATTTTTTGCATAGGAAAGGAATGGTAAATGGATTACCATTGATTGTAAATCCAGACATCTTATGTGAAGGCTGCATCTTGGGCAAACAACACAGAGAAAGATTTCCAACATGAAATAGCATAAGAGCAAAGGAACCCTTAGAAATACTCCATTCTGATTTGTGTGGACCAATGAAAAAACCATCATTAACAGGTAACTACTATATGTTGACCTTTATTGATGATTACACAAGAAAAACATGGGTTTATTTCTTGAAATTGAAGAGTGAAGTGTTTGAGAAAATCTGCCACTTTAAAGCTCTTGTAGAGAATCAAAGTGGGCAACATATAAAAGTCTTAAGAATAGACAGTGGAGGAGAATATATCTTCAAATATTTCTTGCGTTTTTGTAGAGAAAATGGGATTCATAAACAATTTACATTAAGGTACACACCACAACAAATTGGAGTTTCTGAAAGGAAAAATAGAACCATCATGGATATGATAAGAAGCATGTTGAAGACAAAACATTTGCCAAATGAATATTGGGTTGAAGTTGTACATTGTGCAGCATATGTTTTGAATAGATTCCCAACAAAGAGTGTTATGAACAGAGTTCTTGAAGAAGCATGGAGTGGCATAAAACAATTTGTCACCCACATGAGAGTATTTGGTTTTGTGGCTTATGCATACATTCTAGATCAGCTAAGGAAGAAGGTGGACATTAAGGGGGAGAAGTGCATATTTGTTGGATACAGTGAAAAATCCAAAACATACAGGTTGTATAACCCCTCCACCAAGAAATTTATGATAAGCAGAGATGTGCAATTTATTGAGGAAGAAGCTTGGGATGGAAGCATTGAGAAAACAGTGCATGTGAAAAGTTGTTTGTCTTATGATGAAGATGAGGAAGAAATGGCTGAAAAACATCCCTCATTAGTAGCACCACCTCCACCAACACAAGCACAACAAGGGACACCACAAGCAGGTATGAGAACACCCTTGAGAAGTGATGACATTGCTTCTCCAAACACATCACAAGGAGCAGATTTGAGTGCTTCTACAAGCACAAGTTCAGCAAGTGAAAGAGGAACCAAATTCAAAAGTCTGAATGACATTTATGAGAAAAAAGAAGGTATGAACTCTTTATTTGAATTATATTGTCATGTAGAAGATCCTATTCATTTTGAAGAAGCAGTAAAAGATAAGAAATGGATAGATGCTATGGATGAAGAGATAAATGCAATAGAGAAAAATAAGACATGGGAATTAGTTGATCTTCCAAAAGGAAAAAAAGTAATTGGAGTGAAATGGGTTTATAAAACCAAAAGCAACGTTGAAGGTAATATTGAAAGGCACAAGGCCAAACTTGTTGTCAAAGGTTAAAAGTAGCAAAAAGGAAGAGACTATGAGGAAAATTTTGCACCAATTGCAAGAATGGAAACAGTAAGAGAAGTGCTGTTCATAGCAACACATCACAAATGGAAAGTTTACCAAATGGATGTGAAACCACCATTCTTGAATGGATTATTGATGGAAGAGGTATATGTTGAACAACCTCTGGGATATGAGAAAGAAGGTAAAAACAAAAAGTATGCAAGTTGAAGAAATATCTATATGGGCTGAAACAAGCACCAAAAGCATGGCACAGTAGGATAGATGCCCATCTACTGGAAAATGGATTGGAAAAATGTGAAGGAGAACCCACATTATACATCAAAGAAAAATATGGTAAGATTCTCATTATTTTTTTGTATGTTGATGATGTGATATTCATAGGTGGTGATGCTTACCTCATTGAAAATTTTAAAACAGTCATGAAAGAAGAATTTAAGATGACTGATATGGGATTTCTGAGATACTTCTTAGCAATAGAAGTAGGGAAAAATGAAAATAAGATTTGTATTTCTCAAGCAAAATATGTAAAAGAATTTTTGGAAAGATTTAATATGCAGGATTGCAAGGTAGAAATTACTCCTACAGTGATGGGATTGAAACTCAGTAAAGAAGACGTCATCAAGGATTTTGATCCAAGTTTGTATAAGAGAATAGTTGGAAGCCTTATGTATTTGACTGCAACTAGGCCTGATATTATGCATGCTGTGAGTTTAATTTCCAGATTTATGGAAAGGCCAAAGGAGACACATTGGCAGGCAAGCAACAATAAGAATTCTGAGGTATGTGAAAGGAACAAAGAGGTATGGTATTTTATACACCACTTCAGAAAATTTTGAATTGATTGGATATACTGAAAGTTATTGGGTTGGAAGTATGGAAGATAGGAAAATCACCTTTGGATATGTTTTTCATATGGGATCACGATCCATCTCATGGGCTTCTAAGAAACAACCAATTGTGGCTTTATCAACAACAGAGACAGAGTATGTGGTAGCTACAACAACAGCATTTCAAGCAGTATGGATGAGGAGAATGTTAAGAAGTTTGTGTCATGAACAGGAAAAAGCAACAACAGTTTACTGTGATAATAGCTCAGCTATAGCTTTATCCAAGAATTCAATGTTTCATAAGATAATGAAACACATTGATGCCAAGTATCACTACATCAGAGAGTTAGTGAGAAATGGAGAAATAGTTCTGAGGAATTGTAGAATAGAAGAACAGTTTGTTGATGTTTTGACAAAAACATTGGGGCAAAAAAGTTTTAACCATCTCAGAAAATGTATGGGTATGCAAGAATGCAGCAGTTGAAATTAAGGGGGAGTGCTGGAAATTAATTCCAACTGTAATCTGAGGAGAAGGACAATGAGGCATCCGTTTTTGAATTGAAGGCAAAGGACAGAAGGCAGCAAGAAATTTTTGTTTTTATTTTCACTCAACCATGCATTAAAACCCTATGATTAAACCCTGTAAGACCCATATTTTTGTTTAAAGGCTGTAACCTATTTCTCATATCAAATCCATGGTTCAAACACCACACAACCATGCCTTTAACCCACTTCACCTACCGCCATTACACTACACCACCGTTTGATATCCCGCACATTTTTTGAATGCAACCCAAGTCATTTGTGTGGAGCCCACGACTCCACGTCACATAGTCCTCAGCCAATCAACACCCACTGGCATGAACCGAAGCTTCGTCACCACACTAGTCAACTCACACGATGAACCATGCCCCACCACAAACTCCATGTCAAACCTCCCGACCAATCACATGCATATCACATGTTTTGGTGCCTACGTCACCGGGCCTTTCAAACCTTGCAATAAGGTGTGGCCCGCCATCGCCGAGTCGTCAGCCTTCGTCCAATAGAAGTGCGTTCGCATCATTTGGGTGCACATTCAACCATCCCTCAAATGGATGCGATAAATCATTTAAATGTTTTGCATAATGTTTGAAGTGTGCGGAATGTATAAGGTTTGAGACCTTAGTTTAATGTTTCATTTTGTTTTTTATGCGTCGCGATATATTTTGTATTAAAATTTAGATTATATGTTTTATAATATATATATATATTGTAAATATGAATATTTACAATATATATATATATATATATATATATATATATATATATATATATATATATATATATATATATATAACCAATGCATTGGACAACGACAATTTATGACTATGTAATATGCCTGAAGGCAGAAAAGAGAGAACAACAAACAGAAAATTTTGAAGAGCTGTGTTTTGTAGCAGCCAAGGAAATTTATTTTGTAAATCCAGAACTGTAGTTATGAGGAAAGAAGTTTCATTTTGTAATATTGTAGCATTTTAATAGAAAAAGAGTTTTTACTCCATCTCTTTGTGTGCATATTATATTTGTGTTATAAGAGGAATTTTAATTGCCTCTCCATTGTTAGGAATAACCAGAAATTCCAATGAAAAACCATAAAGTATAAAATCTCTCCAAAACATGTTACAAATGGAATTGTTTCCCTTGTTCATCAACTAAAATACTAAACTAAAATCTTATGCAACTGAAAATGAAATGTGAAATATTTTTCTTATTCATTTCTTCATCTTTGGGAATTGTGTGAAAACTTTGATCTTTCTATGAAATAATATACATGACTCAATTTTGGAAAATTGCTTAAGTGTAGTTGAGGATGATCATTATCTTCTTCACAACAACAAACTTTTTTATCATCTTTCTCTTTTTTCATGGATGTCAATGATTTTAGTTTTTCATCTAAATTATATGAGTCATACAGCGGGGCTCCTGCTCTTGAAGAGCCGTCCCTAGTTACTATATTTTCTTCATCATAGAGTGGTGGTTGTTGAAAATATGAAACATCATCATTCCCAAAAACTACTTCATCACACATAGAAATCCATGACTTGGGTTGTTGTTGTTCTAAAAAACCCAACTCATCATCTTATTTAGCAGAATCATAAATAAGAGGACCATCAAATTAAAGAATAATATCTCTAAGGATTTGTTTGTATCTTAATAATATTTCCTTTTTCTTGATTTTTGAGTGGTTATTTTTTATTCAGGTTCGAAATTTCCTCTCGTTCAATGATTTCTTGATCAGCTTTAAGCAGGATAAAAAAATATTCTACTTGTGGGGTTGTTAAAGAACAATGTGTTTTAAACTTTCCAACATCTTCTTCACAAAAATATTCTTTCTTGGATTCATAAACTTCCTCATAAACAACTCAGCTATAGCCCACTTGAATGCTTCATACATTATCAACATTATCATTTATTTCTCGAGTAGAATTGTCACGAGCTTTAAATGTTCTTTCAAGATCAAAATATTCCCAACAACCTTCAAAAACAAAATTTTGTGCATATGAAGTTCTGCAAAAAGAGTTGAACATTGAATGGAAGTATTTCAAAAAAAAAAAATCTTGAATAAGGTAAATAGCTATAACAAACCCTCGCTTCATCGTCTAAATAAAACATAAAGAACTTCATCTTTACATCTTCATGAACCATTCCCTATTGCTCGATGTATTCACGGAAGTCCTGAAGGTGTTGTAGTGGACTTGAGAAATCTAGTGGGGAAAATTTGTCAACCAAAAATGCGAATGTCATTCGAGGAACCTAAAAAAAATTAAAATGTCGAAAGGTAAAAGCACCAGGTGAAAATTTTACAGCGTATCACTGGTTTTTATCACCTTCACAAGCGAGAAAAAAATATTTAAACACACGGAATATAATTTCAATTTAGTCCCCAACAATAGAACCAATTGAACTTGTGACCTTGGAGACAACATATGGCTAGAAGAGGTCAATGCCTATGACATCTAAAGAAATCGGGCTCGAATAAAATGAAAAGAATGACTCTAATTCCAAAACCCATCAATGACAACCAGAGTGACCATATCCTTGAGACTTGCAGAGTCTTAAATTATAGAGCAGATTGGAACAAAGATGAAAAGGGACAAAACTTTATAGTTTAGGGAATTAATAATCTGCTCTTTAATTCTGTAGAATGAATAATGAAAAGGAAAGAAATATTAAGTCAATTTCCAGAAATGAAATACTCATTAAGAGTTTTAAATTTAAATAACATGAGTACGAACAAGTAAATTCATAAAATATTTAACTAAAACAACATGTTACATCATACACTTAACCAGAAGAAAAAAAACATAACCGAATTGAAAATATATATATATATATATATATATATATATATATATGATCTTACCCACACATAAAATCAAAAATGGTTTTCTTTACTTATTTTGAGATATCCTTCTTCATTACATTATCTCATAACTCGAAGACTCCAAACTGGTACTCAGTATTGGTTTGAGACTTTTATTCTCCACCAGAACTAAGTGTCGAAATTCAGTTTAAAAAATGATTTTTTTTCAGTTACAAAGCCACAAGGTTAATGAAAATTATATATATATATATATATATATATATATATATATATATATATATAGCATTAAAAATGAAACAAATCCCAACTCATTTGAAAAATAAATCCTAACCCCTTTACAATACATATATCGGTCTTTAATCAAAACTCGAATATATATATATATATATATATATATATATATATATATGGGAATGTAAACAAATGTGTGCAGACCCAAGCTGTTGTAGCCACGCTGGAGATGAGCTGGAGAATCAAATGTGAACCCAAGCTTCCATCATGCTGTACCCGTCGACAGAATCAATGTGTGTTTTCGGAAAAACAAAAACCACTTCTCAGGTGTTCCGTTGGCAGTTTCTAGAATAAAGGAGGAGTACCCCCAGAATAAATCGTGGTCATCCAAGCAATAACACGAGCTTGGAGTGTTCCAGGAGCTTCCTCGATGACGGTATATCTATGACCCATGATAGCAATGGTAGCACCATGCTTCCCTAATTCTGTCCTTATTGAAATCACTATCGCTCAACCTCCTTGTCACAACCACATACGACATTTACTACAATTTTTTTTACCATTGCAAAGAAGATACATTTTTTTTTTATATTAACACAACTAAACAAATACAATATTCCAAATTAATAATCAAATTGTAACATATATACATATATAGCCTTAATATCACAGTATTAACACATTTATATATATAGTCATAACTACACAGTATTAATACCAATAATTACTGTACAATATGGCGCTTTTCTCATACTTAACTAATCCATATGGATTATACCAACATCACTTTTTAAGACCACTTTCTATTTATTACGTATAACATGTAACCAAGGTCATCGCATTTAACTTAATTAAAATGTTTCATACTCCTGTACATATCTTAGTTTTGTGATCCGTTTACTATGCGCATAATCAAAAGAGGATCCTATGGTAAGTTTGGTAATGATTCATATTAATAAACAACATTTAACATATGCGTCCTTGCAACACTTGTTGATTGTTCGATCAACATAGATTTGGGTTTAATCTGCCGGAAAGACTTTACCTGCAAGCGCATTTTCTATACACAATCTCCATATTCCAATGAGAATTCAATGCCCCGCCATTTGGCACAACAACCGTCATTCCGGTGCACAGATGGCACCCTCCAGACCTTCGATGGTACAATGAATCGGTGCGGATAACACTGCCGCGTAATCCCACCTTGATATCCGCAGATTTTTACGAGGGAAAAACGCCGAAGGTATTCTGTCTACCGACTTCGTCTCTCCAGACTATCATTTGCTCCTGGCGCTCTGCTAGTTCTCGGCACGCTCCAGTTTTCATGGTCGATTTAGTCCAGAAGGTGCGCAATCTACAGTCAATTCCTTGTTATATCTCCAGTTGCAGAGCTATATGTATTCCTAACAATCTTCGGATTGTCATACAGAACTTCTGGAGAAGGTTTTCGTTCTACAGGGTTTACCCTTGTCAACACCGCGCGAGCTAATGCTTCAACTCGCCTCTCGACTCTGGAGAAACCTTGCTTGTTCCCTTGCAGGTATGTCTACCCTGCGTTTTGGTTTACGTTGCTAAAGTTTTCGCTTAAAAAGAAAATGTTGAGTTTGGTTTAAGTCTCGTTTATTCCTTTGTTTTTCTTACCTGTAGATGGAGGGTTTACAAGGTTCAATCTTTCATTCCAGGTGTGTTCTGGTGAATAACCCATCTACATTTATCTTTTATCAGACTTACAGGGTTCTCATCTAATAATTTTCCGCTTGGCTTCTTGCAGGTGAGATGAACAGGTTTAACTTCTTTGAATAGAACAAGTTCCTACCAATTTCCCCTGGCGACTGACTTGTCTATTCGCGCAATGTACAGGTACCCCGCCGCTCACAATTTGTATGAAGTTGTGGCGTGCGCTCCGGCTAAAGATTTCATTTGGTTTTCTGGCTTTTAGTTCTAGGTTTTATCTATACATAGATTAGTTTTAACCCTGGTGTAAGTTAAGAATGTGGGGTGATGTATTTGTTACAGGAACAATGTAATGCGTAATTTTCTTACCTACGAACAACTACTTGCTTCCTGTGACCGTTTGATTAAACATTTCTATTTAAGTGCAGCATACTTCTTGATTTGAGTTCTTTGGAAATGTATTCACAGTAATAACAGATATGAAGATAATATTATTATCACCCCTCCTCCCTGGGGTTTATCTTTCTGACACAGTTAAATTTCACTATTTCTTTCTCTTCAGACTAACTAGATGCGTTCAAGTTTTCAACAGGTCGAATGTTTTCTTTTCTCGTTATAGTTGTGTTTGGAAATAGTAATACCTGTAAGAATATTTCGTTTTACTGTTTCATGAATAGTCGGCTATCCGAACCTTGTTATAACTCTTTTTGGCACCGACCGCCATTCTGGGCCGCGTATAGGTTCCGGAGAACGAACAGGAACGGGTAGGGTTTATCCCATACCCTGTTTCACAAGTTCGGTGCGGGGTTTCTTGATTCTGCCAAAAAGGGTTTGGATGCTCTCTGCTTATTTTTCGCCCATCACTTTTACGAGTAATTATAAGTTTATTTAACCCATTTCCTACTTTTTGGTCTAGAATCCACAACATGCATATACAGATAACCCCCCCCATCATTCCTGCGGTTAACTATTCCATAAATGATTATTGTACTTTGATGAGCTTTTTATTTAATTCTAAGGTATTAGGTTCCCTGTACATAAATCATTCAAGGGTCGATTTTAAACAGAAGTTTAATCCACATGCAAGATTCTAATGTCTGACTTTATATATTCTATTCTTATTTTTACAGTAACTGCTGCTGCATAAACTTCATAACATGATAGTCTATTCTGTCTCAGTATTCCTAGAGTATGAATTTATAATATCATTGTATCGAAGTTGGCACAATTTATTTACTGTAGCATAATGATATAAACCTTGTAGTTTCTTTTGTCATATATTAATTCCTATTTTCATAATGCATTCACATAGCAGCCTTTAATGTCACAACATATTCCCTGTAACATATAATGAAATATATAGCAGTCTAACTATCTCATTTTATTTCCTAACACTTCAATTTAAATCTTTCTAGAGTACTTATCTGTAGGAAATTGTTGCTCTAAAAACTGTGGTCCTCCCAACCATTCAAGGGAGGCAATCACATCCTCCGCTTGCCCCCTAGCTCCAGAATTTCAGTTGGCACCACGGGAACAGTAGAATTCCTGTTGTGACCTCTGGACGGCCAATCCAGCCACAGACAGACAACCTGGATACAATGTTGCAGAAGCTATTCTCAACTGTCCTTTTTTCCACAGCTCTAGAGAATACTTCACCTTACTCTTTCCAGAGAAAAACACAGAACCCCTAACCCTCCCCTGGGATTTCCTTTTATCCCTAGAGGTTAGGTAACTGTCCTCTAACTGTTCCCAAGTAACCAACTTCTATTCTTAGACACTTTACCAGCAGTTTAAGAGATTCATTTCCTTTTACCAACTTAGTGACAAATGGTGTTTCTTGTTGAGTTTCTTTTACAAAATAAAAATAAACATATTTTAAAATAAATAAATTGTCTTTTAACTAAATTCATGCTAACTAGCTCTAAATGAGGCTGTCACATTACCTCCTCCTGTTACCAGAGTTGTTTTTACCTTTGAACATTGTATCGTTTAAGGGTGACTCCTTGCTCTGCTTCGGATGGAATTGAACCTCTCTGGATATACAGGATTGAGAACCCTTCAATAATTCCAAAAGAACGGAACACAACAAAATTAGAAACCTAAAATTCATAACATGGGCTACAAACTCGTTCTACTTCATTCACCACCAGATTATAAATAGAGGGACTGACCTACAAATCAATGAATCAATGATTATCAAAGGAGACATCATCACATCAATGTGGAGTCCCCATATTATATTGATATACGGCTTGTAAAATCAATATCCCACACGGATCGGGTAAATTACTTCATCAGCTTTCATAAGCGTTGACATTCCTCTTGGCTTTCGATACATCTTGCACTTAGTGGCTGCTTCGTGGGCTCCTCCGTTGTATTCGGCGCCTTGTGTGTGTACTCCTTTGTGATTGTTGTTGGTGGAATTTCATGGGATATATGCAATAAGATATAAAAGACCCAAATTAAAATTCAAAAAAATGCCATAAAATATAAAAATAACAAATTAAAACTTAAATAAAAATATTCCACAAAATATAAAAAACAAACAACAAAATTAAAATTCAAAAACCCATAAAAAACAAAAAACAAAATTAAAATTCAAAAACCCATAAAATGCTACAAAATATAAAAAACAAATAACATATTAAAATTCAAAAAAAAACAAAAACCCATAAAAAAATTGCCACAAAATATAAAAAACAAATAACAAAATTAAAATTCAAAAAAAATAAAAAATCATAAATATAAAAAACAAATAAAAATATGCCACAAAATATAAAAAACAAATAACAAAATTAAAATTCAAAAACCCATAAAATGCTACAAAATATAAAAAACCAAATAGTAAATTAAAATTCAAAAAAAATAAAAACCCATAAAAAGAATGCCACAAAATATAAAAAACAAATAAGAAATTAAAATTCAAAAAAAAAAACCCATAAAAAGAATGCCACAAAATATAAAAAACAAATAGCAAATTTAAATTCAAAAAAAAAAAACCCATAAAAAGAATGCCACAAAATATAAAAAACAAATAGCAGATTAAAATTCAAAAAAAAAAAAAATCCATAAAAAAAAATGCCACAAAATATAAAAAACAAAAAACAAATTAAAATTAAAAAAATAAAAACCCATAAAAAAAAGCCACAAAATATTTAAAAAAAAAAAATTTAAATAGAAAATAAAAAAACCCATAAGAAAAAAATGCCACAAAATATAAAAACAAATAACAAAATTAAAATTCAAAAAAATAAAATGCCACAAAATTTAAAAAACAAATAACAAAATTAAAATTCAAAAACCCATAAAATGCTACAAAATATAAAAAACAAATAACAAATTAAAATTCAAAAAAAATAAAAACCCATAAAAAAATGCCACAAAAAACAAATAACAAATTAAAATTCAAAAAAAAAAAAACCCATAAAAAAATGCCACAAAATATAAAAAACAAATAACAAAATAAAAAAAATTAAAAAAATTAAAACACATAAATATAAAAAACAAATAAAAATATGCCAAAAAAATAAAAAACAAATAACAAAATTAAAATTAAAAAAAACAAGAAGATAAAAACCCATAAATATAAAAAAGAAATAAAAATGAAAAAATATAAACCCATAAAAAATGCCACAAAATATAAAAAACAAATAAAAATAAAAATAAATAAAAACCCATAAAAAATGCTACAAAATATAAAAAATAAAAAAATAAAATATAAAAAACCCACAATAGAAAAAAAAAAAAATTCCCGATGATCATAAAAAAACCAAATCAAAATTCATTAGAAAATAAAGAGAAAACAAAATTAAAATTCAAAAAAAAAAAATACCCAAATTAAAATTCAAAAACAAATTAAAAAAACCCATAAAAAATGCCACAAAATATAAAAAACAAATCAAAGTAAAAAAACCATCAAAACAAAAATAAAAAATGAATAAAAATATAAGCCAAAAAAAAATGCCACAATATAAAAAACAAATAAAAATAAAATAACACACAAAAGAAAACCCACAAAATAAAAAAACCAGATAAAAGTAAAAAGCTCAAAAAATAAAAAACCCAAATCAAAATAAAACTCCCAAAAAAAAAATGCCACAAAATATTAAAAAAAAAAAAAAAACCGATAAAAAAATGCGACAAAATATTAAAAACAAATAAAAATTAAAAAAACCCACAAAATAAAAATAAAACCAAATAAAAATAAAAAGCAATTAAAAGAAAAGCTGAAATTAAAATTCAAAAACAAATAAAAATAAAAAAACCCACAAAATAAATGAAGATAAAAACCCACAAAATAAAAAAACTGAATAAAAATAAAAACCCATAAAAAATGCAACAAAATATAAAAAACAAATTAAAAAAAATAGAAAACCCACAAAATAAAAAACCAAATAAAAATTAAAAAAAACCCTCACGATGATTAAGAAAACCCCAAAAAAACCAAATTAAAATTCAAACCCAAATAAAAAAAACCAAATTAAAATTAAAAAACAAGTAAAAATAAAAAAACCCCACAAAATAAAAAACCAAATAAAAATAAAAACCCATTAAAAAAAATCAAAATAAAAAAATAAAAAACAATCAAAATAAAAAGCCCACAAAGTAAAAAAAAAAAACAAAAATTAAGAATAAATATAAATGAAAACCCACAAATAAGTAAAACCCCACCCAAAAAAATACACAAAATATTAAAAACAAAATTCAAATTCAAAGAAAAAAAAATTAAAATTAAAAAGGAAAAAGAAAACCAAACTAAAATTCAAAAACAAATAAAAATTATAACCAAATTCAAAACCCAAAAAAATAAAAACCCATTAAAATTCAAAATCAAACAAAAGTAACCAAATTAAAATTAAAAGGCAAATAAAAATAACCAAAAACACAAATAAAAATTCCACAAAATATAAAAAACAAATAAAAATAAAAATAAAACCCACAAAATAAAAAAAAACAAAATAAAAATAAAACCCCATAAAAAAATGCCATGAAATATAAAAATCAAATTAAAAAAAAAAAAAAAACACAAAAAAACCAAATAAAAATAGAAACCCATAAAAATGCCACAAAATCTAAAAAACAAATAACCCATTAAAATTCAAAAACAAATAAAAATGCCACAAAATACAAAAATAAAAAATAAAAAATAAAAAAACCCATATAAAATGCTAGAAAACATAAAGAACAAATAAAAATAAGAAATGCCACAAAATATAAAAAAACAAATAAAAATAAAATTACTCACAAAATAAAAAAATGCCACAAAACATAAAAAACAAATAAAAGTAAAAAAATGTCACAAAATATAAAAAAACAAATAAAAATAAAATAACCCACCAAATAATTAAAATTCAAAAACAAATATAAAAAACCAAATAAAAATTCAAAAACAATAAAAATAAAAACCCATAAAAAATGCCACAAAATATTAAAAACAAATAAAAATAAAAAAGCCGAATAAAACTAAAAATAAAATTAAAAACCCATAAAAATATAAAAAAAAACAAATAAAAATAAAAATAAACCCACAAAATAAATAAAAAAACCAAATGAAAATTTAAAAAAAAAATTGATTATGATAAAAAAACCAAATTAAAATTCGAAGAAAATAAAAAAACAAAATTAAAATTCCAAAAAAATAAAAATTAAAAACCAAATTAAAATTCAAAAACAAATAAAGAAATCAAATAAAAATAAAAACCCATAAAAAATGCCACAATATAGAAAACAAATAAAAATAAAATAACCCACAAAAAAAACCAAATAAAAAAAGAAAAGAAAAGACCAAATTAAAATTCAAAAACAGATAAAAATAAAAAACCCAAAAAATAAAAAAACACAAATAAAAATAAAAATCCACAAAATAAAAAAAAGCAAAAATAAAAATAAAAACCAAATTAAAATTAAAAAATAAATAAAAATTAAAAACCCACAACATTTAAAAAAAAATAAAAAGCCCAAAGAAAAATAAAAACGTAAACAAAAAAATGCCACAAAATATAAAAAAATAAATAAATAAATCCCCCCCTCCCCAAAAAGAAAAACAATTAAAATTCAGAAACAACTAAGAATAAAAATCTCACAAAATAAAAAAAAACCAAAGAAAAAGAAAAACACAAAAAAAAATTCCACAAAATATAAAAAAGAAATAAAATAAAAATCCATAAAAAATGCCACAAAATATGAAAAAATAATAAAAATAAGGAAAGGCACAAAATAATAATTAAAAAAAACCAAATAAAGAAGAAACCATTTAAAAAAAAAATTAAAAAAAAATTAAAAAAAAAATTACACAAAATAAGTAAAACTAAAAAAGCCACAAAATAAAAATAACTAAAAAAATCTACAAACTAAAAAAAACCCATAAAAAAATGCCACAAAATATGAAAAACAAATTTAAAAAAAACCCACAAAAACAAAAAAAAAAACCTAATTAAAATTCAAATACAAATAAAAATTCTAAAATCCACAAAATAAATAAAAATTAAAAACACACCAAAAAAAACCCATAAAAAAATGCCACAAACTATAAAAACTAAATAAAAATAAAAAAAACCCACAAAGTAAAAAAAACCAAATAAAAATAAAAACCCTCATCACGATTAAAAACCAAAATGAAAAACCAAATTAAAATTCAAACCCAATTAAAAAAATCAAATTAAAATTCATTCCCAAATAAAAAAAAAACCAAATTAAAATTGAAAAGCCAATAAAAATGAAAGACTCCACAAAATAAAAAACCAAATAAAAATAAAAACCCATAAAAAATCCACAAAATATAGAAAAGACAAAAAACATGAAAACCCACAAAATAAAAAACCAATTAAAAATAAAAAACACCGAAAAAAAAATCCCACAAAAAAAAAAACTAAAAAAATACCCTACAAATAAAAATGTAAAAAAAAAACCCAAAAAAAAAAATAAAACCAACAAAATAAATAAAAATAAAAAAACACACCCACAAATAAAAATGCCACAAAATATTTAAAAAAAACCCACAAAATATAAAAAATAAATAAAAATTAAAAAGAACACAAGAAAAAAAATATAAAAACCCAGAAATAAAAATGATGATGATTAAAAAAACCCACAAGTAAAAGTGATGATGATAAAAAAACAGAGAAATAAAAATGATGATGATAAAAAAAAAACTCACAAAATATAAATGATAATGATTATAAAAAAACCCACAACATATAAAGAATAAATAAAAAGAAAAATAAAGCGGAAACAAAAATGTTAATGATGATAAAAAAACACGCAAAGTAAAAAATAAATAGATAAAAATAAAAAACCCCACAAGATAAATGATAAATAAAAATAAAAAAGCCTACAAAATATAAAAAAAATAAAAATGAGATGATGATAAAAAAAAACCCACAAAATAAAAATAAATAAATAAAATAAATAAATTTAAATGATAATGATTATAAAAAACCCACAAAATATAAAAAATAAATAAAAATAAAAAACAAAAATGATAATGATAAATAAATAAATAAATAAAACGCTCAAAATATAAAAAATTAAATATAAATATAAATGATAATCTTGATTAAAAAAACCCAATAAAAAAAAAATAAATCAAAATAAATAAATAAATAAATACAAAAGGATGATGATGATAAAAAAAAACCAACAAAATATTATAAAAAATATAAATGATAATGATGATTAAAAAACCCACAAAATATAAAAAATAAATGAAAATAAAAAAACGAAAACAATGACGATAAAAAATACCCACAAAATGAATATAAGAAACAAATAAAAATGATAATGATGATAAAAAAAATCCCACAAAATATAAAAACTAAATAAAAATGATGATGATAAAAAACACACACACAAAATATAAAAAATAAATAAAAACGACGATGATAAAAAAAACCCACAAAATATAAAAAATAAATTATAAAAAAGAAGATGATAAAAAAAACCCACAAAATATTAAAAATAAATTGTCGACACAAAAAATAAATAAAAAATAAATTGTTGACACAAAAAATAAGTAAAAAATAAATTATAAAAATTACGATGATTAAAAAAACCCACCAAATTAAAAAATAAATTCTCGACACAAAAAAAAAATAAAAAAAAATAGAAATGATGATGATAAAAAAACCCACAAAATATAAAAAATAAATTGTCCACACAAAAAAATAAATAAAAATAAATTTAAAAAATGATGATAAAAAAACACACAAAATAAAAAAATAAAATTGTCGACAAAATAAATAAATAAAAAATAAAAATGATGATGATAAAAAAAACCCACAAAATATTAAAAAAAATAAATTGCCGACACAAAAATGAGAAAGAATTTAAGTTTGATTCCTTAAAATCAAAATCATGTTTCTATGTTCAAAGAAAATTCAAAAAATGAAGAAGCAAAATTCAAAAAAAGCAAAAAAAAAATTGCCCGACACAAATATATATATATATATATATATATATATATATATATATATATATATATATATATATATATATATATATATATATATATATATATATATATATATATATATATATATATAGTACACAAAATTCAAAAAAAAAGAAAAGAATTGTGAACACAAAATTAAAAAAAAAAAGTTGTGGACAAAAAATTTAAAAAATAAATAAAAAATAAATTGTGGACGCAAAATTCAAAAAAAAAGAATTGTGGACACAAAATTCAAAAAATAATAAATAAATAAAGAATTGTGGAGATAAAATTTAAAAAAATAAATAAAAATTAAATTGTCGACACAAAATTCAAAAAATAAAAAATAAAAAACCCAATGTCGACACAAAAGTTTAAAAATAAAAAAAGTTTTATTCTAGACACAAAATTCAAAAAATAAAACTTTTAGTAAAAAGTTAAAAAAAATAATTTTTCACATAATATCATAGCCCTTAACGAAAATGTTGTCGTCCCTGTGAGGCATCAGCAAACAACAAGACTCAATTCCCTCCTTTTTCTTGAAAAAACCTTCATCATTTTTGCCTAGGAGGAATTGGGTACAACATGAGGCACATTGGTTGACAAGTTGTAAGGCATGCTGCTCAGGTGATTGATTTCTTAGTAGTGTTGGGCCTTGGCCGAGTTCTATATTGGTTGATCACATTTGTCACGTATCATTGAGATTTGTAAGCCATTGACGAAGATCCAAGGCATGAAGCCATTTTTAAATGATATAAGGGTTGGGCTTCATAGCCATTGACAAAGGGAAGAGCTTCATATCCATTGACATATTTTTGAGGTTCAGTTAGCCATTAACATTTATAGAAGTGTGGAGCTTCATAACCATTAACATTTATAAAATGGCAGAGCTTCTTAGCCATGATAAGTGGTCCAGATTCACATAGCCATTAACATTTATAGAAGTGTGGAGCTTCATAACCATTAACATTTATAAAATGGCAGAGCTTCTTAGCCATGATAAATGGTCCAGATTCACATAGCCATTGACATAATTGTAAATCTTTTTAGCCATTGACATCAGGTCAATCTTCACATCCATTGATATAGGGTCAAGCTTTATGTCACT